>JAUPFN010000019.1:30909708-31509708 GCA_036924255.1 Apodemia mormo
TTATTCTTCATAGGGGGCACTAATTCACACGGGGTAGATAAGGTTCAGTCTATTTATTGTGCGTTGCCATGAGAAAACTATATTCCGCCTATAGTATGATTTAGCCTTTGATGAGATTTGGAGTAAAATTGCGCCATGCAGATTGTGGCCAATGATTACCAACAACATTTAAAGTAATTTTAAGCAACATTTTAAGAAAAGTTTTTAAGTAAAAATTAATTATTATGAAAGTAATCAATAACACTCGCAATGCACCATTATTCATTTTTAAAGAAATATACACTGTGTAACAAAATGATATTTGTTGTATATATGTCGCAGTGAAATTGTCAGTACCGTTAGATTATAATCTACCTAAGTGATATTATAATTTAACTGCTAACCTAACCTAACCAAATTATAAATTCCCTAGGTAGATTATAATCTAACGGCTATTGACAATTTCACTGCGACATATATAACAATGTATATTTCTGGCTTTATTTTTTATCATTATTCCAACATTTTTATCCACGAGATACCTGATCAAATCAGCTGATTTAATTTCAGGGTATTTTTTTCATTACAGTAGCAACACTCATTTGGCATTTAGTTTCATTAGTTTATCTGTATTGAGTTTCTACCGCAGTGCTAAATTTCTGTCTATTATTTTTCATGATTAATTTTTAATATATTTACGTATCAAAGACATGATGGAGGGATCTTTAAGTAAATGGACAAATGTGATGAAAGGTTGGCAGTATAGGTGGTTTGTGTTGGATGAAAATGCGGGGCTGCTTTCGTATTACACGGTATGTGAGTTGTGACGTTATATTATTTTAGATCTCATCGCTCGCAGCTTTCTTTATTTGTATATTTCCCTAGTTAGGTTTAAAAGATACCCCATGTCCAACCTCAGTCCACAAATATAATAGAAATGTGTTTATTTAGTTAATAATCATAAAATTTGATGTAAGCAGCCTTTATATTTAATTATAAACAAAATATAAAATACCACTAACCTAATAAGGTATATGATTATTTTTAAGACTTGTAAACAATGGTATCTTACATTTAAGTTAGTGAGTATACTCATAATACTAAGATAAAATCTTAATAATTGCGATAGTGAATAGCTTCTGTTGTGATGTGTGTAGTTGATTCTTAGTGCCATATATAAAGCATTTTATTGTGTGAAAACAATCAGAAAATTCAAAGATATCATCTGTGCTACTGTTTGACTTAAACTTATTATTTAAAGATCTGAGGTCCAATACACAAATAGGAAACAGGTGACAATAGTTATTGCTCTAAGCCAATCAGTCTTACGGTTAATTGCACCAAACTTGTCTTAGGTTAAGATAGTTTTAGTGATATTCTGTCACATTCTTTGCCTTTAAAACAAAAGTGACAGCTTGCTACATAGGATTTTCCTAAGCTAAGACAATATTGGTGCAATTGGTTGTTATATTCGCTTAGTTAAGTACATAAAGAATGCTTTAATTTGTGGCCTTGGATGTAGTGAGATATAAGCTGGAAATTTTATTGAATAACAAAATTAAGCTCCTTGAGCTTAGGACTAAAATTAATTGAGTAAAACACCAAAAATATAAATATTTTCTCAAGTTGTTCCACACCTCTTTTAAGAATAAATAATTTATATTAATGCACTGCTTTTAATAGGGAGGAGATGGTTAAATATGTAATTACTAATTACCATTTTGATACAAACTATGTAGTACAATATATAATTTCTAATTTATAAGTTACTGGATGCAGTGTGGATCATCATCATCATAATTTCTCACAGGCCTATTAAAATAATGTTGGTTGGTGTTGGTTCGGGCTCCTTTGAAGCATAGGTCACCTGCCGTTCTGCCACACAGGTCAAAAGAGGCGACCGATTGGCTATGCGAGTCACTATCACTGCGTTTACTAGGTGCTAGCATTCTGCACAGTCTCTCCCGGATCTGATACCATCGCCTTATTCCTGCTGCAATAGTGTCAGTGCTTGTCGCTGTCATGTTCTGGTTTATAGGGTAAGGTAGCTAGTCTTTGGTGATATATAGGCAATGGTTGACTGTTTCCATTAGGAAACCCATCTGCTTGTTTGCGGTGTTATTATATAAAAAACAGTTTTTCATAAAAGCAGATGATTCTCATGATGAAAAGAGGCAACCATCGCCTATAGATACCTAAAATGTTAACGGTGTGTTTCTATATGGGTCATTCCATGTCAAATCTACCAATAGTTGGAATCAACCCCTTTCGATTTGGATGAATTTTGGTCAGAAGTTTTCTTTTATCATAAAACAAAGTTCTGCGAAAGGAAAAAAAATAAAAAAAAAAATTTCGAAAGATATGCAAATTCAAAATTTTGTGATTTTTCCAGTTTTCCAATTTTGTTTTTGCAATATCTCGAATGCTATTATAGACACAAGAATGGGCTTTCGTTTGTTTAAAAGGGGACACTTGGGGCTATTGATAAAAAAATATTTTGGAAAAAAATTTTGAAAAATGCTAAATTTGTAAAATTTTGAATTTTTTTTTTTTTTTTTTTTATATCATAAGATAGCAAACAAGCAGATGGGTCTCCTGATGGAAAGAGTCAACCATCGCCTATAGACACCAAAGATGTTAATGGTGCGTTGCTATCTCTATAGCCCCAAGTGTCCCCTTTTAAACAAATGAAAGCCCATTCCTGTATCTATAATAGCATTCGAGATATTGCAAAAACAAAATTGGAAAACTGGAAAAATCACAAAATTTTGAATTTGTATATCTTTCGAAAAAAAAATTTTTATTTTTTTTCCTTTCGCAGAACTTCGTTTTATGATAAAAGAAAACTTCTGACCAAAATTCATCCAAATCGAAAGGGGTTGATTCCAACTATTGGTCGATTTGACATGGAATGACCCATATGATATAAATTTTATTGGCAATAATTGTTAATGTTAATGCCACTTGCATAAGTTTACTGGTTACCTTACTCTCCAAATTGGAACATGACAATGATAAACATTGAAGCTATTGTGCCTGGAATAGATTAGGCTTTTTGATTGAAAAGTCTATAGACATTTGGTCAATCTATTTACTTCAAGGCCAGATCCATCCTTCGGTTCAGGGGGTGGTCACATATACAATGGCTGATCCAGTCTTTGGTTCAGGGGGGGTCACATATTAGAGATTCTGTCATGATAGGTTTTAATCTATATCTAATACTAATAAATCCATACCTAATACCTGTACCCCTACCCAGCGGGGGTCATGTCTTCCATTACCCTCCCCCTTACCCCGGTTCTGCCCTTGGTTTACCTTAATAAAAATCAATAGCTATATGAGTGACTGGTGTATTATGGGTGCCTAGCAGTAAAATAAAACATGCCAATTTAATTTTACTCCTTTGCATACTACACAAATTACATGATAGACTAGGTAAGAATGAAGTTAATTCAAAAATATGACATTGAATTACTTACATTTTTACAACTGTATTAACAATTATATTTGTGTAATAGCAGTCAGCCCTTGCTTGGTAAAACTTGAAAAACTTTAAAAACAACAAAGAAAAATATCGACACGCAAGATTAGAACCTACCTCTCCCTAAAACCAGGTCCGTCTACCACTGAGCTAGTGTAGAAAAACAAGGCGAAATTCTTATTCAAGAATTTCGAAGATAGCGCTAGCTCAGTGGTACAGCGATGTGGCGCTCGACAGGCTTGATGTGGCGAAATTCTTCTTGAAAAAGAAGAATTTCGCCACATCAAGCCTGTCGAAGCCTGTCTTCTTGAAAAAGAAGAATTTCGCCACATCAAGCCTGTCGAAGCCTGTCTTCTTGAAAAAGAAGAATTTCGCCTCGTCTTTTCACACTAGCTCAGTGGTAGAGCGTCCCGGCTTAAGGAAGAAGGTCGCGGGTTCAAATCCTGTGTAGATATTTTTCTTTGTTGTTTTTAAAAAAATGTATTAACAATAACACAAGTTTTAAGTCTACACAAACACAATACTTTTGCTGTATAAACATAATAAGAACTTCTGTCACTAGCTATTACATTACAATAAGAAATGTAATGCAATTTTAAAAGACAGGATTCTAAAATTGCATTACAGTAATGCTGCATATATCTGACCACCCTGTTGGTTGAGTGGTTAATGAATAGTGATCCCTACCATGCAATCGATGGGACTTGTGTTACCAGAATCTTTCTGCCACGGAGTATAAGTAAAGATTTTTGTATGGAAAGAAGAGTGGCATATCACATTTTTTTGCACCTTTAAAATAAATTGTTTTTATTTTGCTGTGGCCATTGATCAAACTAATGCTAATCTAAAGCTAACAATGATAAGAATAAAAAATTAGTAAAGTTCTTGTTGGGCCATGCGCAAAGTAGAGTTCCGAAATGCCCATCATAATAATACGGACTAAGAAGAGGGCTTTTATAGTTTCATACTATGAACATTTAAGCTACTCAACATCAATGACAAATATATATATTTATCCACACCACAGGTTCACCGCCTATAAACACTTCTCCAAGTACATTTTATAAGTTGGTCGACTATTACTTAAAAACTAACTTCATTATATTTACTACTACCATGGTTTTTTTTCCACTCCCAAAATCAACTGTTAGCCTGCAGATGGGGGAGACACATTACTCTAACCAAAATTGACACTTAAAGCTTAATATTTTACAAACAAGTCCCTTGATCGAAAACTTGTTTTCACAAACCTTGTGGTGTTTTTTTTTAAAAAAAAAATATTTATTTTGGTAGATAACTCATGTCCCTACCAGTGATATATAAATTTCAAGTCCCTGTTCGGGAACGCCAAATGTGGTGTTTAAAAAAAATTAATCATTTTGATAAAATAAGCACTTATGTCCCTGTTCAAGAGTCGAATGTATTGTATAAAAAATATTTATTTAGATAAAAGCTTAGCTCTGTTCAGGAAGCCATTGTAGTGTATAAAAATATTTATTTTATTTATTATTACAAATATTAATAGATAAATAAGGATATTTAATAGATAAGGATTGGCAATTACTTATCAGGTAACGGGATTCACACGTTAAACCTTCTATATTTTTTAAAACCTATTCAAAGATACCCCACACAATGGGGTATGTGTGAAAAGAAATTAACATCCCCACTTTACATGTTGGGGAGCTACCTTGAAAAAAAATATTCTCCAAGATTTAATGTCACTGCTTTGTTGACGTAACTACTATGTATATTCTTGCCAAATTACAGATTTCTAGTAATAAGGATCTCCAAGCTATTGTGCGGACAAACGGACAGACAGACAGAGAAATTATAAGGGTTCCTAGTTTACTTCGGAACTCTAAAAAGTGTTCTTAGTCAAAATCTAATAGAGTTGCAGACCAAGTTATAGGACTTTGGAAAAGATATAACTAATACCAAACCATACCATTACTAGTGGGATACATTATTGTATCCATACTACTTGTATGATAAGATATTGTAAGATTTCCCTCGTGTTGGTCCAGACTCCTTTGAAAAATAGACCAATCGCCGTTCTACCTGGCAGGTTGTAAAAGGCAACCGATTGGCTATACATGTCACTACCAAGTTCCCCAAAGTCTCGCACGGGTACATGGTATCACCTCCATTCCTGTAGCAATAGCGTCAATGCTTGACAATATCCTTGACAATTCCAGTTTGGAGGGTAAAGTAGCCAGTTGACTAATGAATGTGGTATTAACAGCCCGCCACATGGATACCAACACACCATTAAAATCTTTGGTGTCTATAGGCGATAGTTTCTCTTTCCATCAGGAAACCCATCTGCTTGTTTGGTATCTATTGATATATAAAAAAAGATAATGTCACTCATTCCTGGTAAATTGCACTACGTTTTATTACCATAAGTTGCTTAGCTGTGTAACACTAACTTAAATAATAGGATTTATTAACCCAAAAAATATTTCTGAAATTAAATATTGCATGGGTTCAAAGTACATAAAATTTATTTTATATAGGTAGATTGTATATGAATATAATCTACCTATATTAATATTATAAATGCAAAAGTTTGGATGTGTGGATGGATGTTTGTTACTAAATCACGCAAAAACTACTTAACGGATTTGAATAAAATTTGGAATGCAGGTAGACTATGACTTGGAATAGCACATAGGCTACTTTTTATCTCGGAAAAATTAGGTGATCCTGCGGAATTCGCCAAAAAGTTATATTACGCAGCATTTATTTATGTACATATAAATTCTGCTAGAATTTATACATAAAGAATACACAAAGTTCAAATTTCTAGATTTTATTGTTGTGCCTCAAAACTAGACACTCGGAAGTTATTCCATTTTTTTACAAATAACTAAATATATCTTAACACTAAATAAAAAATTCTATGTATGTGATATGATATATTTTGCATGTTTGAATACAAATGTTGTACTTTTTTTACATTCGTACTAGTTCTGATAAATGCTTTTGCTTTTTGACATTGCAATGAAAATTTTTGCAATACATTACTTTTTGCTAACCATTTTGCTATGGACCAGGTAATCTAAAAATTAATATAAAGAAAAAAAATATGCATTTTCTTGTACTGAATACCTAACTGGTTTTGCTTGTTTTTTTTTCCTTAATACTAGAATAGCTCAAATTGATAAAGCCTTATTTTTTTATAAATGCTAAATTTACAAATTAAGATTTTGTCCTTAACTCATTTATTATAATTTAGTTTTTGACTGCTTTAATTTCAAATTGTGACCATTTTGATTTTTATTCCTTTCTTGGTTATAATTTTTTTTAAAAAAGTCCCTGAACATGTAATGAACAAATATCACATTAGGAATAAATAAGCATCCTATTCCGATGGGAGCTGGACATCCTGGTAAAAATATTTGCGCACAGAAGATGGTTATAATTACAAATTGTACCTGAAAATAAAACAAAATATACTTATTAATTGTGCATTTCCCCAATAAATGCTGAATATATTATTCATATATTTCTTCACTGCGTAACAATACTACTTTCTTATCTGACTGAGCACGGGGAAGTAAATTTCGTGTGGGTCATACAAATAAGTTGTGGGAAACAACCAGTTAGAAATAAATTGAATTGATTTATTTAAATGTAACTAGTTACATTATAACCCTTTCTATTCCTGTCGCAATAAAGTCAGTGCTTGACACTGTCGTGTTCCAGTTTGGAAGGAAAGTAGCCAGGTGGATAGCGATGCACCATTAACATCTTCGGTGTCTGCAGGTGATGGTTATCTTTTTCCATCAGGAGAACCATCTGCTTGTTTGCTATTTTATGATATCAAAAAAATGTGTAGCATTATAAACTCTAAAGTGCTTTGTGTTTACAGTCAAAGTTAAAAATGTTTTACTCAAAAAACCTCTACAGTCTTTAATGTGTATATTTTTGAGATTGCCCTATTGTTCACCATCCATCCATAAGATTCCATCACCAAGACAGGTGATGGAATCTTAGACAAATCGAGGAAGATTTGGAAAAAAATATGTACTTATATTTTTATTTAATGTGTTAGTGAGATTGCCCTGCATAAAATTGATGAAAATTGGATGTAGCATTCTAAATGAACAAGGTTGTGGTCAGTTTATTAAATTACTTATTCAGTGCTGACACTGTTGTGTTTCGGTTTTAATAAAGTAGCAGGGAAATTGATGCTTGTAGTATTTCATCTCTGCCACAAAAATGATACTGTACCATTAACATCTTCAATGTCAATGTATGCTTGTCTCTTTCCATCAAGACAGCCATCTTGTTTGTTATTCTATGATATAAATAAAACTATATTTTATAGATTGTTGTAGGTAATTTTCAATTTTAATGTAAATATTAAATCATACTCACCATTTGTAAAACTGTCAACCATTTTTTATATCTAATTAGATAAACTTTCATGGTAGGGCTTCCCTCAGCAGATAGTAAGTAGTATGAATACATCACGACATGCACTGCATTATTGAGAATTGGTGCAAAGGTTGTCATGCCTCCTATAAAATACATTTAGATTCAAATATTGTTAATTGTTTTGAGTACCCTATTCAAACATACCCTACTGTTTAGGGGTTTGTGAGAAAAAAAAAATAATATCGTCAATTTACACGTAATGGAGGTACCCTAATATAATATATGTCCAAGGTTTTATTTTACTATTTTTTCGGTGTTAATATGTATAAAAATGGCAAATTACATTTTTCTAGACCTTACAGTCTTTGAGCTAAGTTGTGGACGGATGGTCGGACACACGGATAGATAGACAGGGCGAAATTATAAGGGTTACTAGTTGGCTTCGGAATCCTATACAGCCCTAAGTAGTAAATAAAATTAAAACAACCCCATGAAACGGCTGTAAATCAAATATCACATACAATATGCGATTTCCTTTGTTTGAACAATCAACGACCAGTAAAATTATTCTTGCGGTGCTGTGGGCGACCTTCAATCGCCGCAACAACTACTTTCTCAACGGTTTCGAAAATGAAGCAATGATTTTTCTTACACGGAAATTGATGATCTTTCAGATGAGCCTTGGTTTTTTGAGTAGGTCGATCGTACGATACTAGGTACAAGGCGTCACTTATCATGGTGCTACCACTGATAAGGCCAGTCATGTGGACATGCAGCACTGCATTTTCGTATAGCCCTATCCTCCCCTATATCAGAATTCTCTAATCCCCTAATCGCATATTTTTTATAAGCGGCCTTTTAAGAAAAAGTAGGTTGTTTTCTTGAAGGTCCCTAAGTCGTATCCGATTGGAAAAACACCCGCCGGTAATTGGTTCCACAGAGGAGCAGTGAGGGGAAAAAAGTGTGGATTTCCAGACATCAAGAAGGTGAAGATGAAATTTTGAATTTTGTCGCGATGTCCGATGGTGAAATTCTGCGGCAGGAATTAACCTAAACAGTTCCCGGGAACACTCCTCAGGATCGGATAGATCCGATAGAAGATGCACAGCGAAAAATCCAAAGAATTTCATTTTTTTTTTTTCCAAAGAATCAAGTCGATCAGAAATAGTCCTGTCGTCGATGATTCCAGCCGCTCAACGTTGAATGATTTCATAAAGAAGGATCTGGTACTGAGGAGCCCCCGCCCACAAGTGAGAGCAGTACTCCATGTGAGGCCGGATTTGCGCCTTATAAAGTTGTAAGCGATGGGCCGGTGTGAAGTACTGCATGGCCCTGCTGAGAACACCCAGCTTTATTGAGGGTAATTTGGCCTTGCCTTCCAAGAGACCACGGAATTGAACGTTGCTCGATATGTCAACTTCAAAGATTTGAAGACTGGCTGTGGCTGTTAGGGAAGTATTTTCGAAGCGAGAAGATCCGAAAAAGGGAGATTTCTTAGTAGAAAACGCGCAATTTAGTTATTCAGTTATGCTAGCTGCGTGCAGTCACTGAGGCGACGACGGGAATTTATGTCGTCAAATAATTTGAGAAATCATAGTAACCTGTATGACCAAAGCTATAACGCTAGCTGAAAATTCAATATATCCTGTATTAAAAGCCTGCACCAATTATATTTATACCAAAAATATTTCTCTGTCTCGTATTTTTCCATTCAATTACGCCTAAATAGTCAATACTTTTTCTAATTTCCTACAAGCTATGTCAAAAAGTCTATTACCCCAGACGTTCAACCACAAACTTGTTTGGTTGTAATGAGTTTGTAATCCGAATTCGGAATAAAATGAAATTGCTGGTGCCGCACGCAATTGCTGAATAATGTATAGACATACTAACCATGAATTTTACTGATATGATAGACTAAATCACCATAGGCATTTTAAAAATTACAAGCGACTCGCCCCTTTGCACGGATAACGCTAATTACCGAGGTGAATCAAAAAGTTCTTAGAAATGCATATTTACAGAATCTCGTTAGTGCTGTTTTGACAATTATTTGAAAGAGTGTCGATCTTATAACATTTAAGCCTCGAGTTAAGCAAACTTTCAATTGTAATCATTACTTTAATAAAAAAAAATATAAGTTGGTTTGTGCGTTGAGTCGTGAAAGCTACTGGGATATGGAGAAAAGTGAGTTACATGTTGTGATAAAGTACCTGTGCTTGAAAAAAATGACTACAAAGTACATTTGGACATCTTCACATACAAAGGACATCTGGAGATTTAGCAGACGTTAGGAAATGGTGCTTTACCCTATTCCGTAGTACTTGCTGGGTTGCTGAGTTCAAAAGAGGTAGATCAAGCTGTGAAGATGACCATCATTCTGGACGTCCTTCAACCTCCGTTACGAAAAAAAATGTGAAAAAAGTTGAAAATTTTGCAAGACAGAACATAAAATACTTAGCAGAAACGTTAAAGATGTCATTCGATAGTATTCAAACCATACTATCGGTTTCATTGGGTTTTAAAAAAGTATCGGCAAGATGGGTACCAAGAATGTCAACAGGAGAAAATTTAATTTTGCAAGACAGAAGAATGACCATAAAACACTTAGCAGAAACGTTAAAGATTTCATTCGATAGCATTCAAACCATTCTATCGGTTGAATTGGGTTTCAAAAAAGTATCGGCAAGATGGGTACCAAGAATGTTAACAGGAGAAAACAAAGAACGACATTTGGAAACTTCGACAAGCAATCTTGGTTTGCCAAAGCGGGACCCTGATGAATTTTGTCGCTGTATTGTCACTATTCATTCATTCATTCTATAGAAATAATGCGAATATTTATCTCGGGCATTACATCTCGCCACATGGATGGCGACGCGCCATTGCCATTTTTGGTGTCAAAGCGTTGGTTGTCTTTTTCGATCGGCAGAGCCATCTGCTTGTTTGCTTACTTATGAAATTAAAATAAAAAATGCGACCAATTGCGAGTCAGACTCGCGCACGAAGGGTTCCGTACCATTATAACAAAAAATATGAAAACAACACGTTTGTTGTATGTGGACCCGCCTTAAAATCGACATTTCTTTTATTTTTTGTATTTGATATTATAGTGGCAACGGAAATACATAATTTGTGAAAATTTCGGCATTCTAGCTATGGCGGTTTATGAGATACGGTAATAGGGTCCCATTTTACCTTATAGGTACAGAACCCTAAAAACTGTAAACCGATTGAGGCTGCAGGCTATTCTTTAAACATCCTGCTAGGTAAAGGCGTTTTAAACTCAAAGCAGTCTAAATCATATCTAAGCAAATACTTCTATGTACTAACGTAGACAAAGCATGCGCCTTGTGGAGTGTGTGCAGTGGACTCCACTTTAGTGGAGGAGCGAGGTTCCACGTGTTGGTCCCGGAATCCTTCTAACCGTGTTGGTCCTGGGCTATTTGAAGAATAGGCCAACTATCGTTCTGCCAGGCAGATCGTAAAAGGCGACCGATTAGCTATGCGAGTCACTAGCATCGTGGCTACTAGATGGTAAATTTCTGCATTGGATCGTCTGGGTCTGGTACCACAGCTTACTTATTCCTGCAGAAATAGCGTCAGTGCTAGTCAATGACGTGTTCTGGTTTGGAGGGTAAGGTAGCTGGTAAACTTATGCGTGTGGCATTAGACCTCGCCACAAGATAGCAACGCACCATTAACATCTTCGGTGACTATAGGCGATGGTTGACTCTTTCCATCAGGAGACCCATCTCCTTGTTTGCTATTTTTTGTTATAAAAAAATACTTACCGCCAATAAATTTAATCGCGATCCAAACAAATATTGCCGTGCTTACGTGGTGGTATATGTGCAAGAAAGATGCTTGTTTCTCTTTTTTTCTCAGTATAAAGAAGATCGTCTCCAAGAGTTCTAAAAACTTAACCATTAGATTCCACCAGAGGAAATTAAGCATTCGCATGTTTTCCGGATTAATTGAATAGTCTGGTAACTGACACCAGAGGGAATAGGTCGTCGTCCAGCCTGACGTCAGTAACTGTGAAGGGATGATATGTTCAGGATTTAGGGAAAAATTAATATCGCGTATGCAAAACTTGTACATTTACTATTATTCCCTTTTCTCTGTTTTTAATACAACGCCGGTCCTAATATACTTTTTGCTTATCTTTCGGGCTCAATCTTATCGGATGGGTATGCAACTGCATGCTTGACCTCCTTTACTCTAACTGCCCTAAGCTGCTGCTATGAGATTTTGGAGTTAATATGGTGTTAAAAATGGCGGCGATGTTCTCTCACCTTTAAAGCAATCGTCTACTTCTTAACTTTTATCTATGTAATAATACGTGAATCCCAATATAATCTTTGTTCCCACTTTTGTGACAACTACGCGAAAGGTGGAGTATGAAAATTTAGCATGAAGTTTATATTGCGGAGGACTGCAGAAACCTAATATTTTTAAATGATAAGCATTATAACTACATTAAATTAATGAAAATAAATATTACACACACTATCACACACACAAACACACAAACACACACACACATACACACACACATTCATGTGACCTTCATAATAATATACACACATGTATCTATATTATTTTACGGTTAAAGTCTGTTGCCAAACTTAAAAGATTTTGTTGTTTAGTCTATGGTCGAATCTAGACCACAGAGTGATCGCTAGTATATAAGAACTGCTATGATTGTCTTATTGGCAAGCTTCCATCGTATGGTCTGCCTACTAGTCTCTGCGCCTGGATCTCAGATTTTCGGAGTGGCCGGTCGATTAGAGTAGTCGTCGACGGCTGCTCGTTCGACCAAATGGCTTTAAATTCCGGAATCCCACATTAATAATCTGCTGTAGCCCGGTATCTATAGGTACGCAGACGATTGCACTGTTGTGGAGAGTTACATATCCAGTGCGCGGGCCAGTACGGCACAGATCCAGTCTCTCAAAGAGGCAGTGGTCGATCATATGAACCTGTCCTTACAAGCAGTCTCCGATTGGGGCAATGTCAATCTGGTCAAGTTTAATGCAACTAAGACCCAGGCGTGTCTATTCTCCGTCTTTCCAGGGTGTGTCCGTGCCAATAACTGACCACCTCGAGCTCCTTGGTATCACCCTAACGCCTACTCTCAACTTTGGTACGTACATCGAATCTAAAGCCCAAATTGCCTCAAAAAAGCTTGGTATTCTGGCGAAGGTAAGACAGTATTTCAGCCCGGGACAGTTGCTAAACCTTTATAAAGCAGAAGTCCGTTCGTGCATGGAATACTGCTCTCATCTCTGGGATGGATCCGCCAAATACCAGCTGGAGACACTTGAGGCGATAGAGAGGCGTGCCAAGAGGCCCATAAAAGACGATGATCTGGTAGGCAAAAAACTCCAGAGCCTCGCTCATCGACGCAGAGTGGCTAGTTTATCGTTTTTTTAATCGGATACACTTTGGAGAGTGCGCTGCGGAATTCCACGACTTAATTCCGCCATCCCCATTTTTCTGTCGGTCGTCGAGGCGCACAGATTCTAGGCATCGCCATATGGTGGATGTTCCACGTAACCGGACAAAGTGGTTCGACTCAACGTTCTTCATTCAAACCGCAAAGGACTGGAATATGCTTCTTGAGTCTGTGTTCCCCAACGAGTACAATCTGTGGATCTTCAAGAGAAAAGTGAACAGGTACCTTCTAAGGAAGCGCGTTCCATCTTACGCCTCATCTTAGCTTACCATCAGGCGAGAACGAGGTCAAGCGCTTACCTATCGATAATAATAAAAAAAAACAATGTTTTACGACCGAATACATGTATACTAGACTAGAACTCTGCATCAGATTATTAGGTTATTTTTTAGCAAGAGAGGAGGAGATTTATTTTTTCTTTTCCATTTTTGTAATTAAGAACATAGTATAAAAATCTGAGTGTCGAGATAGTTAAAATCTGTATAAATAAAAAGAGAAGTCCCAATCAACGCCCAGCCTAAACCTTTGGACCAATTTGTCACATAGGCTGATACCATGTAAGCAAGAAAGAATTATTCGAAATTCATTCTTTAAAACGGTGAAACAGGGGACGAAATATTGTATGAAATTTCTTAAATTGACGACATGAAGGTTGAACTGCATCTGTCGGCAGGAATCGCCTTTTTTTGCGTCACCCTATCCTTTTCTGTTGCAAGTGACTGCGGTTTGCTGGAGCGAGATAAGATAGCGGGAATGCGATCGCATCGTGGAATCCGTCGAGTGCTATCCGCATTTCTGCTGTTTTCTCGTTCTGCCAAATGGCGGTTTAGGCAACAGAAAACGATTCCGTGCTAATAAACGGGGTCGTTTCCAGAACTCCAAATACAAAAAATGTAGCTCAACCTACCCGCGGACGCTGTGCTAGTAAATGTAAACTTACCCCCCAAGTAAGTATTACGTTGGAAACAATTTGTACAATATTGTACCACTTCATAATAGTTTTCAAGTTATAAGGTGGCCTATTTCGCATGTAATAAGGTAGTACCACCTTTATGACTATTAAGTAAGTGGCCATAATGAAACATATAGGCCATGGCGATGTCATAAAAGTCCAGTTCTTTACGCGCGGATCTGAAAAAAGAAATAAATATTAGAATAGTATCACATCGTACTCTATACATCTCACCAACCGACAAACCGGTGAATCGTGATAAACCGGAAATTCTTTAGATGTTCGGTTTGCTCTGCTTACCCTGCAAGAGAACCGGGCGTGATATGTCCACGTTTGGAGGTCCTAGAAACCTTTTCCGACTATTTTCACATACCGTTTATGCGCCTGTATGTAAATATGTGTGTGTACGTAAACGTCTCGTAACTTTTAAACGCCTGAACCGATCGAAACACAGCCGATGACATTTTATTAGGTTTCGCTAAACTTAGCCGTCCTAAAAATCAAAACCGATTCGGCCCATGAGATTTTGTGAAATTGTATAAAAACACCTAAAATTTTCGGTGAAATATTTTTTAAATAAGTTTCAAATAAATTGGCCCGATTGATAACAACTTTCTTTTAATATTTACTTTCTTTTAATATTTACTTTCTTTTAATTTCCGAACGGATACAACTTATGGACCTTCAAGAAACGAGCTTATTCATTCTTATTAAAAGGCCGGCAACGCTGCTGCAAGACCCCCGGTATTGCAGTTGGCCATGGGCGGCGGTGATCACTCACGATCGGGGGCGGGGGGCAAACGCTCAGAGTGCTAAGTGTGAGTTTTTCTTTTCGCATTCGATCGTGAGCGCGTTTCGAGTTTACTAGGAATTTGTATGTGATTTGTGCAGCGCCACCTAGTGGTAAACTAGTTTCTCACGTTTACCACTAGCTGGCGCTGTACAAATTACATACAAATTCCTAGTAAATTCCAAACGCGCTCACGATCGAATGCGAAAAGAAAAATTCACACTTAGCGCTCTGGTGCACCACCTGCTCGTTTGCCCTCCTGCCATAAAAAATAAAAATATTCGTGTGACCCAAAGCCATTACTTCCTTTTGCTTTGTTGGGTAAAGAAGTAGTCTACGTTATTCCAGAATAATGTTCGTGTGACCCAAAACCATTACTTCCTTTTGCTTTTTCGGGTAAAGAAGTAGTCTACGTTATTTCAGAATAATGTTCGTGTGACCCAAAAATATTACTTCCTTTTGATTTTTCGGGTAAAAAAGTAGTCTACGTCAGAATAATGTTCGTGTGATCCAAAAATATATCTGCTTATTCAGGTAAAAAAGTTGTCTACGTTATGCCAGAATAATTTTCGTGTGACCCAAAAACATTACTTCCTTTTGCTTTTTCGTATAAAAAAGTAGTCTATGCCAGAATAAGGTTCGTATGACCGAAAAACATTACTTCCTTTAGCATATTCGGATAAAAAAGTAACTACGTCTACGTCAGAATAATGTTCGTGTGATCCAAAAATATATCTTCTTATTCGGGTAAAAAGGTGGTCTACGTTATGCCAGAATAATGTTCGTGTGACCCAAAAACATTACTTCCTTTTGCTTTTTCGGGTAAAAAAGTAGTCTATGCCAGAATAATGTTCGTATGACCGAAAAACATTACTTTAGCATATTCGGATAAAAAGTAGTCTACGTTATTCCAGAATAATGTTCGTGTGATCCAAAAAAATTTCTGTCTTTTGCTTATTGGGATAAAAAATAGTGTTTAATTTCAGAATAATGTTGTTCCCCGTGTTGATTCAGAATTTGAAGAATAGACCTTCTGCCATTCTGCCAGGCAGTTTGTAAAAGGCGAATGATTGACTATACGTGTCACTTACATCGTGACTACGAGGTGGCAGAGTTCCAAAATATCTTGCCCGAATGTGATACCACCGCTTTATTTAATCCTGTCGCAATAGCGTCAGTGATTGCTAGTGTCATGTCCGGAACACATTTTGAGGGTAAGGTAACCGGTTATAATATTTGATTGTAAGTTATTTATAGTTATAAGTAAAGAAGATTGTAAGTTTTGGAAGTCAGTTGAAATAAATAATATTTAAAAAAACACGCTTTTACAGAAACCAAACTAAAAAATTAAATTAATAATAGTTGACATAAGAAAAAATGTATTTCATTGTAAAAAAGCGTAGGGTGCTTTTTATGATATCTATTGACACCATACACCTCACGTTTTTTTACAATGAAATACATTTTTTCATTTCAATTATTCTTAATTTAAATTTATTTTTAATTTTTTCGTTTGATTTCTGTAAAAACGTGTTTTTTAGTTTTTTTACTATTTATTTATTTTTATTTTTATTTTTATTGTAAAGAAAAGCTGATCAGGTAAAAAAAACAAATCGCCAATCCTTAAGATCTGGGTACGGATACCAGCACTACCTATTTATATTATTGCATTGCCATCGGTCTCGATAAGACTGCAAAGTTTCAAATTAATCCGATGATTTAAAGTACGTCATATCCATGTTCATACGACCGAAGCTAATAAAAGCGTAAAATAAAGTCAATTCGAGCATTTTAGAACCTTATAAAACTGATAACTCTATTATCATTATAAGTTTATTCCACGGATTAAATGGATACGCCTTTTAAGATAATTCTTAGTTTGTTAGTATATTTTGCATTTTTACACAGAAACGCAGAATAATACTAACTACTTACAGATGAAATAAAATCACTTCAAGGGTGATATTTACACCTTGTCATCTCATTCGGTATGATAAAACACTATAACATGGTTTATTTATATTTTTTCACGATTTAATATATCTACATTAATGTATGACACTATTTTCCAATGGCGTATCTATTAGTATTCATGTGGTCCGTGGTTTATTCCCTATTAGTTGTCTTATTTTTAATACTTCACAAGTTACAATCAAAGACTTCTATGTACTAACGTACTAGACGTACGTATATACTAACGTACAAGGCATACGCCACGCCACTTCAGGTGCAGTCCATGGACTGCACTTATGTCAACTCGTTTAAGTTTCGAATTAAACGCATTGGCGCCATGAAATTCACGGCGCTTACGTCCTTTTGGTCGTGAATTATACGCAGTAACGCTGCTTAATTTCGACTTTGGTTGGACGATTTATTATTATTTCAGCGCTGCAGCGAGTGCTGGTGAGTTACGAAATGAAACACGAGTTCTATTTAGCATAGCTTCTCTAGTAGGTAGTGCATTAAGCTCTCTGCGAACAACAATTGTTTTCGTTTTCGATCGCTACTCGATAACGTTATGTAACAGAGTGTCTAGCATGAACACTTTTCGACAAGGAATGATAAGCAGCAACTTTACTAACCGTAAATTGTTTCATATGTCTAGTTTAGTAACTTTCGACATCCATTAGCAATCGTCATCGTTACTGCCACTAACGGAGAAGTAAACACTAAACAGAGACAGAAAATTCATCAAAGCAGAGCAGTTAACGCCCAAAAATGTATAAAATTACCAAGGAAGCACACAATTAACTACAAGAATAGGCTTGTTTTCACTAAGAATGAATCGGATATATATAGGTTTAGGGTTCCGTACCTAAAAGGTAGAAACGGAACACCGTCTGTCTGTCTGTCTGTCTGTCTGTCACCAGGTCGTAGCTCATAAACCGTGAAAGCTAGAAAGCTGGAACTTTTACAAATTATGTATTTCCGTTGCCGCTATAACAACAAATACTAAAAATTGAAATATTAAGGGGCCCCAACAAATTAACGTATTTTTTTTCGTATTTTTTGTTCAATTTTAATAAAGGTAAAAGGTGGACGCTTAAAAATTTCACAGAATATTTACCTTATATATGTATATTACCTTTCTAAATAAATATTTAAATAAAATAAATATTAAAGGGAGGCTCCCATACAACATACGTAATTTTTAAGCAATTTTTTACTCTATCTTAAAAACAGGTAGAAACTTGAATAGGGATGGTACGGAACCTTCCGTGCGCGAGTCCAACTCGCACTTGGCCGGTTTTTTTAATGATTAATTATAATATGGCTGATGATGAAACGCCTGATATTGGCAGTGGCTTGCTTCCTCCATCATTTCTGTCTCTTTATACAAACAGATTGTAAGTGTTTTTATGTGAAGATATAAATGTAACAATTTGCCAGAAAATGTTGGCAAATGGCTTGTGAGACTAAGCATGAATCCGATATAGTTTTCGATTCAAAAAATTGTTTTTCTTCAAAAAACATTACGGTATCTTATAGAGAATATTGTGTAGTTTTCAAAACCCTTCCTTAATTTCCTATGCGATCATTATTCCCGGAATTATTAATTGTCAAAGTTAAAAGGTATTTTTTGCTTTGTCTGACGATAACTCTGCGGCCAATCATTGTATAGGCTTCTTGATTACGTCAAATTAAAGGGCATTAATTTTTCTAAAAGCGCCTAAGAAACAATGGAAAAAAGTTTGAAGTCCGTAGCCCTTTTTTAGACGAGAAAAAATTCGAAATATTTTTTCTTGGTAGTTTTCTTTCTAATTCTCCAGACCCAAACATGATAAAAAAATTGCGTGGTCGTATCTGAAAACTAGACACTTGGAACTACAATTTGCTCTTTTGTTTTTGCAGTACGATCGTACAGCGTTCCGCGGAATTACAGTTCGTTAAAAATCACCCAAAAATTTAGATTTTTTTGTGATTAGTTTATGTATGACAACGGCATGATGTCATTCAAGATGCCACCATAACAGTCCAAAGCGTTTTCACAGTAAATTAAAATTTTTAAACGCAATTTTTTTGTATAAATTAGCGATATTAAATAAAATATTTTTTTGGGTTATATACCTCATAAGGTAAAATATTAAACAGTTTTTCAAATATAGTCGACTAGCCTATTCAATAAATAATAATTCACCTCCGAATCGAAGCAGATGTTCCTTTTTATTGTAGCGTAACGATCTTCGTTCTTCTCTGTACTCACTTCAACTAACATATAATGTACTTATATCAAGTGTAACAGTAGGTATTGTTGTGAGTTCTATACAATATCGAAAGCATAGATAAATATGTGTATTACTATAGGTATAGATAGCCAACTTTCTAAATCTATAATGGCGTACTACTGGCGTCATCTATCTTATAGCATGAGAACTATTTTGTTTCGGCAGTTTAATATAGGTACCTACTTTTTTATTGAAATTTTAATAGTAAATAGGAATTTATCAAACACTATACAGCGTGCCATTCAAACAAAATGTAACTCTGACAAGTCCTTTTGCAACTTCGTTTGATTGCCACGCTGTATAATGTTATATATTCAGTATTAAAACATTCATATTATAATTTAAGATTTTATTAACTCACAATAAATAGCACAATATATTAATTTTGTGTCACGATTAAGTAATCCGGAGAATAAAAGTTCAAACTCAACGAAAATAACACTAAAACACACAAAACAAACTGAATTTCAATAATAAAATGCGCACGAGTATCAACATTTAACACCATGACGACGCCATTTGTAATTGTGTTGTTTTTTGTTTGATAGATTGGCCAAACTTTGTTATTTTGAAAAATAAGCGTATTTACTACAAAACAATATATGTTTATAGTTCAAATAGTTAAAAAATATAATGTAATGTAATATCTTATTTAAAAATATATATTTACGACATTAAAAGGTTATTTTTAACATTCGTATGTAGTGGCAAAAACCTTGAATCCAGATCTTAAGTCTTTAGAAATAAAATCTTTTTCAGTTCGTGTCCTAGATGACGCTATTTTCAATACAATTATCAAATAATTTATAGTACTAAATTACTATAGCATGATCGAAAGCTTTTTTCGTGTTTATTAACCGGATGGATATTAATAAGTAGTAAAGTCGAATATAATTCGACATCGAAGACCATTAATGTTAGACACATCGGTGTTATCTGAATGCAACAGATTATAATCTCGATCGAATAAAAAGATTAATTGAATTATCGATGATCGATTATGTAAAGCGTAGATTATAAAAGAGATTCCGTTTTTCTATAGCTGAATTATGAAGCAACCTCAAATCGAATCTATAAAACATTTATGGATATGATTGAAGCAATTCCATTTGTGGTATTGTTCTTAAAACCTTGTCAGTTCAGGCGTTTCATATAATAGAGTACGAAGTAATGAAATACGTACTTTATGTAATACGAGATCTTGCTTTCAAATTATTATACAACAATCAGTTTTCAAAATTATAATAACACTAGCTGTTGCCCGCGACTTCGTCCGCGCGGACTTTGCTTACTCTGCTCCTGCTGGTTGTAGCAAGATATTATATAGCCTATAACCTCCCTTGATAAAAAGGCTATCCAACTCATAAAGAATTATTCAGCAGTTTTCGAGATTACCGCGTACAACCAAATTAACAAACAAACTCTACAATTTTATAATATTAGTATAAATTTTAACGAAATATATTTTTAAATAATCTTCGGTCTGGTTATCTAATGAAATAGTATTTTAAATTAGAAATATATTCTTATTTTTATTAAAATTTTTATATTTTAAGCATCATTTTCTAACTACTTATTCATAATTACAATTGACAATGCATGGAGTGAAATGGAATGAAAATTATTTGATTTTAACTACTTAAAAGTTAAAAGACGAACAACTTTTGTTTACATTAAAATATTTATTACATACTCGTTTACAGGTGCAATAGATGACACTTGTTTTTTTTTTCTTTAGGATGATACTAAGAGTAGTTTGTTTATACAGCCTTCCATGTTGTAAGTTTCGACTATATAGTAATAAAATATTTTCATTTTTGTTGCATTTCATGCAATAGTTTGTTTAAAATTTTGCGTTACCTATCAGATATTTTTATAATTTGTTTGGTTGGTCATAAATAAAACTGTTAACTTTAGTAGAAAAGAAAAATCTTTGCATGATTTAGAAATAAGAAAAAGCGTACAAGTTTGACCACTTTCATGACGTTCCAACTAAAATCCTTTTAAAATTAACTTAAGATGTATTGACGATATATTGAATGCTTCAAATAAAATGTAATATTATTCTTTGAAGGATTTTCGTGAATTTTTGCATTGTTTTTTTTTATATATCATAAGATAGCAAACAAGCAGATGGGTCTCCTGATGGAAAGAGTCAACCATCGCCTATAGACACCAAAGATATTAATGGTGCGTTGCTATCTTGTGGCGAGGTCTAATGCCACACGCATAAGTTTACCGGGTACCTTACCCTCCAAACCGGAACATGACAGCGACAAGCACGACAAGTAAGGCGGTGGTACCAGACCCGGGCGAGACAATGCAGAACTCTACCACCTAGTAGCCACGATGGTAGTGACTCGATAGCCAATCGTTCGCCTTTTACGACCTGCCTGGCAGAACGGCAGTTGGCCTATTCTTCAAAGGAGGCCGGGACCAACACGGCGAGAAACCGTAATGCAATTTACATTCAGATGAAATTAATTATGTATTACAATACTATGCGTTCCAATTGAGAATAGGACTGTCAGGATGACATATTGCTCCGCATTTTGCAAAAAGTTCATGAGTGATGAGTAAGGTGTGCAAAAAAATTTTTCTAAGAACGAAATACTTAAAAAAATATATCTCCATTCTAATTGGTATATTTTTTATTTAGATTCCCATCGGATCATGTTATCATGTATTAAAATAAGGTGTAAAATAACTAACAACATATGATGTAACAAAGCTTTTTTCCTCTAAATTTTAGGGTTTTTTGGAGATAAAAATTCTTCATTATTACCAGTTTGTAACCATATCGATATATTTTGTTGTGTTTTAAATGACTACATAGCATAAAACAATGTCGCTTTCTCTGTCTGTCCCTATGTATGCTTAAATCTTTAAAACTTTGGAACGAATTTTGATGCGGTTTTTTTAATAGACTGATTCTTGAGGAAGGTATTAGTATATAAACATACATACATACATATCTTCACGCCAGATCCCTTACGGGGTAGGTAGAGAGAACCGAGTACCATACATCACGATCCTTGCAAGCTTGTCTCGCTTCCTCCACATTCATCACTCTCTTCATACACACACGCCGGTTGCAAAGACTCTTGACACCACCTTCGGACAGTACTCGATCAATCTGATTGTGGTATGTCAGTCTTGGTCTTCCCCAGTACCTACATCCTTCCACATTCGCGTTGTATATCTGTTTTGTTAACCTTTCATCTACCATTCTTTCTACATGTCCGAACCATCGGAGCATGCCCTTTCTCATCTTTACATCGACCACCTTCAAACCTGACCTCTCTCTCACTTCGACATTACGAACCCGGTCCGCGAGTGTCACACCACATATTTTTCTTAGCGACCTCATCTCGACCGCGTTGATTCTATTTTCATGCCCTTTCTGACATACCCAACTCTCACTTCTATACAATATCGTTGGGATAAGCACATGATTATGCAGGGCTAGACGGGCACCCTGACTTAAAATTGTGCTATTAAGTAATCTCCCTAACGCTCCATTCACTCTGTTCCCTGCACACACTCTTCTTTCAACATCAGCGGAGTACCTTCCATCGCTGCTAAAAGCACATCCAAGATATGCAAACTCATCCACTTGTTCCAGCATTACATCATCGACCACAACTCTTACATCCGTTCTGGTTGCTTCTCTTTCAAATACCAAAACTTTAGTTTTCTTCGCATTCAAATGTAAGCCCATACTCTTACAATCCTCATTCATAACTGTGACCAGTGTTTGCAGCTCAGATGGAGTTGAGCCTAGAAGTACAGCGTCATCGTACACTAGATCACTCATGCGCATTCCCACATTCAATGACCTCAATCTTTGGAGACACTTATCCAGATATAGAATAAACAGACGAGCTGACAACACACAACCCTGCTTGACGCCAATTTTGACATCGAACCAGGGCGATATGTTGCCGTCCACCCGCACACATGCTTTGCAATCCCAGTACATGGATTGCAAAGCACGCAGCAGACACCCATCGATACTATAGTATATAAACCTTTATAAACAAAAGCTACGCGGGTGAAACAACACGCAGGTCGCTAGTTAAGTAAATTCTAAGGGAACAGTCGAAGTTTCATCAAAATCGATTCAGTAATTTTTAGGATACGAGCATAGTTGATATTTGAAATCGGATTATTTTTTAAATTACAAAATTACTTACCGGCACCTTCGATAAATACATAGTTATATGCTCCTTCGATGTAATCCATATTCAAGCGGTTCGACCGACGGTCAAATGACTTATGTAATTGTTTCAGTCGTAGCAAGTCAATTTTGTCAATCGTTACATACACATGTTGGTTTGTTATAAAAAAAAATATATAGGGGAATGGAATTTAGCTCGGTCATGTTACGAACATTTTAAAAAATACTGCTTAAAATTTCCATTTGAATAATAATCTGTATTAATATTATAAATGCGAAAGTTTGGATGTTTGGGTGGATGGATGTGTCTTACTCAATCACGCAAAAACTACTTAACGGATTTGAATGAAATTAGGCACACGTAGATGATGACCTATTAAAGCTTTTTAATTTGGAAAAATTATGTGATCCCGCGGGATTCGCTAAAAACTTTTATAATGCAGCGGGCTGCACGCTGCAGCTAGTAATCTATATAAATACTAGCTGACCCGGCAAACGTTGCTCTGCTTTTTTAACTATTCTTTTTTTGTATATTTTCTCACCTTTTAAACCTTTCCTGGACTTCAACAATTAATTCAAAACCAAAAAATCGCTTCATTCCTCTCATTTATAATATATATATATATATATATATATATATATATATATATATATATATATATATATATATATATATATATATATATATATATATATATATAATTCTCGTGTCACAATGTTCGTTCCCGTACTCTTCCGAAACGGCTTGACCGATTCTCATGAAATTTTGTGAGCATATTGAGTAGATCTGAGAATTGGTCAACATCTATTTTTCATACCCCTAAATTTTTTATTTTATTTTTTGGATAAAATTTTTTGTTTTTATTTTTTATGATACAGCATTAAAAAATATATAAGGGTTGTATAATAAACCCTCTACGATCAACCCCTATTTTTTAATTCAATAATTTATATGGTAAAACAACGTTTGCCGGGTCAGTTAGTATATATATATTAATGAATATATATATGAATGAAATTTGGGACACAGGTAGATGATGATCTGGACTTTTTATCCAGGAAAAATAATGTGTTCCCGCGGGATTCGCTAAAAACTTTTGTGACTTCTACATGTGTGCTAATAATTGATTACAAAAATGTTTTTTTGTTTTTGTGATTCACATTTTTGGTTCCCATACGATTGGCTCAGCTTCATAATTATGGAGGAATTCCGGTACCATTTCATCATTCCATTCCAGTTAATACAACCATCCGCACACGTCTTAAGTCTTAACTGATCGAAATTAACAGCTGAAATGAACGACGCTAGTCTGACCGCGCTGCGCGATATGTTAGCGCGCTAAAACCCTTTGACATACCGCCAACCTCTTGATAAAGTGGTGTGTCGTGGCGCGCCAGAACGCATTCAGTTACATTCAATTTGTATTAAAGGTGGGCTATTTTTACTGATGCCAACAATCGAATGGTTTGATACTACTAATATTAATATTCGAATATAAAAACAATCGATCGCTAGTTTGCAAATTCGAATAAAACCGCTAGTTCATTCATTTGCTTTTCCATACAAAACTGGTCTGTATTCACGTACAATAAAGTCTACTTTTGTTATTCGTAGTAATTATTAAATAGTTACTGATTTGCGAACCGCTAGTTTACTCGTTAAGTTTTCCATACAAAATAGACTGTCTTTTTCGTACTATAAAGATTTCTTTTAACTTTTATCTGATAACACTAATTACTTAGATTCGTTCTTACAATCAAAATATTTTTATATGGGTGCAAGAAAAACTACGATATTCGAATACAAACTAGTAATTATCGTTAATTTCGATTATTCAATTCACACGAAACTGGGTACTTTTTCACAGTACATAGAGTTTACTTTTAGATGAGGTTATGTATATTCGAATAAATAAACTAGAAGTAATGAAATTTGAATCGAAGGAATAAGACGACGCAATACTATACGTATTTATTTCTCGCTTCTTTTCAAATTCGAATGAGTTATAAGCTTATTCGAATAATTTGAATGATTTCTACAATCGAATTATTCGAATAATGTCATTCCCAATCGCCCATCTTTAATTTGTGTGACTAGATTTACTTTAGTACGTTGTGTTATGTCGTGGCGCGTTGTCGTACTAATGTGAATTTAGTCATACAAATTGAACGTAACGATTACATTCTGTGCGCCATGACACCACGCATCAGCAATATAAACCTAGCTTAAGGCACACGCAGTCCAAATGCTTGCGACAATAGCCGATAATAGCTGGTCACATGTGCATGTATCGAAGCTTTGTGACGATAGACGCAAGTGCGGCCACAGCATAACAGTTAGCCGATATTTTTGTGGACGCTTTTGCGCTATCCTTGCTACGTTTAGATAGTAAATAGTCTTTCTTTATTTTTTTAATATCATAAGATAGCAAATAAGCAGATGGGTCTCCTGATGGAAAGAGTTAACCATCGCCTAAAGACACCAAAGATGTTAATAGTGCGTTGCTATCTTGTGGCGAGATCTAATGCCACGTGCATAAATTTACCGGCTATCTTACCCTCCAAACCGAAACACTACATTGACGAGCACTGACGCTATTGCGGCAGGAATAGGCAAGGCGGTGGTACCAGACCCGGACGAGACAATGCAAAACTCTACCACCTAGTAGCCACGATGGTAGTGACTCGCATAGCCAATCGGTCGCCTTTTACGACTTGCCTGGCAGAACGGCAGTTGGTCTATTCTTCAAACGAGCCTGGAACCAACACGGGGAAATGTCGTTATATAACTCTATTAAATAATATAACTGTAAGACAGAAGAGCGCAGTCCTCTGGAACAGGCATATGGTTGCCTAAAAGTGGACTCCAGCCTACTTTTGTAATTTAACATTATGGTTAACGCAAATAAATTTATTATTATTATTATCTGACACGAATCCACATATAGACCCTGCATGGCATATGATAAGGCGTTCACCTTTTGTCATTGGCACTGAACTAGTGGAAGCAGTGGTGTCGTCAATCCAGTTCTTAGATACTGTGTGGTTTGCATTTAGCCAAGTCCCGTCAGTAAAAATAACATTTGACCAATCTGATATCTTTTTGGCTTCGTTCAAAAATTTGCAGCGCTCCGTAGCAACATCGTGACAAACGTAAAATATTGATGGAGCATCAATATTTTACGTTTGTTCGATTTTTTATAAGAAAATCCAATTTTTTTCAAAACCAAGCTTAATGACGATTTTTGGCCACGAAACAAACCACACATAAGCTTCGGTAGTAATTTTTGAAACGGTAGGTCACCTAATTCCTAATGTGACCGCAACACGCTCCCGCACTTGCGACAGTGGTAAAAGCGGGCCACCATTTTGATACTCTGCTTCAAAGTAATTACGAACCTTGATTCCCAGTTCTCTCGCCTGCCTTTTTAGAATAGATCCTTTCGGCATTTTGATATTTGACAGCTGGGCAGCAATCAACACGGAGGAACACAAAATACACAACGTAACGTATGAATAATGTGAAAAACTCAGCGAACAGAAATATAGTGACTAGCACGACGTCTTGTGAGTGACAGATTAAAACAAACACAAAATGGCGCTGGGCCATTGAGTGTTCCCACCTCGAAAAAAATATATTTGTATGTTTTTGTCATATTTGTCTTTGTTCAAAATATAATAAATTATATATGCGATCGATATCATTACTTATTTGGTCACAACACGACAACTAGGTATCAAATTAGAACTGTCATCGAGAAAATAATGAAATCGAAATAGTATTGGTACAAAATCGAGAAGTTGAAAAATGAGGAAGGAAAGTCAAAACCTTTTTTCAAAATTTTTCGACAACGATAACTCAATACATAACAAAGCGCTCACAAGATTAAAGATTAATCAATAAGCCGAATTTAACCTGTAGCACGATTGATATCAAACGCTATTTCAATACCAGTCCTCTTTGCCCTGATTAGAATTTCCGCCGCGCTAAACTAAACGTATTGGCAATAGCCCGTCCTCCCCCAAAAAGTTTATTGGTTACCACGTTTTAAAAAATAAATTTCTTAGGCCACGCACGGTGTATTTCACTAGTATTTCTTCGCCTATATCGTGAGGAATTTTGTGTAGAGGTATGTTAAACAAATCTATCCTTTAAATAATCCGACTGTATATGAAGTTTGGACCGTTTCTAAATTTCCATTGCATAATACTTGCAAATGGCCCGTACATTGTATGTATATGATCCGAGACTACGTTATTCGTTGTACTAGCGCGAGACGGAACGCGACATTTAGGGCTTTTTGCTGAGCGAACGTTTTGGTGTTTGCCAGATATTGGAAACGGTTGAACGCACAGGTTTTTTTTATACAGATACAGTAAATTTGTGCTTATTTGTGCGGGAATTTTCATGAACATGACTAGCATGGTTCAGGAGTTATTCCTTTATTTCCTAAAAAATGAAAAAATGCTCTGGCTCTCGAACGAACAAGACCAAAGACTTCGCGTTAGTGCCAACTGGTACCCATTCACACGGTCTTGTAAAGTTTTGCTGGCCTACTATATATCCTTGCCAAGTTTTTAACGATTTTGTCTTTTTTTGAGGTTATCTTGAGTAAAATTACTTAGAACACGAAAACACTAGTTTTCTGTGAGCTGGCTTACTCCATGCTTCTATAATAATTAGTGCCCTATTTTAAGAATACATATGCAAAAAATCATGTATGTATCCCCATTACTTTAGAAATTATCGATAAAAAACCATACGAAGTACTTTTGGTAGATTACCCGACAAAATTCGAGTGAACATTAAAAAGCGGCCACACGATACTTTAAGCTATCCTTCCTCACTTGATGGCGTTGTAACGAAATTTAAATAGTACAGTTGCGTATAGAATTGTTAAGTTGAAAAATATTATATAGGGATATAAAATAAAATGTGGATTGTTTTTTTTAATATTACACTATAATTTGTAACGTATTATTAAAAATAAATTGTTGACCTTTTGGGATTACAATGAATGAATGATTTTGCACCATACATCTATACCTACATAGCTTGACAGCATACCAAGCTATGTAGGTATAGATTTGATGATATAGCATACCAAGATGATGATAGTGTAACGCTCGTCCGGCGAATATCACAGCCGGCCGTGTTACTCCACCAATTGTAACACCTTTTGCCCGGGGGATTTGCTTTAACCTGCTTGGCTGCTCGAGGCACACGAAGATAACGAAGAAGAAAAACTAGACAGTTCTACGTTTAAAAGTAGACAAATCTGCCAGTGTATATGTAACACCATAAAGGTATTAAAATAGCATACCAAGTACTTCGCGTTAGTGCCAACTGGTACTACCAGTATGCACTAATGCGAAGTCCTAGGTCTTGTTCGTTCAAGAGCCAGAGGATTTTTTCATTTTTTAGGAAATAAAAGAATAACTCCTAAACCATGCTAGTCATGTTAATGAAAATTCCGGCACAAATAAGCACAAATTTACTGTGTCTGTATAAAAAAATCACGAGTGTGCGTTCAACGTTTCCGGTATCTAGCAAACACCAAAACGTTCGCCCAGCAAAAAAACGAAATTACTTTGAAATATTAAGAGGCACAAATTTGGCTTTCATGGCACATTTATGCTCGTATTTAAACTATCTTTTTGCATATTCAATACTAGCTGTTGCCAGCGACTTCGTCCGCGCGGACTTCGTTTACTCCGCACAGCACCTGGCCGCTAGGTGTGTAGCGTGATAATATGTATTCTATATGTTGACCCAACCTGTTAGTAATATTCATGCAAAATTTGAGGTAAATCCATGCAGTACTTTTTGAGTTTACCCCGGACATACATACAGACAAATAGACAAACAGACAAACAGACAAACAGACATACAGACAAACAGATAAACAGACAAACAGACAAAAATTCTAAAAACTATATTTTTGGCTTCAATATCGATTGTAGATCACGCCCCAAGTATTCTTTTTAAAAAAATATTCAATGTACAGTTTTGACTTCCCTACGATTTTATTATATTATGTCTATATAGATACAGCTACACCCATCAATTGAAAAAGTTTTGCTGGGTGAACTTTCGTGCAGCAGAATCAGTTTTTCTTAAATAACTCTGAAGCTACTGGAGGTACAAATTTAAAATTTCGGGCACATTTACGCGATGTAAGGCACTAATTATCTGGATCATACAATTCTTGAAAAGGCAATACTTTTTGCTGGGTGAACGAACACATGAATACATCCAGTATTCCAAATTATTAAAGTAAATTAAATTAGTAAGTAAGTAAAAAAAAGTAGATTTCCAATAACGAGAGTGTTATAAGTTTCAGAGGTGTATATGTGTATCTGTCTGTGCATCGTAGCGCCCAGGCGGATGGTCTGATTTAGTTGCAGTTTTTTTTTTACTTGAAAGCCCTATTTTACGTGATGGTTCTTAGTCACGATTCAATAGAATCTACGCAGCCGTTGAAAGCTTGTCAGATCGAAAATTACCGCCAAATTACACACTTTATAAATTAATAGCCTATGTGTTATTCTGATGTATAATCTATATAACTGTAAAGTTTCATTCAAATCCGTTCAGTAGTTTTTTTGCGTGATTGAGTAACAAACATCCATCCAAACATCCAAACTTTCGCATTTATAATATTAACTAGCTGTTGCCAGCGACTTCGTCAACGCGGACTTCGTTTACTCCGCACAGCACCTCCCCCGTAGGTGATAGCCTGATAATATGTAGCCTGTCAATAATATTCATGCAAAATTTGAAGTAAATCCATGCAATACTTTTTATTATATGCAATAATTTTACCCCGGACATACATACAGACAAACAGACAAAAACTCTAAAAACTATATTTTTGACTTCGATATCGATTGTAGATCACGCCCCAAGTATTCTTTTAAAAAAATATTCAATGTACAGTTTTGACTTTCCTAAGATTTTATTATATGCATAGATTAATATAGATTTTACCGAATAAATCTATACAAAGTCTATACATATAATAAAATCGTAGGAAAGTCAAAACTGTACATTGAATATTTTTTAAAAGAATAGTTGGGGCGTGATCTACACTCGATATCGAAGTCAAAAATATAGTTTTTAGAATTTTTGTCTGTTTGTCTGTATGTATGTCCGGGGTAAACTGAAAAATACTGCATGGATTTACTTCAAATTTTGTATGAATATTACTAATAGGTCGGGTCAACATCTGGCTAAATATTATCACGCTATCACCTACGGGGGAGGGGCAGTGCGGAGTAAACGAACTCCGCGCGGACGAAGTCGCTGGCAACAGCTAGTTCTCATATAAATTTGTATAAAATATGGTGGACAAAAATATTAAGCAAGTTTGTATTAAAATTACTTTTATATAAGATCGCTTTTTAAAAAACTAAGACAGTGAAAGTGTTGTATAGTTCTGTATTAAAAAATACTTCTAAAAAAATTTTAGATTATTGGACAAGAAATACTGTATTTTTTCCAAAGGGAAAGGTCAATTTTGAGGTTTTGAGTGAAGTTAAGATTTTTTTTTCCACAAAACTAAGAATTATTTTGAAAATATCTCTCGGTGAAAGTGTTAACAGTTTCATTAGGATTACCATTGAATTTTTCTAGAAAGCAATTCTATGTATTCATTAACGAATTTTGAAAACCGCAACACTCGTTTTAGCAGTTTTTAGGGAATGGGGCCTTAAAAACCATAGCATTACAATGTAACAAATAAATCAATATTTAGAGAGAGGTTATTTATAAAGATAATTCGTGTACTAATTTTTGCCCTGCAAGTTTTTTAAAAGGAAAATAAATATTTTTTTATTCTCCCAGTAACCCGGTGTATAAAAACAAGCGCCAACCTTGAGACACTTGACGTATTCATATTTTTTATTGTTCTTCCGCTGTTTCCGACGGTTTACATTGGTCATCCATCTACGTCATTTAAGTGAATTTAAATTTATTGCTATATCACTCCTGCTCCGCCAGTACCTAAGTATTATCAACCAGATATATTGAAAGCTGTATCACAGATTATATTATAGTTACAATTGTAAGCTGTATGTTTAAATGTAAAATTCAAGTATTTGAAGTGTAAAACTTCTTTAGGCGCGTTGGGCATGTTTTGAAATGGAAAAAAAAACAGTGAACTCGCGGCATGTGATTTGTTTTTACCGCCCCGTTGGTCGAGTGGTTAGCGACCCTGATTACGCAATCAAGAGGGCTCGGGTTTGATCCCCGGCGGGGACAAGCATTTTTGTGATGAGCATAAATGTTCGTATTTCCAGGTTTGGGTGTTTATTAAATATAATCCAGTATTTATATGTATTAGTATCGTTGATTACTGTATATATAGTTCTAAATTATTGGATAATGTAAACTGGGCTTTAAAACCCTTAGCTGGTAGAGCCTTAGAAATGTTGTCTTTGAAGTAAACTATTTGTTAATTGGACTCTACTTTGTATGTCAACGCTCAAGTTACTGTAACGTGGGCTGTTTAATGGAACGATTAACATTTTACCCGACTATACAACTTATAGAAATGATATTTGTACATATGCATACAGATAAATAAAATTGGAGTCTGTTTTTAATTTAAAAAGCGCTTTTTATTAAAGGCACATTGATATACACAAAGGTGGTCCAACATTTTTTTCTTTTTCCTATTTGGTCACCCCGTAAATTTGTGTCGTGGTCCAAATCCGGTTTCGATTTTCGGTAGGTCATTCCTTACACGCGCTATATGGTTCTGCCATATAAATAAATATTATAAGAGCGCGTAATTGTATATTAATTTTTGCCCCTGTCGAAAATCAAACCTGGCTCGGGTTGTTTTTAACCCTGGGGCTATTCCTCAACAAATGCGTCGCCAGGGTCGCTAATCACTCGACTGTTATCCATGTAAGTGTAATTAGATAATAATGCTAATTACTTTCCTAATGATACATAATAACTTCCGTTTCCGATTGAAGAGTATTGTAATGAGATCTGTGTATTGGGAATTAGTTACGGCCGTCAATCGTTTATTTATGTCACCATTGACGACGGATAGTAAATGTAGTCTATAAACGACGGATTAAAAAACATAATATTACTAGCAACCCTCCCAGATTCGCACGGGTAGCTATCATTTATTATCACTACATAGTATAAAACTAAATAGCTTTCCTCTGTCTGTTCCTAATCCCTATGTATGCTTAGATCTTTAAAACTACACAACTTTGATGCGGTTTTTTTAATAGAGTGATTCAAGAGGAAAGTTTATATGTATAATAACATCCATTATGAAGCAGAGCAATACTGTTGTAAATATATTTAGCAAAACAACGTTTGTCGGGTCAGCTAGTGTATATTATAATAACACAAAATTACTAAAAAAAGACAGAAAAAATCTGTTAGACCGATCGCTTACCAAACTTCACAGACTCACCTTTTTTTAACTTCCCGCTACGTATGTAGATTAGGAAGTTACTGATTTTGCCCCGATTTTCGAAAATCGAGTTTTTACCAGATCTACAAGTTTTGAGATCCTAAGAACATTTTCCCACTATTTTATGTCACACACACTATTTATGTCACACAGTATGTCTGTATGTATGTATGTGTGCAAACGTCTCATAGCTTTTGAACGGCTTGACCGATCCAATCCAATCGAAACGCGATTGCGTCCGCTCCGCTTCTGCTCAACTTAAACCTCTTAAAATTTTGAGCCAATCCGGCGCTGGAGATTTTGAGAAATTTAAAGAAACCTCAATTTTTTAATATCACTTCCAGGTGTAAATTAATACCTGTAATCCAATGTATAGATTGCATCAAAATCGGTTTATCCGTTCGGGAGCTATCGTTGAAGAAACTTTTCTTCTTTTAATTTATAAGAAAGTAAAACGGATATTTTTTTAGTTTTTTACCAATATGCCAGAAAATAAGCATCTAATCGACATAGACTAACAGAATTTGTTCTTTGTAAAATTTCACGAAAGAATAGGCTATGGCGAAAATTCACAATTTTGTTTTTATATTTTGCTTAGAACTTAAAATGGGTAAAAATTGCAAAATTAGATAAATCAACCAGTTTTCTTTGAAAATTAATGACTCTTCTGGAAAATGTGGATGTTGGAGTGCCTAGTATACCCACTAAAGTAAGACTCCAAAAAACAATATGGTGATATTTTGAAAAATTGTTAACTAAAAAATATGAACGCATATTACTTCAGTCCAGGATGAGATCAACATCTTACAGAAAAACATTAGACAAAATGTTATCAAAAGATACTTAACATTCCTTTATTTGTGAGTTTAAAAAATGTTTAATTGTACGTCTTAGTTTGAAATTAATTTAAAAATTATGCTTATAGAAAATGATACAGATTAACAATAAAAACATCTTTCAGCGAATAAGATAATAATTTTACTGCAAAGGCCCTAGGGGTATAAGCAGGGTGATTTTGCCCTTGAAAGATATCGGGACGATACTGGGAGGATTTTTAGGTACTAACAAGATAATAAGTTCCTGAGAGTTTCAGACCTCGAACTCAAGTAGATTTCGAGAAAAACCAAAATATGTAATAATCAGAAAAAATAGATTTTCTCAAGAACGCGTGAATCGATTGATCTGAATTCTGGCATTTTAATTTTAATTTCGATTTTTAACCATGATACGAATTTAGTACAATTACGAAACCATTTTTTTTGGATTTCTCATTCATTTTTCTATGAACTTATGTACTTTTAAGATTTTTAAAAAAGGCACGCCATATTAAAAAAAAAAATAAAAACCAATTTTGACGTGGATTTCGGCTTTATTTATGTTTGTTTTGAACTTCAACCTTGATTTGTCGTTTATATATGTTTTTATATTAGTTAATAATAGTCATTTTGAAGTCAGAAGTCAAGTCTTTAAATATCAATGAATATCAATTGCAGTAATTTAAACATTATAAACTTATAAAATAAGATACTTATTATAGTTAATCAATTATAAATAAATATTTAAAAATAACTGAAAAATATATTTTAACAGAAAGTTTACAATCATATAGTTTAATAGTTTAATAAATGGAACCTAACCACACTATCTCTCTGAGCAGATACTACACTTGTGACAGTTGTTGCATCTACGGCCAAATTCACTCGTGAGCGCATCGGTCGCGTGACTTTTTGTTAAAATAGAAGGACTGATTCGGTAACATACCACATACAATGGATAGTATCAGCAATTTTTACAAATACTTTTATTGCATTATAATGACGATTAATATTGGATTACAATAAAAGTTGTGTTTAGACATTTTTTATATAATTAGTTAATATCCTTTTATATTAGAAGATTTAACTTTAGACTTATGGCAGAAAAAATGACTCTTGTTCTAAGTATAAGAATAATTATTTTAAATATGACTAATAAAACATATATAAACAACAAATCAAGGTTGAAGCTCAAAACAAACATAAATAAAGCCGAAATCCACGTCAAAATTGGTTTTTATTTTTTTTTAATATGGCGTGCCTTTTTTAAAAATCTTAGAAGTACATAAGTTCATAGAAAAATGAATGAGAAATCCAAAAAAAATGGTTTCGTAATTGTACTAAATTCGTATCATGGTTAAAAATCGAAATTAAAATTAAAATGCCATTTTTTTGAGGTTCTTATCAACCAATATAGCTCTTAATTTTTTTCCTAGAAGGTACCATCAGCCCCCAAAACATATCCAAAATTCAGATCAATCGATTCACGCGTTCTTGAGAAAATCTATGGAAAGGAGTGCAGGGGTGAAAAGGGACGAACCATATTTCGTAGAGATGAACTGAACTGATAATTCTGTAGGGTTTAGGTTTCGTCCCTTTTCACCCCTGCACTCCTATTCACCCTGTTTGACGGTAACCCGATTGTGATAATTCTTCTTTTATTAGATAGAATATATTCCGAGGGTTGTCTCATCAAAAGAAAAACACCCAAAGTGTACGAAAACAGAGAATGATTGATTATTCACTCACTGATCATAATGTATAAATTCATCCTTGACTTGAGGATGAAATTCAAAATTTCATCCTCAAGTCTTCTGCTGATTGTGTAGTTATCCATGCAGGGCGGCAGTGATAACTTACCATTAGATGGGTCTCCTGTACGTTAGCTTTTTTTTTCAATAAAAAAATTATTTTTTAGGTAAAAGCTATTTTGTTTTTTATGAATAACAATTGTTAAATTATTATTATTTTATTTTCACTAAATAAAAGTATTACAGTTTGATTACTTTTTGTCCCATGTCGATATCTTATTAGAAAATTAGATAATTTGAATACTTATACAATTTTTGAAAAGTTTACCTTTTTTACGTTAAAGGATAATTTTGTGACGTAAAAACAAAATTGCGAATTATCACAATAACCTACCATTAAGTAAAATATTATAATTTATTAATATACATGTCGATAACCGAATATTTTCCGAAATATTGCCAAAAAATTGCAAAAAGACCGGTTTTATTTTTTATTTCTTATAATAAAAATGTCCCTAACCTTCTAAAAGGTCAAAATATTAGGCTTATGTTATACATAATATGTTTGACTAATTTTTAATCTAACAAAATTGGAAGCAAACACAATTTCTCCCTGACTAAAGGCAACAGAGACTTAGATTAGACAGGGACTTTTTAGACTTCTGCAAGGGAGTCAAATATTGTTAAATGATCAAAAATACAGCATGGATTTTAAAAACAGCTTAAATAATCATCGTTGCCCAGTAAGAACTCTAGGTACAAGCCAATACCACCTTTCACCAAACGGTGTAAGGATAGCCCCAGCCATGTTCATCACCGGTGTGTGTCCTTTCTCCCAATAAAAAATAGGTTTTTCAAAACTGTTCTTAAGTCAAATATAATCATATCGAATGGGTATACAATGGCACGCAAAGAAAACTTTGAGCTTGACTGTATAAAAATTACATGTATTACGACAGGCCTGTGTTAGGCGTTACAATGTTGTTTTCTGGTGATTAATAACTGAAGCCACCACAAAAAATATTGCCTAAAGTCCCACAAGACACAAGGATAGATAACAAAGCCAACGCGTTTCAGAACCACACTAAAAAGTTCCTTTCTTCATGAAAGTGCTTCACCGTCCAAAGTTTACTAAAATATGAGAAATACTGTGGTCAAATATGAATAACTATTAGCACAGGGATGGCAATCGCGTAGTATAGTATCTACATATTTTTAGATCTTTAGCCCCAAAATTTGCGTATTTCATACATAATTTTGTATCTTAGTATAAAAAATACAAGTTTTAGAATTTTGGGTTGTTTGAGCTACTAACTAAATTTTAGATACTTCAGGAAGTACCCTAAGAATTTTCATGATCGTCAGCGAGTGACTCAGTGACGAAATCGGAGTATTTAAGATATCAGTAAAATCAAAATTATAAACGCTACACAATAATTGAAACTTTATCCGCCTTATTACAAGAGCATAGTATCGGGTTTAAACCAAGACTAAGAAGTCTAGATTTGCTGCGGTATTGAAGTTGGTTCCAATTCTAAAATTCGTTCTTATTTCCTGGGACTAACGGTAAAACCCAGATTTATAATAATGTTTTATTCTCTGTCTGATCCTGGTATTAAATTCGGTACTATATTTTGATCTCGTTTTGGAATAAGACAGTATATGTCTAATAAGTCTGCCGTTGACATCAAATCCCGAAAATTTTGTTTATCTCATATCCAAACTCTAGTTATGAGAGTTCAAATATTTTTACACGCAGTTCTTATATCTCCGGAACCTTCCATCAGATCTTCACCAATTTGAAATGGCACCACACTGGAAGTATACCCTCTTAAACAAAAAAAGGAATTTCAAAATCGGTTCATAAATACTGAGCTCTGAGGTAATATAAAAAACATAAAGCTGAATTTATAATCACCTCCTTTCAGGAAGTTGATTGAAAAACGACGAAGCGCTTTGAAAAAAGGTAGGTAGTGCGTTTGTACTTCGCTAGACTCGTTGTGTCAGATAACAATTTCATTACTCTGCAGTTCGTGTTCAACTAATTTTTTATTCTATGCAAACAGAGTTGTTATGTTTTGTAAAAAACTTGAACCTCCATGCAAGCCCGCCAGTAGTGTAACGTAAATAATATGACAAACGCAAAGGCACTCGTAAAAGTATCTAAAGCCGGGCTGAATAAAATACAAATGGAAAAACTACTGCTGTTTGAACTAACATGAAATGGATTTTTTAATTCGTGTAGGTTTTTTCTTTGAGTATCCAGTTATATAATGGAAAGATTGAGAAATAGCTACTGAATTTATTGCAAGAATTTTTAACATATGTTATATTTTTTTAAAATTAATAATTAAGAAAACAATTTAATGGACACCTTTCATAATGAGTTGACATACAGAAAAAATAAACTTAAGATAACAGCACAGAATACTTACAATATTCTGTGGTAATAGGGCCTTAAATATTTAAATCTTTAAATTTACAAATATATAACCATAAATATATCTAAAAAAATTTAGTATAGTATAGGAAAGTATTTTCGTCCTCGCTTAGGATAAGTTAATTTATAAACAACATATTTAAAATTATGTTAAAAGATTTTCAGTTTCGAATCTATCTTAATTCTTATTAAAAAATACTAATTGACGTGTTGCACATAGTATGCGCTCTTTATGCGACACGTTGCATGTATGTATGTGTATATATATATATATATATATATATATATATATAACAACAACATAACAACATATCTTCACGCCAGATCCCTTACGGGGTAGGCAGAGAGAACCGAGTGCCATACATCACGATCCTTGCAGGCTTGTCTCGCTTCTTCCACATTCATCACTCTCTTCATACACACACGCCGGTTGCGAAGACTCTTGACACCACCTTCGGACAGTACTCGATCAATCTGATCGTGGTATGTCAGTCTTGGTCTTCCCCGGTACCTACATCCTTCCACATTCGCGTTGTATATCTGTTTTGTTAACCTTTCATCTACCATTCTTTCAACATGTCCGAACCAACGGAGCATGCCCTTTCTCATCTTTACACCGACACTTTCTTTCAAACCTAACCTCTCTCTCACTTCGACATTACGAACCCGGTCCGCGAGTGTCACACCACATATTTTTCTAAGCGACCTCATCTCGACCGCGTTGATTCTACTTTCATGCCCTTTCTGAAATACCCAACTCTCACTTCCATACAATAGCGTTGGGATAAGCACATGATTATGCAGGGCTAGACGGGCACTCTGACTTAAAATTGTGCTATTAAGTAATCTCCCTAACGCTCCATTCACTCTGTTCCCTGCACACACTCTTCTTTCAACATCAGCGGTGTACCTTCCATCGCTGCTAAAAGCACATCCAAGATATACAAACTCATCCACTTGTTCCAGCACTACATCATCGACCACAACTCTTACATCCGTTCTGGTTGCTTCTCTTTCAAATACCAAAACTTTAGTTTTTTCGCATTCAAATGTAAGCCCATACTCTTACAATCCTCATTCATAACTATGACCAGTGTTTGCAGCTCAGATGGAGTTGAGCCTAGAAGTACAGCGTCATCGTACACTAGATCACTCATGCGCATTCCCACATTCAATGACCTCAATCTTTGGAGACATTTATCCAGATATAGAATAAACAGACGAGCTGACAACACACAACCCTGCTTGACGCCGATTTTGACATCGAACCAGAGCGATCCAAGATATCCAAACTCATTCACTTGTTCCAGCACTACATCATCGACCACAACTCTTACATCCGTTCTGGTTGTTTCTCTTTCAAATAGCAAAACTAGTTTTCTTCGCATTCAAATATATATATATATATATATATATATATATATATATATATATATATATATATATATATATATATTAGACCTCGCCACAAGCAACGCACCATTAAAATCTTTGGTGTCTATAGGCGATGGTTGACGTTTCCAGTCAGTAGATCCATCTGCTTGTTTGCTATCTTATGATAAAAAAATAAGTAGGCGAATATTTTTTTATAAGATAGCAAACAAGCAGATGGGTCGGCTCGGTCGAAGCAATCGGATTAGTTAACAGTTCCGCAACGTCTCGCCCGGGCTTGAATTGGTACCATCACTTTACCATCAATGCTTTGACATTACACCGCTACTACACGGTTGACAACGCATGTTAACATCCTTGGCGTTTTTTTTATATCATAAGACAGCAAGTAAGTGGCTATTGATGGAAAGAGACAAACATCGCCTATACCAGATATAGATACCAGACAATAGTTATACTACCACGGAATTATTTATGCTACTATCCATGTTGTGATACAAGCATACGTATACTGGCTACCTTACCCTCCTACCGGAAATATGACAGTAACAAGCATTGACGCTATTGCGGCAAGATCAGTTAAAGCGGTGGTACCAAACCTGGGTGAGCAAAACTCTACCATGATTATCATTAAGAGGATCTAATTGTTTGCTAAGCTATGATATAAAATGTGTTCTTAAATATATGTTAGCCGTCTGTCGTGTCAGGTCTGGTTGCATCATCACTTTCATCGCTATTACGCATGTATAATAAGTCGTACGTGTGTTTGTTATAAGGTGTGACAATATTGTGATGACTATTAACAAATAATTTCACTTTCTTTGACATTAACTTAAAAGGAATTGATGTCTACACAAATATTATAATGAGAGAAGATTTTTGTGTTTGTTTATAATGAATTAACTTACCGATTACGAAATAAACCGATTTAAATAAATCACCGTTATAAATGATTTTTTTATCATTAGAGAGCATACAAGCAGATGTTTCTTTTGATGAAATTAAGAAAAACCATCGCCTGTAGACACTAAATGTATTGCTATTCTTGTGGCGGGATAGTAGTGTCACATGCATAAGACACGGCTGCATTACCCTCTAAACCGGAATACGACAATGGTAAGCATAGACGCTATTGCGGCAGGAATAGGTAAGGGTGGTACCAAATACCCGGGCGATACCTTGCGGAACTCTACATAACAAATTAAGAATAATATAGGCCTATTTAACCTATTTGAGTATAAGGATGTCTATTAGCACTTATTCCACGTTTAAGAAAACTTTAAAATCAACTAAGTAAAATTTCGACATGATAGTATATAAACTTGCGACCTTCCCTTTGGCCGGGACGTTTTAACCAACTGAGCCACTGTCGACTGGTCAACGTGAAGAAATTATTATTTGCTTTATGATCGATTCTGCCGATTGTAACGATCGCTGGATATACATACGTTGGTATATACTAGTTATGAGTTCATCGTTACCTATGAAATTCACATTTATAATATTGATCAATACTCCTATTATATGTGTTTTAGCAATTATCTCGTGCTTGCAAAACCATGAAAAAAACAGAAAAAAAACAGACGCGACAGTTGAACCAATGGCCTTCCCTTTGTCTGGGACCACGCCTCCACGCCATTAAAGTGATAATGATGGTACGAGAGAAGAGTACACTGCTACCCTTCTCGCAAGTTAGTAACGCTACGATATGTGTACTGGCAACTTTTTCGTCACTAATCGAATTTCGGCAGTGACAAGGATTGACGCTATTGCTGCATGAATTAGTAAAGCAGTGGTACCAAACCCGGACGAGCTGATGCGGGACTTTACTACCTAGCAGACATAATGGTAGCGAATGTGACACTTCTAGCCAATCATTGGTCTATTACGAACTGCCTAGCCTATAATGGCATAATATGGTCTATTCTTCAAAAGGTGGCTCGGATAAACACGGCGGAAACGTTAAGAGGCTGACAAGACTAATTTGTTGAAATTGATGTTTTTTAAGCAGTCTTTTGAGAAAAACTATTTGTTATACTCGTAGTACATCACAATATATATATATATATATATATATATATATATATATTATTGGACAAAATTGGATCGAAAATAATTGAGAAGATTGGTCTTAGAATCAACATTAACGGTTCTATATCTTTATTTTATTACATAACGGTCTGCAATTAAAAACATGAAGCCATCATATTCATACCTAAACCGCTAGCGAATCATATTTGACAAATAATCTGCACTTTTTTTATTTCAATATTTATTTTTTAATAGGCCTGGCCTGGTCATACTGATAGCGTGGTCTCGTTTACTCTAATAGAAATAGACAGAATGCGCGTTTTTGCTGTTGACAGCGTCTTAAGATGATTGGCTTGATTCAGAGGGTGAATCACATATAAATCATCACTTGTAAATGCTTATTGCTATTTTTTAAAATTTCAGTCAAAAGAGAAAATGACGCGCGGTGTCAGACGAGGCTGCGTGCGTCTTCGCGCGGCAGTGATAGGCATTGATGATGAAGATGACTCCACTTTCACCATCACCGTTGACCACAAAACCTTTCACTTTCAGGTGAGATACAAATAAGATTATGTGTATTGTTTATACGTAGGTGATTATCGTCTGTCATTATTTCCATGTATTAGCATCATTTTTAACACCCATGACAAAAGCAAATAATTTGCTTACTTTGGGGTGATATCGATTTGTGTAATTTGTCCATAATATTATTATTCTATTTCGCTAAATCTATCTATAAATGCGAAGGTCTGTCAGTCTGATTATTTGTTATGCTTTAACTGCTAAACTGCTTAAACGATATTGATAAAATTTGCCAAGGAGATAGTTGAAGACATGGGGCTAGACATGCGCTATTTTTTTTTAAAACTCACCACCTAAGGGGTTGAAATAGGGGATGAAAAATTGTATGAATAATGATATCGACGACATGCTCACACATTTAGCTAGTATATTCTATACTAACTGACCAACGCAGCAGAAACGATAATGACAAGCACTGTCGTTATTGTGGCAAGAATAGGTAAGGCGGTGGCACCAGACCCGGGCGAGACGTTGCTAACTCTACCACCCCTAGTAGTCACGATGGCGGTGTCATGTATATTCAGTCGTCGCGTTTAACCTAGCCTATCGAGATGGAAGATGGTCTGTTCTTCAATGGGAGCACGGACCAATACAGGGAAATTATTACGATATAATTTGATAAAAGCGTAGGGTCACATCATGCATTTTATTGTATACGTAAGTGCATATGACATAGGTTACTTTAACCGAGTAAGAACCTCCCAGGAATATTCACAGGTAAATTTCAAGAAGCAAGGATGGAAAGAACTAGCAACTAATAATAAAAATATTACTTTGTCTGTCCTGTTACACCGTTACTTTGCATTTCACTAAATTCCACAGATTTCAGGAAAGCGAGAAGAAAGACATCAATGTAACATGTAGTGTTGTGTAATTGCAGGCTAGAGATGGCTCCGAGCGTGAGAGATGGGTACGAGCGCTGGAAGACACGATAGTGCGGCACGGGCGGCGCGAGCGCTGGTCGCGGTGTATGCCTGCCCCGGCGCACCGACACGGCGACCTCGAGCGACGGATAGCGGAAGCGGACGCGTATCTTCAGATCATGATAGAGCTTATTAACGTGAGTATCGCGTCTTACTGACCACGAAGGTGAGGATCACCCGAATGTTAATAGTATCTGTAAATTATTTTTATCAAACATGCGCGGAAATAGTGTCGTTACGTTTGAATAAAGAGCATGCGAAGTGTCGTATTTACGTATACAGAAAACTGAACGTCATTGCCGGTGCGTTCTTTAAATTTGGAACAAGAAATGAAAGGCTTACTAATTTGTTGTAATTTGAATTAAGAACTCTTTTATCTTGGTTTTAAATTTATTACATAAAAAAGTTTTTTTTATTTCCTTGCATTTTTTTTTTGAAAAAAACAATTTATGCCTCGGCGGAAACGGCAATTGCCTGTCTCGTATCATTGAAGCCCTCGCTTACGGCTCGGTCTTCAACTTCATACTCTACCTGCAATTGCCTATATCCCGGCCTTTGCAATAATGTATTATTTAATTTTTTAAGATGCTGTAAAAGTATTATAATAATAAAGGCAATAGCTGGCGCTTAAGGCTATACTACCCAGCCAGATTGCAGTAAGAAATCTACGATATGAATACATACATTAAAATGACGTTTTGCCCCGAATATGGGGGTAAAGTGGCGACACCCTGTGGGGTTTTATGGGGTATTATAATAAAAAAAACTTTCCAAATGAAATAGTTTTTATTATCATGTGTATAATATTCTAAAACAACATTTCGGGCCGATTTGAAATTAGGCGAATCATCTTTATCGTCTAAAACTACTCTTAAAATAATTATGAAACTTCTTATATTAATAACTTTTTTATAAACGTCACTTAGCATGTTGTAGTAATGTTGATTTGTTTATTAAAAATACTGCTCCTTTATCTAAACGTTCTAACTTTATGCAATAAATTAGTTCTGCAAAGCAATGAGAACATCGAGAAAATATTAGGAAACGAATCTATTCTTCGGTTGACTTTTACCATAAGCAACTACATTTTGAAAAAGATTGACGTAGATATATGACACACGGATTAAATTATGGGGTAAAATTATGACGTAGATATATCTCCTTTATGTTTCGTACTACTCCTCTGTAAAATCAATTACCTGCGGTGATGTTTCCGAACGGATACGACTAGGGGACCTTGAAAAAAGCGCTTACTCATTCTTAAAAGCTGGCAACGCAACTGCAAGTCCTCTGGTATTGCGGATGTCCATAGGCAATGGTAATCAATTACCATCCTATTCGTTTGCCGCCTCTTCTATAAAAAAACAATATGTTTACCTTTTTTACTGCCCACTCTAAGCAGAAAAAAACAAGTTCGCCAAAGATCGCTGCTACGAATGCAGCTAAAGTAAAAAAAACTTTATTTAAAAATATACACTAATTGCAGCATTGCCAAAAACGAACACATTAGTATAAAAATCGTGCACTTCCTTAAAAAATGATTGTATACTTCAAAAAACGGTATTTTTCACAGAAAATGACCATACGAGTAACAGAAATAACGGATCCACACGAAAAGAACAGAGGGCAGCTTATATTAGACCACTCTAACGTAAGTATCTGTCTTTTATATCGGAGCATTGTTGTTATAATTTAATTAGTCAACGTCTCGCGTGAGTTTGATATCACCGATTTACCTAATCCTCTCATCTCTCCTTGGCGTCTTAGATTGTGCCTGGCGTATTCCGGTGTGAACGGTAAAGTTACGGGTGAATCAACGAAAGTGGGCCGCTATACGATTGACAATATACCATTAAGATCAATAGTTTCTACAGGCTATAATAATAATAATAATAACCTTTATTATTATGTTCATCTCCAGCCATTAAAGCCATTTATTTGTTTGCAATTATACAATTATCATTTTAAGTTGGCTGTGAATATCTAATTTCAAACTAGTTAATGTTGAATTTGACTTTGAATACAGACTAGAATACAGTCATATTTTTAAGTTGGCTTTGAGCAAAAACTAGTCATTTCTTTAGTAGCCTTTGAATACAAAATACCGAAACTAGTCATTTTTTGGGTTTTGAATACATAATCTCAAAACTAGCTGTTGTTTTGACTTTGATTACAGACTACCAAAACAAGTTATTATTTAAGCTGGCTTTGGATACAGGCTTTTAAACTAAATTAGTTATTAAGTTGGCTTTGGACACTGGCTCACAAAACTAGTTACTGCTTAACGTAAATAACTTTATAACTTAAACTCTCGATACTAGTCATTGTTTAAGTTGGTGTTGAATACAGACATCCAAATTAATATTGTTTCATTTAGCTTTGAATATAGCCTCATGTAATTGATTAATTTTTGTTTAAGTTGCCTTTGGAAATAGATTCCCAAAGTTGGTCCAGGCGATCTGCCAGGCATGGCTTAAAATAAATAAATAATAAATATTATCTCTGGACAATTTTACACGAATTGATCTAACCCGAAAGTAAGCAAATTATTTACTTGTAGTATGGGTGTTAGTCAACGATATTATTATATATAAATACTCAAATATATTTAATGAACACCCAAACCCGGAAGTACAAACATCTAAGTTCATCACATAAATGTCTGCCCCTGTCGGGAATCGATCCCGAGCCCCATTGATTGCGTAGTCAGGGTCGCTAGCCACTCGACCAACGGGGCGGTTAAAAGGTAAAAGGTGACCGATTGGCTATACATGTCACTACCGTCGTGACTACTAGGTAGAGTTCTGCATTGTCTCACCCGGGTATTTGGTACCACCGCCTTACATATATTCTTGCTAAAATAATGTTAATGCTTGTTTGCCATTTTCGTGTTCCGGTTTGGAGGGGATGTAGCAAGAATACTTATGCATGTGGCATTGCTATTGGATAGCAATGCATAATTAATATCTTTGGTGTCTATATGCAATGATTTCTCTTTCCAATAGGACAGCTATCTGCTTGTTTGCCATTTAATATTTAAAAAAAAATGTTCCATTTAAAGGAAGGGCCTCGAGTAACAAGGTTTGTAGGTATTTTTGAACTTGAGAAAGAAAACATGAAGACAAAAATTAATCAGTGCCAACTTAAGTTTGAAGAATCGTATATATGATATGAAATATTTTTTGCAGGCCATGTTGGACAACATAAAACATTCCATAGTGCTTCTTCAAATTGCTAAGGTATATATTTTTACATTTTAGTATTTAAATTTTTTCATGGACATATTTGAATATAATTATTATTATTATTACTAGCTGACCCGGCAAACGTTGTTCTGCCTTTTTTTTCAATATTTTCTCACCTTTTAAACCTTTCCTGGACTTCAACAGTTAATTCAAAACCAACATTAGCTAAATCGGTTCAGCCGTTCTCGAGCTTTAGCGAGACTAACGAACAGCAATTGATTTTTATATATATAGATTATTAAGAAAATTGCATCAATAGTACAGCGGTACTAGCTCAAATAGACATATGGTGTCCTAAATAAATTCTGAAAAATATAACTTAATGGGCATCCTGGTTGGTCCCGAGCTCCTTTGAAGAATAGGCCAACTGTCGTTCTACCAGGCAGGTCGTTAAAAGGCGACCGATTGGCTATACGAGTCACTAACATCGTGGCTACTAGGTGGTAGAGTTTTGCATTGTCTCGCCCGGGTCTGGTAGCACCGACTTACCTATTCCTGCCGTAATAGCGTCAGTGCTTGTCACTGTCGTGTTCCGTTTGGAGAGTAAGGTAGCCGGTAAACTTATGCATGTGGCAGCGGCGTGCACAAGGTTATGACACTGGGTATGTACTATGCGGAGGGGTACTTGTCACAAAAACTTTTTTTATAGATTTTTAGCATAGCCACAGCCACGCTACGGATCTCTAAGTCGGAAACCATGACAACAGAACATGTCTTAGATGTACTACTATTCATGTACATCTTCTACGGCAACAATATCCTGAATCAGAGAGCCAGTTTTACGTTTCATAACTTGACATAAAACTTCCAAGTAATATTTACTTTTTGGTGGTTTAATTGTAACTCGAGTGCATACAGTACACACCTACCTTTAGATACAATTTGAATCTTTTCACTAAATGATAATTGTAAGAACTTGTTATTTTTAATTTTTAATAAACACACATTTTCAACACAAACTTCACAATCAAATAACATTTTAAAAAATCAACAAATGCACTAGTAAAAGCAAATCACTATAGTTATTATAGAAACTCAGTAATAAACTTAAATGTACAATTTTTCGAATGTTAAAATGAAAAATCTTTTAAGAAGACTAATAATAAAAAACGCAAACAAAATAATAAACTATGTTTATCACACGAAAAAAGCAAATGACTTCGTAAAACACAAATACATTTCTCCTATTTAAACAAATAAAACCTTACGAAACAAAAATGCATAATGTGCAACCGTGATTTATTAGATTTACATCTATTAATTGTAGTCGAGTAATACGCATTAGCAACAGTCAGGCTACGGGCTGCCGCAGTAGATTACGTCATCGCTGCTTACGAAATTCATAGATGTGTGCGCTTGCGAACTGAGTACAAACACAAAAATTACTACACACGTGCTAACAAATATCCTGCAGATCGTGGCTGCCTTACTTGTTTGAAAACTGAAGTCGCCAAACGCTTCGCAAACATAATGTTTGTGTGCTAGCAAATAGGTGCTATTTATAAAATATTAGGCGTTTTTTTTTTAAATTAATATATTTTATTTATTCATTTATTTACTATTAATTAAAGTCATGAATGGCAAGTAAAGCACTGCTTTATTGCATTTAGGGACTGCACGCCACGGCAAGTGGCATAAGATCATGCCACAAGATAGCAACGCACCATTAACATCTTTGTTGTGGAGACCCATCTGCTGCTTGTTTGCTATCTTATGATATAAAAAACATGAATTATAGGAGGCTTTTTCTTCTCTCCCTTGGTGAGATTTGAGATTTAACTCGACCCCATCTCCTTTCTAATATACTTACCGTGAGATTAACGTGTATAAACTAAAATACGCATTTTAATTTTTTTTTTAAGTATCTTCACGCCCATATCCCTGAAAAGGTAGGCAGAGGTACAACAAGTGCACCTACGATTAGCCGAAGATACTTGGTCCTACAATGTGATAGGTGGCAAGCCTATCGCCAACCAATTTCCAATACCGGGCAACTTTGTGTTTCTCAGAAAACCGAAAAGACACCTGTTTTATGTACCCGACCTGGGAATCGGCCCGGGACTTCATGTGGCCAACGGCAATGCTGGACCACTAGACCACAGAGGCGACTTTTAATTTTTAACTATTTTATTTAAGACTAGCTACAGCGTGCAGCCCGCTGCGTTATAAATTTTTTTGTAAATCCCGCGGGATCGCCTAATTTTTCCGGGACAAAAAGGATCTCTGGGCCAAATTTCATCCAAATCCGTTCAGTAGTTTTTACGTGATCGAGTAACAAACATCCATCCAAACATCTAAAATTTTGCATTTTTAATATGAATATAGATAAATTGAAGTCACATAGAAGTTAGAGACTTAAAAGCAACAGTTACAAGTTAGTTTTAGAATCAGAATAAGAAAAGCAAGCAATAACCTGCTTGAAAAGGAACTAAATACTAAAATTTCTAGTTAATTAGGATTTCACCAAACTTCAGTGTGGAAACTTGTACTTTATTTAACACATATTTTCTCTAAATTTTACACCGTTAATTTAGATTTTACAAAAAAATTACGGGTTAAGCACGAGTCGCTTCCCCTCACCCACGTAAGAACTAAGATTGGATGGGATTTGGCCATAAATTACGTGAGATGTTTTGCTCTCAAAGACCTCTTGCCCCAAAACACCTCATAATCGATAGGTCGGCCACCTATCTCATCATAGAACTTAAAACCGTAATCGGAGTTGCGAATTTACGGTGCCTTACGGGAAATCGAAGTTACCTTAGCAGCATATCTGTATTAATCAGAAATATTCGACAGCCAGCTGTACTCAAATTTTAAAGACACAATTTAAAACCCTTTGGTCTTTTCTTTTAGTGACTTGAAATGAAGAACTTTACTCAATAAAACTTTTTACAAGTTATTTTAACAGGTCAACGTTTTTTTAAAACTACTACCGGATCGGACACGCGGCCACTTGCTGAGAAGATTCGGCGGAAGAAACTCAGCGGGCTTTTCTTTTTTGATATATATTTTTTTCACAGTATCACAGTATTACAAAATCATAAAACATATATATGAAATTGATATGAGCAAATAATCCCATGCTTGTTTGTCTTCCAAATAATCTGACATTTTATAATACCTTTCTTACACAGTTTTGTTTTAACACATTTTTTAAATTTATTGACTGGTAGATCTCTTATAGTTTCGGGAAGTTCATTGTAAAAGCGTATAAATTGCCCCTAAAAGAGTTACTTATTCTGTGGAGACGAGATGCATGCACAACAAGATTGTTTTTGTTCCTTGTGTTTAGTAAGTGTACGTCACCATTTTTTTAAACAAGCAAATATTTTTACGAATGTACATCAAGTTCTCAAATATATATTGGGATATGACAGTTATGATATTGATTTCCTTGAATTTTTCTCTCAGGGAAACCCTCGGGCTAAACTTTTTAACTGCATAATTGCTAAATTATTAATGTGCGGTCCCCGTTGTAATTTCTTATCTAAAGTAATACCTAAAAACACAGTGGAATCCACCAGATCCAGGTTGTTTCCATCCAGTTGTACGCTGGTATCTAGGTGCCTTACATTAGGCAATGGAAATTTAACACACTTGGTTTTGTTACCATTTAATAAAATATTTTTTTGTACTGAACCAGTAGAAGACATATATATCCATCATCTATAATAACCAAGCGTGTCTGTTTTCAACATCCTTTAAAAAGGATACGTTTAAAGGAAGTTCTATTTCTTTCATTCAGACACACGAAGTGTATATATTGGCGTCATCTACTAAATCTGGTATCAACCATCCCGCTAGTTGACAAACCGTTTGTAGGTAGGTAGGTAGCTTAACCGTATGTGAACTATTGTGCACCTGTCCGTCAACAGATGATTGATTTACTCGGACTATTTAAAGAAATAAAATTGTTTTTGTTTTTGGGACGAAATTCCGTATCACATTAAACGGATGAGAGCATCACGGGGAAAATGTCCGGCAAACACTTTTGTATAGTACGTTATAACTACGCATTATTGAAGTGCGGTTATATATTAGAAAGAGATAGGAAGAGGGTAAACCATGGATTTAATGGATACTCCTTTCAAGACAATTTCTTAGTTTGTTAGTGTAGCTTGCGTTTACACACAGAAATACAGAGTTGTACTACTTACTGACCAAATAAAATCACTTCGAGGGTGATTTCTAAATCTTGTCATCTCATTCGATACGATAAAATCGTACAATATGATTTATTTCTATTTTTTCACGGTATACTATATCTACATATGTATGACATTTTTGACAGTGATAGGAACGTTTGCTCATATGCGCGGCGACATGTTTCGTGTGCGTGTCTATTAATATTCATGTGGTCTGTGAGGTAAACGATATATTTTACAAGCCGAACGTATCACAATGCAATTTTATTACCGTTCCTTCCTTATGCTTGTTTTGTGATATAACACACGGTGCCCTGCGATACTTCTCGTCTTTTTTATTAAAATCTCAGTTTACTTTCAGAATACCGTCAATCCAGTGAATGGTGTATATCAAGGACCAACAAACCCCTCACAAACACATATCAAAGAAGGTAATTATACATTTTCTTTAAAGTTTAAATGCATATTGTTCACTGTGTCTTCTGGTCTGTTCTTTTATTTTATGCATTTGTTTTTAAAAGTGAAAATGTCCAGGAGTCTTGCCGAGAGCACACACAACACAACAAATAATAAGTAATAAACTAGTGGGACTGGTCTGTTATAACAATAGATCGGACTGTGTAGTACAATTTGCCAGGATTGAGTGACGTTTTCTTAGTATGTATACGCTTTTGAATCCCACTAGTTATGATATAGAATTACATTCTACACTTTTTTTCGTCGGCACTTGGTGAAACTCTATTTTAATTATTAATAACAATACTTATGTAATAATTATTAATAACAATACTTATGTAATAATTAATAATATAAATATTTATTAATTAACAATACTTGTACTGTTTCACGATAGGTAATTATATTTAATTTCCAACCGGTTTCGCTTATACAAACATCCTCGGGGTATTTACAATTACGAACTGTAAATACCCTGAGGATGCTTGACGTCTCGTATCATAATCTATATTATTATCTCTATATTATAATGAGAAAATATGTAATTATTTTGCATGCACTAAGTAATAATGAAAGTAGCGCCAAAATGCGGGGGCGTGATCGGTGATCTTATAGTATGGGAGCCCACGACACTAAACCTAGTCCCATAAGACTACCGGATGGTATATACATAGTTAGATTCATCGTTAATTGGAGAATACGAAATGTCTATGCTGCAATGCGAAAAACCGGGTGGCGCTATTAAAAAAAAGAAAAAAGAATGAAAAAAAATCGATTTCTGGTACGATAAGACTACCGAATTTCGTTTGTTCCTCGATATAGGGGAGGGGTAGGACTATACGAAAATGCTGTGCTGCATGTCCCCATCCTGGCCCTTATCAGTGGCAGCAGCATTATAAGTGGTGACTTGCACCTAAGTATCTGGTACCATCGGACTACCGAACGAGCCCAAGCTCATCTGAAAGATCATCAATTTCTGTGTAAGAAAAACCACTGCACTGCATCTTCGAAACAGTGGGTGAGTTGGTTGCTGCAACGATTGAAGGTCGCCCCCTGCACTACTGAAATTGGCGTTTCTACACGTTTTTGTCAGCAATCGTCTAGTTTCTTTCGGTTGGCACTGATTGAATACCCATGCCAGGGTCAAATATGAATAATTTTACTGATCGCTGAATATTTAGACGAATAAAATCGCATATTTTATGTAATATTGTTGGATGTTTGAACCGTTTTCATTAAGTTGGTATAGTTTTATATACTACTTAGGGATTTATAGGGTTCTGAAATCAACAAGAAACTTTTACCGTTTCATATGACCGTTCATCCGTATGTCCGTCCGTAGCATAGCTCAGAGATTCTTAGTACTAGAAAGCTGTTTCCAGTCGATTGTTTTAATTTTATGTACTACTTAGGGATTTATAGGGTTCTGAAAAAACAAGAAACCCTTATAGTTTCGACCGTCCATCCGTCAGGCCGTCTGTTCGTCTGCAGCTTAGTTCAGAGATTCTTAGTACTAGAAAGCTGTAATTTGACATTTATATCTATACATATTAGTCATGCCATCAAAATGGTAAAAAAAAATCTTAAAACATATTTTTTTAGGGTACCCTCTACAAGTAAAGTTTTTTCGCAACCCTCGTAGTGTAAGGTATCGTTGTATAGGGTTCTTAAAAATATTGCGGGTTTTCACGACGATTCTTCAATTATGGGATCCCTTTGGAAGATATTAAGTTTTGAAATGCTAACTTTTGTCTTCCACCCCACCTATGCCAGCTAGCTGCAGCAGGTGGTTGTCTCTGGAGTTTTGAAACAATTCGCGGTATTAAGATATATAATAATTTAAAAATACTAAATATTCAGGGGACAAATCACACTAACTGATCTAACCCCGCTACCTAACCACTCTACCAACGGGGCGGCTTATTAGATTATATTTTAACGAAGTTAAAAGGATGTAATTAAGTAAGGCTAAGTACGCTTTACAAGTTTACGAGTAATTGTTGGCCAATTGATAAAACATATTTGGATATTTTTTTATAGGCTGTGAACCTGTAGTGCGGATATATCATTGACTTTAAATAGGTTCAATGTTCATAGTACGAAACGAGAACAAAAATGCCCTCCTCTTAGTCCACATTGTTGTGATGGGCAACTAAGAAACCCCACATTGAGCGTGGCTCAACACGCCTGACTTTTTCGCTGCAACAAGGATTTATGAAATTTTAGGGAAAAGTATAACTTGATATGATAAGTGATAACCCTGTTTATTTTATGCCCTATTTATTAGGAAAATCCCCAATTTGGTTTAGTATTAAAGTTCGAAGAATTAGGTCCCGGTTGCACTTTGATTAGCGCGAGTGCGAGTGTTTAATGCAGGTGCTTAGTATTAAGCAAAAAGTGTTATTAGCCGAGTAATTAGTAATTAGCGTAGAAATCGTAAGCAGTAATTAGTAATTGTAATTAGCGTATAATAGAATATCCCTCGGTATTGGTATCCTAAAAATATATGTTTTAATTTTTTTATCGTTTTTGATGGCATGACTAATATGTATAGATATGAATGCCAAATTACAGCTTTCTAATACTAAGAATCTCTGAGCTAAGCTGAGGACCGACGGATGGACGGTCATATGAAACTAAAAGAGTTTCTTGTTGATTTCTGAAACCTATACATCCCTAAGTAGTACATAAAATTAAACCAACCTAATGAAAACGGTTGAAAAATCCAACAATATTACATAAAATATGTGATTTCATTCGTCTAAACATTCAGCGATCAGTAAAATTATTCGTATATGACCCTGGCATGGGTATTCAATCAGTACTAATCAAAAGAAACCAGACGATTGCTGACAATAACGTGTAGAAACTCCAATTTCAGCTGTGCAGTGGGCGACTTTCAATCGCTGCAGCAACCCTGTTTCGAAGATGCAGCAGTGGTTTTTCTTACACAGAAATTGATGATCTTTCAGATGAGCTTGGGTTCGTTCGGTAGTCCGATGGTACCAGATACCTAGGTACAAGGCGTCACAATGCTGCTGCCACTGATTAAGGCCAAGATGGGGACATGCAGCACCGCATTTTCGTATAGTCCTACCGCTCCCCTATATCGAGGAACAAACGAAATTCGGTAGTCTTATCGCACCAGAAATCGATTTTTTTTTCATTCGTTTTTCTTTTTTTTAATAGCGTCACCCGGTTTTTCACTTTGCAGCATAGCCATTTCGTATTTTCCAATTAACGACGAATCTATTTATGTATATAAAATCCGGTAGTCTTATGGGCTTAGTGTCGGTGGCTGTTAAACCATTATATCTTTTAGGATTTTCTCTTTAAATTTAGAAGTAGAAGTGTTTTTAAGGCGAATTCTAGTTTCATATATTTATATCGACGAAGCGCCAATTATTAAGTCGGGCTGCATTCTATGCTCATTTTGCCAAAATGGCCTTTATGGCTTTCTTGTCGAAAGCATCGACATGGTACACGGCTAGAAGATTCCCCTGCTGTGGTGTTGTTGCGCAGAGATGCCGCGGGTGGAGCTGGGCGCGGAGTGCCGCGAGCTGGCCGCGCCGCCGCTGCCGCTGCCGCTGCCACTCGACCATATGGACGCGCCTAGTAAGACACCTCATTTTTACATTACATCTATATCGGCACCGGAAAGCGAAAACATAGTAATCCACAAGTAACAAAAGAAGTTTTATTGAACTGTTGGAATTAAAAAGAAAATCCACATTGCGGCAGCTTTTAAACAAAAGTATTTTTTAATGTCATTTTATTTATTGTTTATCGTACATCTACGAGACAGAGATGGCGCAATGTGGATTTTTTTTTTAATTTGTACAGATCAATAAACCTTTTTTTCGTAATTCGTAGACTATTACTGTTTCGCTTTCCAGCTTCGATATATTAATACATAGAGCAACAACTTTGTACCCCTTTTCCCAACAACTATGTGAATGGTAGAATGAATGCACTTTATTACGCACCAAAAATAATAGAAACAAAATAATTATAGCTAATAAATGCAGCTATAGAAAATGGTCTTATCGATAAAGAGCGATCTTTGCCAGACAACGTTAGGTAGAGGAGATCTTATCTATATCTATATATATATATATATAAATATATATATATTTAATATTATATTAATATTATAAATGAGAAAGTTTGGATGTTTGGATGAATTTTTGTTACTCTTTCACGCAAAAACTACCGAACGGATTTGAATGAAATTTGGCGCACAGGTAGATGATAACCTGGAATAGCACATAGGCTACTATTTATCCCGGAAAAGTAAGGTGATCCCGCGGGATTCACCAAAAACTGCAGCGGGCTGCACGCTGCGGCTAGTAATATAATAAATGAGAAAGTTTGTATGTTTGGATGGATGTTTGTTACTCAATCGCGCAAAAACTACTGAACGCATTTAAATGAAATTTGACACACAGGTACATGATGACCTGGAATAGCACATAGGCTACTTTTATCCCGGAAAATTAGGTGATCCCATGGGATTAACCAATAACTATTATAATGCAGCGGGCCGCACGCTGCAGCTACTAATTAATATATTTTAGGTAGTGGTACCATTAAATAATCTAAGATCCGGAGTTGATATTTAAATTATTAATGAATAAATATGTAAACAAATTTAAAAATATACATAATTATTAAGTACATATAATATACATATATACAGTATGTAAAAAAACCTGTCGGATAATTAAAGGTGATATTTGGTACCGTAATACGGTTACATGTGTGTAATTATTCTATGGATATTAATTGATAAGATTTCCCAATAAAAAAAATTTAAATGGTGTTTTTATACATTACATATGATAACACCAACAAATAAGTAAATTTCATTTCCAAAGAAAGCCGCACAAGGCGGCAGGATTGGGTAAGGTTTGGTACCAAATCCTGTCAAGACGTCGCAAAACTATACCCATTAAAATCGGCTCTATAATTTAAATTGGATTTTTTTTATCATTGCATACATACATACATATCTTCATGCCAGATCCCTTACGGGCATCGCTCATCGCCTATAGACACCAAAGATGTTAATGGTGCGTTGCTATCTTGTGGCGATGTCTAATGCCACATGCATAAGTTTACCGGCTACCTTACCCTCCAAACCGGAACACGAAAGTGACTAGCACTGACGCTATTGCGGCAGGAATAGGTAAGGCGGTGGTACCAGACCCAGTCGAGCCGATGCAGAACTCTACCACCTAGTAGTCAGGATAGTAGTGACGCGCATAGCCACTCGGTCGCCTTTTACGACCTGCCTGGCAGAACGACAGTTGGCCTATTCTTCAAAGGAGCCCGGAACCAACACGGGGAAAATGTTTTTATGTCCCTTATTCCATAAAAAAAAATAAGAAAGTGCTGACCTGATTAGTGAAACTCACTAACCCGACACGATTAGTTACGATTCTTTCATTTTCGAATGAGTAAGCTCTATTCTCGAGGGTTCTTAAGTCATGCCCATCCAATAATCTGTGTACTGTCATCACAAAATAATCCTATGGATTACGTAAGTTTTTCCCGATTATGGTTTTGCGAAATTCGAGATTATGAGTGTAAAACTAAGAAAAATATGAATAATTGAAACGCCAGTTTTATAACGAGCAAGGTAGAAAGCCTATTAACAATAATAATAAAACCTTATCGCCTCTGTGGTCTATTGGTCCGGTGTCGGCGTTGACGTCCCGGATTCGATTCTTGAGTCGGTCCATTTAAAAGCGTTTTTTCAATTTTGTGATAAAAACATTGGATTTTTTTTTTTCGGTTGGCGATAAACTGGCCACCTATTACATTGTGGGACTAAGTGTTTTCGGCTAATCGTGGGTGCACTGCTTGTACCTCTGCCTACCTCTTCGGGGATACGGACGTGAAAATACTTTTTCTAATAAACCTATTTCTATAGCTGATAGATAATCTTTTGCTAACTTATAACGATCTGTTTTATCGTCTATAACTGGGACCAATAATTTAACTCGTTTTTCCAAAGCACGAACGAAACACGTTATTACCAGACTCCAGGCTGATAATACCATTTTTCTAGAAAGAAAAACCCAATCGCACTTTTAAATCATTTAAAAAGGTTTGTTTGATTAGCAAAAACATTGACACAAATCACAATTGCCAAAATATATTGTATTTTGAGTTTCCAGCCTAGAATGGTTTCGGTATCTCTTTTAAAAAAAAAATTGTACCTTAAGATATCAAACAAGCAGATGGGTCTCCTGATGGAGTCAACCATCGCCAATAGACATCAAAGATGTTAATGGTGCGTGCTATATTGTGGCGAAGTCAAATGCCACATGCATAAGTTTACTGGCTACCTTACACTGCAAACCAGAACACGACAGCGACAAGCACTGATGCTATTGCGTCAGGAATGTACCAGACCCGTGCGAGACAATGCAGAACTCTACTACCTAGTAATCACGATTGTAGTGACTTGCATGGTCAGTCGGTCACCTTTTACGACCTGCCTGGCAGAACGAGAGTTGGTCCATTCTTAAAGGAGCCCGGGACAAACACGGGGAAAATGCTGTAAATTGCCCTTTACGCACTGTCATCTGCCGGATAAGAAAACAGATGGTTCTTCTATTGGAGCCAGGAGTCCGGACCAATTGATAACGTAAGCGAAGTTCGTTGGATATGAGGTGTACGGTGTCGGTGTTCGGGGGCCAGTACGCGATCTCGAGTAAATTTTTGAATGGGTTTGCAAAAAAAAACTAACTGATAACCACTATACTATACTATACCATACCACCGACCACACAACCCATAGACGCTTATATTTGATTTTCCATATTGAATGCATTCTGGCAATTAGCTGAGGTAAGACGAAACGGGGTTGCAAAGCCGTGATTGACTAACTCAAGGTTATAGTGAAAGATAGTGATGTACAGAGCATCTGATTGGTCGACGCTGATTATTTCCGCGTGGACATTTATATCGGAACTATAAATCAAATATCAAAAAAAACATTTGACTTATAGTTCCGATATAATTGTCAATGATGGGCAGAAGCCATCCGCCTGTTATTATGCGTCTATGGGCTGTGCATTCCGTGTACTAGATCAACGAATCATTATATTCGTTAATAGTAAAGTTGTAAGATATGTTTATTGAAGTGACGTCAACTCTGTGGAAGTTGATGACGTCATGCAAGAATGGAAAAGGTAACATCTTTGCAGCCAGTCAGGTGTTTCGGACGGAGGTTCTCCTGAGAAACGCGGAAGTGTTGTTTAAACATAAATAATTGGTGTAACACAATTGAGGCATTCTCAATTGTGTTATATACTATTGTAGCGTTAAATATGCTTGACCGTCACAATATAATCCATAATAATATTATAAATGCGAAAGTAAGTCTGTCTGTCTCTTCTTCACGCCTAAACCACTGAACCGATTTGAATGAAATTTGGCACAAATATAGTTTGAAACCAGAGAAAGGACGTAGAATAGTTTTTATCCCGGAAATCCTTCGTAAACTGGAACTATACTTGCAAAACCCCGGGACTTACATTTTTTTAGAATTTATTCCACACGGACAAAGTCACGAGCACTGCTAGTAAATCCATACTAATAATGATAATAATCTAAAGAGGTATTATTTGCTTATATGTTTTGGATAAACCCAAAAACCACAAGACCTTTTTTTTTTTCTTTTTTATCACAAGAAAATTCTTTCATTAATATAAGGGCCGAGTAGCGTTATATAGGCTGCTTTTCTACCGACAAAAAAACGAAGGTTATCTCAGGAGTATGTAATATTGTTTTATGAGTATGTAATATGTATGTTATTAGGAGTATGTAATAATAATTGTATTCAACGTCCAATCACGTGTGCGTACTTCGTAGTTACTAATTTTCGTAAGTGTATATTTATATGTTTGTCCACGAATTTCTCGGGAACTAGAAGCCATATTGAGATAATTCTTTTAATTTAAATCAGGTGTATTTCAACTTGGGGAACAGTCCAAGTTAATCAAAATCGATTCAGGAGTTTTTAAGAAATAACTCTTTTACCCGACTCCTAAAGGGAAGTAGTTTGTGAGGATCACAAGAAAGAAGTCGAGAGAAATGGTTGGTAACTTACAACATTATTTAACAGGGCAAGCGATGTCGTTGCTGGTGCCAGATACATCGTACTCGTCGTCGGAAGGCGAGGACGACTTCTATGACGCCGACGACGAACCCGCCGACACCATACAGCCGGGACCAAGGTTAGTGGAGCTTGTTCACATAATAGGAAAATGTATTTTTCTCAAACATGCGCGGATGTAGTGTCATAAAATTTGAATACGCACTAATAGTATAATAGTATCATAAAATTTGAACGCGAAATATCGTATTTACGTACACAGAAAAAGGAAGTCATTGCAGTCATTTTGGAACAAGAAACGCGCCGGCAATGTTGTATGAAAAAGCGTGCTGGATTTTGATTTGAATTGAAAACTTATTTTAATTAATAAATATTGCTGGATAAATTACACTAATTACAAAGTAAGCAAATTGTTTGCTTGTGTTATGGGTGCAAGGACGATACCAATACATAGAAATACATATATAAATACTTAACATACATAATAAACACCCAAACCCATAAATACAAACATCTATACCCATCACACAAATGTTTGTCCCTGTTGGGAATCGAACCTGAGCGCCCTGGATTTACAGTTAGGTTCGCTAACAACTCGACCAACGGGGCGGTTAAACTCCTTTATCTTGGTACAAGTTGCGTTCACGTGGCTGTATAGCCACAAATGCGTTTACCTTTCGGCACAGTCGGAGAAAAAATAATTTGGCGGTAAAGTAAGGAGTTTGTTTCAATGTTTTTATTTTAATAATAATAAACATGAACTAAAATAGTCCTACGGTTCCGAAAGTGAAATGGATGTTGACTGCAGTCCACCAGATCTAAGATTGAAAGAAATATTAATAGGAACTCTGATTTCAGTGAAGTGAATACAAAAATAGATAAATTAAATTCATTACATAAAACGTTTTTATTTTCAAAGGCTCAATATCTACTACTTTTTTATAAATCTACGTTTTTCTCTTAAACTTTAAAACCTCTCTGACTCGAATAAAAATCGGACCTGCTGCGCCTGACAAGTTTCATATTATAAGGTTTTGGGAAACAACAAAATACGTGTTTTAAATTAACAAATTGACTATTTGTTAATTTATTATTTGTTATTAAATTAACAAATAGATAGTTTATTGATTCAGGCGTTACTTAATTTATTTCATCTTTTTTAACAAATAGACTATTTGTTAATTTAGTATTTTTTTATAACGTAACAAATAGTCTATTTATTAATTTAAAAATACGTTTTGTGTTGTTTCCCAAAACTCTACAAATACCACATATAGAACTTGTCAGGCGCAGCGACGATAACCTTTGTTACCTTTGTAACCTGATGTAAAATTATAAGTTCTACACATTTTATTCAAAATTTTTTTGACTAACTTTGACTTTTTTATGTAATTGCATGAAACATTTTAATTTTTTTTCCGGTGGTCACCGATCAAATATTCTTTACATATCGTTTTTCTATAATTAAGACTAGTTAGATCAGTAAGTGTAATTTGTCCCGTGAATATTTATTTATTATATTTATATTTTGGCGAATCCCGCGGATCACCTAATTTTTCCGGAACAAATAGTAGCCTATGTGCTATTCCAGGCCATCATCTATCTACATGTGCGCCAAATTTCATACAAATCCGTTCAATCTTTTTTGCGGGATTGAGTAACAAACATCCATCCAAACATCCAGACTTTCACATTTATAATACTAATAATAATAAAATATATAACATACATTTCCGAATCAGTAATAAAGTAATATACAAGCATTGTTTATTTATATCCATAACTAATATTAAAAATAAGAAAATCTGCCTGCCTGCCTGTCCGTTTGTCTGTACGTTTTCACGGCTAAATCGCTAAGTAGGCTACTTTTTCAAAAATCAACCCCTAAGGGTTTGAAATAGGGAATGAAAGAATAAGTAAAAGATTATAATATAATGACTTGTTACGCTATTCGCGGGAAAAACTGCGCGGGTTAGCTAGTATAAAATAAAATTACAAATACAAACAAATAACTGCAGCGTGGATTCCCAAATAGTTTTCGACCCAAATAACTCTGCTTCACATCCATTACTGACCATAAACGCGACCTCCTTATTGTGAGCTGAATTGGGGAGGCAATCGATGCGAATTCTATTTCCGGTAACATTGAAAATCGTCCGTTGAACCCGTTGCCCTCGTTTCGGCTCCGTGTGTTGATATTGCCGAGGTTAGTAATACGCGAATTAACAAACACATCGATAAAGTACGATCTTAAATATAAATTTAATTTTACACTTTTTTGAAGAATATTAACTGCTTTACTGCATTTCTGCACAGGCATCTCGTAAAAAGGGAGATAAGCCTATGCTTAGATACAGCTTTTATTATTTTGAGCTTAAAATACTGCAATTTAGCGGAAGGTTTCAGGGGGTTTGCAGATTTTTTGTAAGAAATTGCCTGACTTACACTGACTTCTATATAACAGTATTAACTAGCATAGAGATCAGAGTTCAGTCTATAACAATTTAAATAATAGAAGAGATTACCGGCGGGGGTGTTTCCGAACGGATACAACTTAGGCACCTTCAAGAAAAGAGCATACTCCTTCTTAAAAAGCCGGCAACGCAGCTGCAAGACCTCTGGTGCTGTGGCTGACCATGGGAGGTGGTAATCACACCATCAGGTGAGCCTCCTGCTCGTTTGCCCCTTTTTTCTATATAAAAAAAAAGATTAATATTACCCTCCAAATTGGAACACGTTAGTGAGAGGCACCGACGCTACTCTGATAGACCCGTTCCTTGCACTCGAGACAACGATAGTGTAACCAGAAATTTAATTACAACACTAAAAGTATCTTCACGCCGATATCCCCGAAGGGGTAGGGAGATGTACAACAAGTGCACCCACGATTAGCCCAAGATACTTGGTCCCACAAATGTGATAGGTGGCAAGCCTATCGCCAACCGGGCACTTTCCAATCCCGTGCAACTTTGTGTTTCTCAGAAAACTGAAAAAACACTTTTTTATGTGCCCGACCCGGGAATCGAACCCGGGACCTCATGTGGTCAACGCCAACACTGGACCACTAGACCACATAGGAGACTACACTGGCTTTTATCGAATCAAAAATAATTTATTTCGCATTTGAACACGATGACGTGTTCTGGGCTAGCCTAATAGAGGTAACGGTCACTAATTAGTGCTAAAACATAACCCACTTCAATTTGCTTACTGTCATATTACACGCAAGCTTTTGTAGCCACTATGCTTTTCACTTTTCAAATTTACTTCAGACAGTATCCATAAAAATCGTGTTAGTAACAGATTTTTTTCTTAATAACTATGTTAGTACTTTTTTATATTAACTAGCTTCAACCCGCAGCCCGCTGGATTATAAAAGTTTAAGAACAACTTATTTTGGCGGGATAAAAAGTTTCATATGTGCTATTTCCAGGTCATCCTACCTGTGTGCCAAATTTTATCTAAATCGTTCTAGCCGTTTTTGCGTGATTGAGTGACAAACATCCAAACATTACTTTCGCATTTATAATATTAATAATGAATTCAGATTTTGTATTTGTTTATTTATTTATTTTACATAAACAAAAATCCACAGCCTAATTTACAGAAAATACTTACAATACTATATACATTAAACATTAGCCAATTACGGATTTTTCTCTGTTTTCTGATCATATTATGATGTAGTTTAGTAAAGAATTATTGATAGAAGCGGAAAGTCACAAAGCTGGGTATTTAAAATTTAAAAATAATAATAATAATATTAACAGTGAAAATGATAAAAGAAAGTAACATATTTATAATTAAAGATAATGCAGTAAAATAGCAAAAGAAAACAACTCCAGCATCAGAAATACGTTAGCATATGTTTGTGTAAGTGCGTGTGTGTGTGTATTGGGTGTGTGCGTGTGTGTGTGTTTGTGTGTGTGTGTGTGTGTGTGTGTGTGTGAGAGAGAGAGAGAGAGAGAGAGAGTGAGAGTTACATATATAAAGCATCAATTTAAGGTATATGGAAAACGATTAGTTGTATGGAAAGTAAGAGGATTCGTATAGATACGGTGTGAACTAAGTACGCAAAACTTGCAAAAGAAAGAAGATAACGATATAAAATTCTAAAAATGTACCTAGATATTTATAGGAAAGTAAAATATTGAATATAGTGAAAATCATATTAAATCAGGTTATACATAAGCAATCAGGACAAAACAAAAAAAATCTTATAGTTGAAAAAAGTAATAAAAATGGTAAAAATAACAATAAAAATAATTGAATTAACATTACATTAAATTAAAAAAGATAAAATTAAATTATAAAATTATTTTTTACGCACTAGATAATTATATATTTGACTACGAAAAGCATTTTTGGAGCAATTAAAAATATCAATGTCTGAAAATAATTTGTTAAAAGTTGTAGGTAAACACAGCGCAATGGAATTCGCTTTGTATTATTTTTTTAAATTTATTACCTTATAACATGTTCATTTATGAACCGATTTGAAAAACCAACCTAAATATATATTAAAAAAAACTAATATACAAGTAGCGGCACGAAACTCTAGCGCTGACCGTTATTGCGCAGAAGTCAAAAATAGGGTATCGTGGGGGGCTGGAGAGACGAAAGACGGGCGTGCGATGCGCCGATTGGCTCTCCAGTCGTACTACGTTCCCCGTATTCGTACGACGTCTCGCGCGCTTCTAGTGTACAGTCGCGTTCTTAATTTTATTGTTATATCATAAGATAGCGAACAAGCAGATGGGTCTTCTGATGGAAAGTGTCAACCATCGCCTATAGACACCAAAGATGTTAATAGTGTGGTGCTATCTTGTGGCGAGGTCTAATGCTACATGCATAAGTTTACCGGATACCTTACCCTCCAAACCGGAACACGACAGTGAAAAGCCCTGACGCTATTGCGGCAGGTATAGGTAAGGCGGTGGTACCAAACCCGGGCGAGACAATGCAGAACTCTACCACCTAGTAGTCACGATGTCAGTGCCATTCTGCCAGGCAGGTCGTAAAAGACGACCAATTGGCTATGCGTATCACTACTATCGTGACTACTATGTGGTAGAGTTCCGCAACGTCTCGCTCGGGTATTTAGTACCAGCGCCTTACATATTCCCTGTTGAAATAGCGTCAATATTTGTCATTGTCGTGTTCCGATTTGGAGGTTATGGTAGCCGATAGACTTATGCATGTGGCGTTGCCATCTCGCCACACGGATAGCAACGCGCTATTTACATCTTTGGTGTCAATGGGCGATGGTTTCTCTTTCCACCAAAAGAGCCATTGACTTGTTTGCCTCTTGTAATTAAAAAAAAACAGAAAACCTGTTCTTCCACTTTTTAATCACATAATATCTTATTAATTAATTTAATTTATCACATAACTCTACATTTGGAAAACATACCCGTCCTTCTAGCGTAATCGGGCAATAATACATATTTAACTGCACAACGTCGCGTGTTTAGGGTTCGTCGTAAAGAGCTATTGCTGTAACGAGCGCTGAAATTGCTGAAACTTGCAGATTTATGAGCTGCTACATGTTAAAGCGAGGTTTAATGACACTAATTATGTCATAAAGGGTAATGTTACTATACCCATGCTAACCTAATGTGACCCCGCTTCTGAAATATGGACAGATTACTCAGCACATATTTTTATAATAAATAACATTACGACGTTTCCTTTGCCAAGACAAAGTGAACCAAACGTCAGTAGATTTTTCAGTTCACCGCAATTTACCCGTGTGGTGATCCCCATCGCCAATGCAAAATGCGATGACGAAAGTTTTATGATTATGACTCAACTAAATTTTATCATTTTATTATTAATTGACGTTATTATTTATTGATTTTATGACTGTACCAATAGCGTAGAGCAGCGTTTCTCATTTGCCGAGTCGCGACCCGGTACCGGGCCATAAAAAAAAAATACCGGGTCGCAACATTCCCGCCTTGCTTTTAAAATATTACCTACTATAGATCGACGCAACGCGACGCGACGCGACGAAAATTCGTAAGCGTTGAGTGATGACAAAATAGGCGACATCAAAGTATGTAGCATTACTTAAAACTTTTTACTATTATTAAATATGTATTATTTCACCTAATAGAACCGGCTTTGGTTTAAAAGTATTAAGTGGGTCACGAAGGGGCAGTGTGAAAATTACCGGGAAAACAATGTTTGGGAGACACTGGCGTAGAGTAGTTACTTTTGATCGTACAGAAAGAAAAATTACACTAAAATAAAAATACCGGCCAAATGCGTGTGGAGCCACTCGCAATGTAGGGTTGCCCATGCACAATGCTAATCACAATAAAGTGGACTAAAAAGAGTATTTTTTTATTATTTCATATATATGAACAATTTACCTATTTAACGCCAATGACGGATATATCCGCAACACAGCTTCATCGCCTGTAAGAAACAATTACCGCAACTGTAAAAGAAACTTATCTAAGTAGGTACATTTTATTGATTAGCCGACTATTACTCATAAACTTGTAAAATCTTCTTAGCCGTGATAATTTTTCTATTAAGTTCGCTATTAATACTACTACAAAGAGTTTTTTTCTCATCCAAAACCAACCTTTTAACCGGCGGGTTTGGAAGTGGAACACATAACTATAAAAATTGATCGTAATCGAAAAATTATTTTCAAAAAGCCGCAATATTTTCTATATATTTACCTATCCAACGATAGTTGACACTTAAACGCGACGCGAGGCAAGAAAAAAATTAACATCCCCACTTTACGTATATATAGGTTGGTAGGTACCAAAAAAATCTGTAAACTGGTTGACCCTGCAGGCCATCCCTGAAACTTCCAGCTAAATTGAGGTATTTTAAGCTCAAAGAAACAACAACTACATCTAAACATAGATATATGTCAGACTTCAAAAATTTTAATTTTGTTAAAAAATACAGTAATTTCATTTTTGAAAAGCTGTATATTTTGGAAACGATTATCAATTTTGATCTTTCGAATGCAATTTTCGTGGTCTAAAATGTTTTCTTAACTACATAATCTATAGGCTGGAAAATGTCGAATTAATATCAAAAAACATTTTTTTCAAAAATTTTGGTTTTTATGACATAAAAACTGATTAAATTTTTAAATCGATCGGTAAGAATATTAGCTTGAAAGTTATTTTAAAAATATTAAGTAAGTAAGAAACAATATTTGATATGTTGCTACTTTCGAAAACTTTTGAAATTACATTTGACGTAATTTTTTTGAGTACCTATCAAAATATTGTAGAATATCAAATAATGATTGGCTGAAAAATTTCGATGTTATATCGAAATAACATGTTAATCTGGTATCGGTGCCGGTATCTGGAAGTTATATTTCAAAAATACTGTTTCGACAAAGTTTTTTTGAGGTTTTCTTAAAATTTCCTGGAGCGAATTGGTACAAATTTTCAGAAAGTCTAAGTTGAGCGGAATTCGATCGAATACCGTCAACCGCTTTTCTATCGATCAAACTGTTCAGAGGTAATAAACACACATACACACGCATGCACGCACGCATCCGCGCACGTACTCACGCTCGCACACACGCTCGCACACACAGACACACACACACACACACCCACACACACTCACACATGCATATACAAACTATAAGAGTTCCTAATTGACTTCTAAACCCTAAAAATGTGATTATAGTACTTACCCAAAGCTGCAGTTGCGGTCTAGGGTGTCGATTTTCAACATTTTCTAAAATATAAATACCAATTATTTCTTTACCATGTGACGTGGATTCTTTCTTATTTTTACGAGGACTAGTAATGCCTAGGATATCGCCCCTGCCCGATATTCTTTCAGATCACGTTGTATATAATATGTTATAAGCCGTTTTTCGAAATATTAGCTGTTATTACTTCTATTTCTAAATGATTATTATCATCATCATCATCAAGCGTCAACAGACGTTTCAGTTCTCTAGTTTATCGGTTGACGAGCTGGGTGGTAATTCCCATCGCCGAATTTATCCACCGACCTTGTGCAAGTTTAACGACAGCATAAACATACAAACTTTTACATTTATTATTTTGTATACGTTTTAAAGAGTATGTAACTCATATATACCGGAATAACTGGTCGGATTTGCATAATATTTAGATTTTTTTATATCATTAGACAACAACCAAGATGCCTCTTCCGGTGGAAAGTGACAACAATCGGCTATACACACTAAAGATATTGATGGCGCGTTTATATCCATGTATCGGGGAGGCAAAGCCACGTGCATTAGCAACCGGCCTTACCCTCAAAATGGGAACACTGATGCCATTGCGGCAGGAATAGATAGGGCGGTGGTACCAGACCCGGGCGAGACGTTGCAGAACACTACCAACCTTACTGGGCGGTAGAGTTCTGCATTGTCTCGCCCGGGTATGGTACCACCGCCTTACCTATTCCTGCCGCAATAGCGTCAGTGCTTGTTACTGTCTTGTCCCGGTTTGAAGGGTAAGGTAGTCGGTTACTTATGCATGCGGCATGAGACCTCGCCACAAGATATCAACGCACCATTAACGCCTTTGGTATCCTATAGATGGTTGACTCTTTTCATCAGGAGACCCATTTGCTTGTTTACTATCTTATATAAAAGAAAAAGCTAGTATCTATAGCCAATCGTTCGCCATTAACAAACTGCTTGTCAGAATAGCGGATGGGCAATTGTTCAAAGGAGCCACGGACCAATCGGATAATACGGAAATCTTTATCATGTTTTCGCAGTGATCGCTCGACAAATATGTACCGCAAGTACCGCAAACATTACGTGTTGTTTATATGTTATTTTTGACCTACTAATTGCGTTGATTCTCGAGGGACACGTTTGAGTGAACGAAAACGTTGTGTTAGTGCTTACGTGAAATATGGCACGCTGTTTTATATACAATATATTATTACGATTGAAAACGTGACTAATTTTAACTAACGAATAAACCGTTTTTTTATATCATAAGATAGCAAACAAGCAGATGGGTCTCCTGATCGAAAAGCTGAACCATCGCCTATAGACACCAAAGATGTTAATGGTGCGTTGCTATCTTGTGGCGAGGGCTAATGCAACATGCATAAGTTTACCACCTACCTTACCCTTCAAACTGGAACACTGACAAGCACTGACGCTATTGCGTCAATAGATAAGGCGGTGTGGTACCACCGTCTGAGACCCGGGTGAGACAATGCAGAACTCTACCACCTAGTAGACACGACGGTAGTGACTCGCATAGCCAATCGACCTTTTACGACCTTTTACGACCGGCCTGGCAGAACGGCAGTTGACCTATTTTCAAAGGAGCCCGGGACCAACACGGGGAAAGGTTATCATTTTGATATGTATGTATGTAATATTGTTGGAATTGGATAATATTTCAATAGGAACACCTACTATCTGTGCCCGCGATTTCTACTATCCTATTTCCTTTATCGAATCTTAAATTATCTTTGTACCAAATGTTATCTAAATCGGTTCAGTGGTTTAGGCGAGAAGAAGAGAGAAGAAAAGGACAGAGTTACTTTCGCATTTATGTTAGTATGTACCTTTGACCTCGCAAGTACTTTTTAGGTTGGGGAACAGAAAGATGTTTGATGGTGCCAGATCAGGTGAATAAGGCGGATGCTATAATAGTTCAAAGCCACAATTGTGGATTTCAGCCATTGATTGCACAGACGTGTGAACACGGGCGTTATCTTGATGACACAGGAGTTTTCTTCTAAGCGTTCCTGGACGTTTTTCTTTTATTTCATCTCGTAAACGACGTAGTAAAACACAGTAGTAATCCGCGTTTATAGTCTGACTACTTTCAAGTTAATCATAATCACACCCTTCGAGTCCCAGAATACTGAAGCCATTAACTTATTTGCCGACAAAAGCGCCTTTGGGGGGTGGTGAACCAGGTCCTTTTCACAGTTTTGATTATTGTTTTGTTTCTGGCGTACAGTAATGAACCCATGTTTCGTCCAAAAAATTATCTGCATTGGCTTCAAATAACTCCAAACAGTCACGTGAAATAGTCAAACGCGTCCTTTTTTGACCAACTGAAAGTAGTCGCGGAACCCACCTCGCAGACACTTTGTGGAAACCCAATTCATTGACTATGATATTTTGAGATCGTTCATAAGAGATGCCTATAATCTCGGCTATCTCTCTAATTTTTAATCTGCGGTCTCCCATAATTAAATCAAGTACTTTTTTTATATTTTCGTCAGTAGTGGACATCGAAGGCCTTCCAGATCGGGGTTCATCTTTCACACTCTCTCTGCAACGCATGAATTCCGCTATACATTTTTTGACGGATAAATAAGATAGAGCATGATGGTAGGTACTTAATGACGGCACGCTGCTCGATTTTCCCATTTGCAGAAAGTATGTCCGATTGCTTTGTTAAAAAATTTATAAAATCACAACAAATTATTGCACACGTTTCGAACTTCACACAATTACCTACTCTGAACTGAACTAAATAATGTGGGTAGATTTGATTTTAGAATTGAATGTATTTCTGTTAGGCCGAGTACTTTTCAATTCACCCTCGAACTTTCGAAATATGGGTATAATAAGAAGATATTTGGCCTAGGTTTAATTACTTGTATTTTTAATAATATAATTATCCAATTTTTACGAACACGTGCCTAACAAGTTTTATGCAATTACTGAGACTGTCCCTCGAATGATAAAAAAAACCGTAGCGATATCGTAGTGATTTAGTCGTTAAAATAGTTTTCATCGACCTTAAACGGCATCGATGTTAAAATCGCTCAAGTGGATTGTCGTTAGGCGCTTCTACTTAAGCGATATTCCCGACATTTGTTATAAAACCTAAATCGCAACAGTTTTTGTGAATCGGTATAGTGGAGTAACCATTACAACATGTAAAGCAAATTATCCTCTTTTTTATTTAGAAATAATTTCTCAAAACATAAGAATATACCTATCGCCAAACTCATATCGTGCTATGAATAACGTCGATTTCATGTAAAAATTTGTTCCAAAGCATATGTATTGTTTTTTATATAAAAACTGTACACAGAATTGGGCGTCTAATTTAGGGAATCGACTGTACATCGGTTACGTAAAACTAACCGTGACTAATTCTGTATGAAGGAATCCCATTGTTATCGTCAATCAAACCTTATTTTATGATTCTCAATAGAATACTAACATTCCATAATGTCTTAATGTAGATGAACACTATAATACTACCAACAATTTTAGCTCGAATGGTGGTATATTTATAAACACGCTCTTAAATGTGTGCGTGTATGGTTTTATGCAAGATTTTTAACTTCCCGCTAAGAACATTAAAAACTTCCAAGATCGGAAAGTGGTTTCTCCGTGATTTTCGGAAATCGCGTTTTTATTAGATCTTGACGTTTTGAGGTCCTAGGAATCTGTTCTCACTCTGAAATCAGAAACCAGAAATCAGAAGTACTTTGTTCAATAAAACTTTTTAGAAGTTATTTTGACACGTCAACATATATCTTCACGCCAGATCCCTTACGAAGTAGGTAGATATAACGGAGACACGTCAACATTTTTTAAAACTACTACCGGATCGAAAACGCGGCAACACGCAGAAGAAATTCAGCGGGCTTCTCTTTTTTTCATTTCATTTAAACGAGCAATTCTTGTATATATATAATTGGAATCTCGGAATCGGCTCCAACTATTTTCATGAAAGTCACAAATTAGGGGTTTTTCGGGTCAAGGAATCGATTTATCAAGGTTCCAGGTCCAAGAAAAGCTCGGTTCCCAAGATATGGGTATGTGAAAAACCGAGCAAAGCTCGGTCAACCAGATATTGAAATTGTTATAAGGAGCAATTATTCCCATGCTTGTTTGTCTTCCAAATATTCTGAGATTTTATAATACCCATTTTTACACAGTTTTAACACATTTTTTAAATTTATTGACTGGTGGATCTCTTACAGTTTCGGGAAGTTTATTGTTAAAGCGTATACATTGCCCCGTAAAAGAGTTACTTATTCTCTAGAGACGAGATGCATGCACAACAAGATTGTTTTATTCCTTGTATTTAGTGGGTGTACGTCCCCCTTTTTTTTAAATAAGCAAATATTTTTACAAACGTACATCAAGTTCTCACATATATTGGGAAATTACAGTTAGGGTATTGATTTCCTTAAATTTTTCTCTCAGGGAAACCCTCGGACTAAGATTGTAAATTGCCTTTATAGTTCTACGATGACGTCCGTATGTATTATTATATGTCCGTCCGTATGTATGTATACATTATACATATATATTTCGGTGTAAGTATGTGTATGTGTGTGTGCGTGTACGTGTGCGTGCGTGTATGCGTGCGTGCGTGCATGCATCCATGCGTACGTGCGTACGTGTGTTAACCTTTTATAATTTTTGTCCAGCTTGACCAACACGTTTGGTGTATATATGAGTTGGTCGTCACCACCAGGGGAACCATTTGCTTGTTGGCTACCAAATACGCTAATAATAAGAAAATACATAATGGAATTTTATACGTAAATATATTATAGCCCAAATCAAAAGTTTTACGGTGTTTTTATAGGTCATGGCGTGTTAACACACCACCAGAGTCAGATATCGAACTCAGAACTTCATGATCTGAGTCGAGCAAGCTAACCACAAGACCGAAAAGGCAATTTTAATGCTATTTGAGTTAGGCAGTTTATTTATAAACAAATCGCCACGCTATGTTTGCCGGCTCTTCGGTAGCGCATGGCGTCACCTCATTGCGCCGACTCCATGCGCCTGCCTTCACAGAGTAGGTTTATCCAGATGTGTCACATAAACACATATCTTTTTTGTACCTACGTTCATTTTCATTGTCATCAATCACCTACAGGGGAGGAGCTGTGCGGAATAAACGAAGTCCGCGCGGACACTCATTCAAAACATCAACACACCATATTACAAATATACACCTCAAACTCTCTTCGAAAATACTGTCTACTAACTTAACTACGATGCTGTACTTACTGACCAAACAATTCTTTACAATAGACTGGATATTGTACATGTTTATTATAAAACTACGTTTACTTTTAACTGTTTCAAAAGACTATATCAGCAAAGGACCATAGTCAACAAATCATTTTTAACGCGTTAAAACTGCAGCAACAGACTTCTAATTTTCTGTGATTTTGGAACCCTGTATCGGGTCTAAAGCGGTTCGACTCGACATTCTTCATTCGAAGCGCAAGGGACTGGAACATGCTTCCTGAGTCTGTATTCCCCGACGAGTACTGACTAGGGATCTTCAAGAGAAGAATGAATAAGTACCTTCTAGGCAAACGCGTTCCATCTTAGGCCGCATCTTAGCTTACCATCAGGCGAGATCTTGGTCAAGCGCTCCCCTATAGATAATTAAAAAAATCTATACCAAATTAAAATGAGACCACGCGTGAAGTATACCCTCCTAAACAAGAAGAGAATTTTCAAAATCGGTTCATAAATGACTGAGTTCTGAGTTAACATACACATACATACGTATCTTCACGGCAGATCCATTACGAAGTAGGCAGAGTGCCATACATCACGATCCTTACAGACTTGTTTCGCTTCATCTACATTGATTACTCTCTTTATATACACACGCAGTTGCTAAGACTCTTGACACCACCTTCGGACAATAATCGATCAGTCTGATCATGGTACGTCAGTCTTGGTCTTCCCCGGTGCCTACATCCTTCCACATTCGCATTGTAGGTATACCGATATAGGTCCGAACCAACGAAGCGTGCCCTTTCTCATCTTTATACTGACACTTTCTTTCAAGTCTAACTTCCCTCTCACTTCCACATTATGAACCCTGTCCGCGAGTGTTACGCCACATATTTTTCATAACGATTTCGACGCCTTAATTCAACTTTTAAGCCCTTTCTGACATACCCAACTCTAACTTCCATACAATAGGGCTGGGATAAGCACATAATTATACTGAGGTAACACGCATAAAGATGTACAGATAAAATGTACAGTCTAATTGATAATCTCCTAATTATTTTTGTTTTATAGCACTCACCCCGTTCTTGGGAAAACTTAAAAAACTTTAAAAACTACAAAAAAAAAATATCGACACGCAGGATTTGAACCTGCGACCCATACCCTTTCGACGGAATCGATCATATAGCAAAGAAGAATTTCGCCACGTCGAGTCTGTCGACACTAGCTCAGTGGTAGAGCGTCCCGGCTTTAGGGAGAGGGTCGCATTTCAAATCCTGCGTGTCGATATTTTTCCTTGTAGTTTTTCAAACCTCCTCCTTTTGTGAAATCGGTTGATAAATAAATGCGCTGAGCTTGAATAAGAAGTCACGTATTCAGCAACAGAAAAAAGTGTATATGTACCTATAGTCCTTTACAACTAGTGTCATATCAAACCATCTACATCCAACTCAACAGACCATTATACATAAATTTTTAAATATTTGTTATATTAAACACGTCATGTAATATTGTTATGACATTTATATAAATTGACAGAAATGATATATAATCCATTAGTCTATAATTCCCACTCAAAATATAGAAATCAGCTCTTGTACTGGACGTGTTGCAGATAATATTTATTTTCAATCGATAAATCTGAATTCCATACTTAGATATTTGTATACTACAGTAATAATTACTTATTAACTAAATTTCTAACTAAAACTAAAAGAAATAGAAAAACTATGCCTTGCTTTCACTCATTTTACAAATCACTACATAGTATAAAACAAAGTCGCTTTCTCTGTCTGTCCCTAAGTCCTTCTGTCCCTATGTATGCTTAAATCTTTAAAACTACGCAACGGATTTTGATGCGGTTTTTCAATAGATAAATTAATTCTTGAGGAAGGCTAAAACTATTTCGATATTCCCACGGGAGCAAAAGCTACGCAGGTGAAACCGCGGGCAGGTCGCTAGTTATGTTATAAATAAACTTAAACTCCATAATGCTTTAGATATTTTAAGATTTCATTCATTTTTAAAATAATAGTAATAAACATACCAAGTGAAAATATACATGGTCAGGATCCCCTTAGTCTAGTTCTTCTTCTTCCAGAACGTTCGTAAGAGACTATCGATTGGCTGTGCGAGTCACTAACATCGCGGCTACTAGGTGGTAGAGTTCTGCACTGTTTTGGTAAATTTTGGTAACACAACCTTACATATTCCTGTCGCAATAATATCAGTGCTTGACACAGTCATATAATGGTTTGAAGGGTAAGGTACCTGCTAAAGTAAGCTACCTTGTAAAAATAAGTTTACAGGCTACCTTGCCTTGTATATATAAACATGTGGCATTGAAACCTGTTACAAGGATAGCAACGCACCATTAACATCTTTGAAGTCTATAAGCGATGGCTTTCTCTTTTCATCAGAAGAGTTATTTACTTGTTTGCTATCTTATGATATAAAAAAATATTCAATCATTGTCTTTGTCATTGCTTTATATTTTTATCACTTTTTCCAATTATTCCACACAAATATTAAAAAAGGTTTGTTTAATTGTAATTAGTATATACAATAAAATAATCAGTACATTCTGCGTCCATAGCGTTTGCCTCATCCATACACCGCTTTAGTGTGCGACTTACCGCGCGGCGGGACGCACCTCCCTCGCGCGAGTGGAGAGTGGCCGATCAATAGGACCGCGAAAGAGATGCCTCTCACACTATACCATTAGCACAACAAAGACGAAAATACGTATGTGATGGTGTTTTTCGTGTGATGTAAATTTAAGCCCTTATCGCTGCAGTTACTATAATTTGAAATCGTTTATCTGTGAACGCAAATACAGGATGTTTTAGTGTATATATGATTTATTTATAGTAAGTGACGTCCAAGTAGAGTTACTGTTTTTGACGTTTACATTTTTTTCTGGGAATGCAAATGCATTTTTAGCAAAAATAAAAAGTTCTATATTCGCCTGAATGTATTTTATTGCATGTTAAATAATTATATTTTTGTTAAGTCTTGAGATAGTCCCAATTTTGTTAAGTCAATGATGATTATCAATTTTTCTTAACTTATTATCGGGGAAATCAATCATAATAGGCATGTATGCTTTATATATTTTTTTGAGATTGATCAAATGGCGAATGACTCATGTAGTGTTCCAAAAGTTTTTTAGGATTTCTGGGAATTAAAAATCAATTGTAGCAATTCCAATTTCCACTACGTCTTTGCTTATATATCAGTGCTTGATTACACGACTTACCTATTTTTTTAATATAATCCTAATGCGGATAAGTGGCGCTTTCATTTAGTAATACAACTTCTTTCTATTAAATACTTTTCAAGATGTGATGTAACAAAATTTATTCGCCGGTTTTCTTGACTTTCCTTCATTACAATACGATAACGATCGGTGCCGTGTTTATTTTTTCAGTTTTTTATAGTACCTATATATTATAATAAGCTATCAGTGCTAATCTGTATTTTACCGACTTCAAAAAAAATAGGTTATCAGTTACACTTTATTGTTTGAATTAGATAAAAAACTATTATCTATTTTGGCTTCCAAGCACATGTGATAAATCACGAAGGTGTATGTATATCTGTCCTTGAGTTTCTTGGAAATTAAAGTTATATCGAATTAATCCTTTTTGATTTTTGTCTGGTATATTCCAACTCAGGCAACATTCTAAGTTTCCTTAAAATCGATTTAGTAGGTTTTGTTTTTATATGAGTAGGTATCCACGTATTTCTGTGGGGAACATACATTATTCTATTATAGGCACTTAGATAAGAAGTCGTTTTTTTAAATTACTTTTATTATTTTTCAAAGAGAAAACAGTTATAAAAAATAGCTCTATGCTATATGTGTGATGCTCGATTAAGTTATTCAGGGTTTAATAAAAATTCGTGAATATTTTATTGTTTGCGCCCAACCGACGAACCAATGACGAAAAAAACGAGGTGAACTGGAAAGTTTATAGACTTTCAGTCACTCTGTCTACCCCACAAAGGAAGATGATAATTTTAAGGGTTCCGAAGTAAACTAGGAACCCTTGTAGTTGTAGTCGCTATGCCCGTTCGTCCGTCCGCACAATAGCTCAGAGATCCTTATTATTAAAAAAATATTATTTTCCCCGTGTCGGTATAAAGGAGCCCGTCCTTTGAAGAATAGGCCAACTGCCGTTCTGCCAGGCAGGTCATAGAAGGCGACCGATTGGCTATGCGAGTCACTATCATCTTGGTTACTAGGAGGTAGAGTTCTACATTGTGTCGCGCGGGTCTGGTACCACCGCTTTACCTACCATCAGGAGACCCATCTGCTTGTTTGCTATCTTATGTTATAAAAAAACAAGTTTTCGATCAAAGGACTCGTTTGTAAAATATTAAGCTTTTGAGTGCTAATTTTTGTTAGAGTCAAGTGCCCCACCCCTTCTACAGGCTATATGGTTGATTTTGGGGGGCTCTTCTTAGTCCGCATTATTGGGATGGGCAAGTTCCTACATTGCGCATGGCTCGACACGCACATTACCAATTTTGTATAAGAACCTGTAATTGTAAACACAGTGAAATTCATTGCAATTTTACTTTGTTTATAATTACAGGTTTTTACTGTGTTTATAATTCCTATCCACCTGTATCTCCAATACCTAACTACCTTGTTTTCAATTTTAAGAATGTTACTTGCATGTCGGCTCATATTGCGGGTCTCGTCATATTACTCAGTATAGCTCTACGTCTATGTTTTGATACTAAAACTTATTTTTACACGTAATAATTTGAGAAGTGTACAAAAGAATTCTACATGGTTACGTAGAACATGTAAAAAACTATCTAGCTACCTACATAATATATCTTATGACAAAAATAAAAAGGGTAGAGATAGAGTCAGGAATTCATACTATACATGGGGCACACTAAAAGTTTTGCACTTCTAGCTAATCGGAACTATTTGAATTTCAATGTTATATTTTTAAAACGTTGCAACCTTCTTAGTAATAAAAAAACAATTGGCGGGAAATGATTTGTCAATTGTTTTTTATCACACATCAAAATTTTACGTACGCAACGAAAATGAAATTAAGTCGAAAAGATTTTAGAGCGATGATTTTTATGATTTTAAAAGTTCTCTTTCTCCGCAAGACTGTGCCGCTCGTCTTCAAAATGCGTTTGGGAGAGAAGCACCTTATTTGAGCACCGTGAGGCGATGGTTTGCTGAATTTAAGAGATGTCGAGTTTTTTTACATGACGAATTTCGTTAAGGGCGGCCTTCAACTGCCGTCAACGAAAATAATGTGGCTACTGTCAAGCGAGTAATTGAAGAAAACCCCCGGATTACCTATGAGACAATTCGAAGAATATTGGGGATTGGTATGAGCCAAATTCAGAAAATTTTACACGAAGTATTGAAAGTTCAGAAACTTTGTTGTCGTTGGATCCCTCATGAACTGACAGCGGAGCAGAAGCGGGCTCGCGTGGAATGGTGCTCACAGATGCTATTGAAGTACGACCACGGACATTCTAATGCTGTTTATGACATTGTCACAGGAGACGAAACGTGGATTTATTGTTTTGAACCCGAAAAAAAACAACAATCCTGTAAATGGGTGATTGAAAATGAGAACAGGCCAACAAAAGTGAGACAGGCGAGAAACGTTAGTAAAAAATGATCGAGTTTTTTTCTCAGCTACGGGTCCCATCTGTACAATTCTACTTGAAGATCAAAAGAGTGTTAATGCAGAGTGGTATTCTACCATTTGTTTACCCAGGGTATTAGAAAAAGTTCGCGAAAGACGACCCAAAAGCCGCATTATCCTACACCATGATAACGCTTCTTCACACACGGCCAACAAAAAAAAGTCATTTTTAGCTTCCGAAAAAGTACATCTCGTCACATCCTGCGCTTAGCCCCGACCTACCGTCTTGTGATTATTGTATTTTCCCTAAAGTCAAAGATTTGATGAGAGGTTTTACTTTTACCAACTCCGAAGAGGCAGTGGTAGCATTCAATCAGCACGTAGAAAACATGCCTTCAGATCTGTGGTCCTCCTGTTTTAAAAAATGGTTCGATCGCATGAAAAAATGTTTAAAATGTAAAAGAAATTATTTTGAAAAGCAATAAACATAATATTTTGGTTATAACATGTTGTTTTTTTAAGTTACGCAAAACTTATAGTGTGACCTACGTATAATATATACTATACCCATAATTATTAATACGAATGCATAAGTCTATCTGTCTGTTACGCTTTTACGGCTAAACCGCTAAACTGCTTTTGATCTTTGACGTAGAAATAGTTGAAGAACCGGAGACACACATAGGCTAGCTTTTTTTAAAAATCAAATGTGTGTGTGTGTGAATTATAATCATGACGTGCTTCTTTACTCGCGCATAAAACTGCGCGGGTTAGCTAAATCTTTATAATATGTAGATCATTTTAAAATCTTTCTACTGCGTGCTTGCCTACATTACTATTATCTCAAACGGATAGAGTTACAGCTTAGTTTTTTTTTTATATGGAAGAGGGGGCAAACGGACAGGAGGCTCACCTGATGGTAAGTGATTACCGCTGCCCATAGACAACTACACTACCAGAGGTCTAGTAATTGCGTTGCCGGCCTTTTAAGAATGAGTAGGCTCTTTTCTTGAAGGTGAAAATTTCAGCCGATAGCTGGTTCCACAAAGGAGTGGTGCGGGGAATAAATGCCTCGAGAATCGCACGATTGTGGATTTCTAGACATCGAGATGGTAAGGATGGAACTTCGAATTTTGTCGCGATGTCCGATGGTGAAATTCGGCAGCAGGAATTAATCCAAACAGTTCCTCGGAACATTCCCCATGGTAGAGCCGATAAAAGATGCAGAGTGATGCCACATCTCTACGTAACACCAAAGAATCAAGCCGATTTGAAAAAGTGTCGTCCTTGACAATTCGAGCCGCCCTACGTTGAATTCGTTCAAAAGGAAGGAGCTGGTACTGAGGAGGATTCTAATACTGGCTGAGGATTTCAGGAAAGTATTTATAAAACGAGGTGATACGACAAAGGGTGATTTTTTAGCGGTAAACGCACAAACTTGTGTCTTAATGGGGTTGAATTGGACCAAATTTAATCAACCCCACTCCGAAGCAACAGAAAGTTGTGCTTCAATTTCTGACACTAGTTTGTTCCGGCACTCGTTGACGTGTTCCCGAGAAATTCCGCTGCGGCCAGAGTATAAAGCATCGCCTGTACTGTCATCCGCATAACAATGAATGCTGCTCGATCGCAACATGTCATTAATGTGCAGAAGAAACAGAGTAGGCGATAGCACACAGCCTTGAGGAACACCAGCATTGACGAGTTTAAGGTCAGAGCATGCGCCATCAACAACGACCCTTATACTCCGATCCGTCAGAAAACTGGTGATCCATTTGCACAATTTCTCAGAAAGCCCGTAGGATGGAAGCTTGGAAAGAAGTGCCTTGTGCCATAGCCGATCAAAGGCCTTCGCTAAGTCCAGTCTAACTGCCAATACCTCTCGCTTATTCTCGACTGCCTCCGCCCATCGATGTGTTAAGTAAACCAGAAGATCACCAGCTGAGCGTCCGCGACGGAAACCGTACTGGCGGTCACTAATCAGCTGGTGCTCCTCAAGATACCTCAAAAGCTGGCAGTTAATAATGGACTGGATTAGTGTTGGAAACTTAAATAAAAAATTAATAAAACAAAAAGAAGGAAGGTTCCCGTATTGCTTCGAGTCACTAGGGTATGTGTGTAATATAATGGCTCAGCCGCACTTACGTCTATCGTCACAAAGCTTCGTGAAATAACGCGATAAATGCAGATGTGACCGGCTATTATCGAGTATTTTCGCACACATTCCGGATTGCGTGTGCCTTAGTGCGCATATAACTTTGGGATGATAGACACAAGTGCAGCCCTAGCACAAGTGAATTATGCAGCTCCTTATAGGTAAAATAAAGCTAAAAATGTCACTACCATGGTGGCACTTGAGCGGTAGAGTTCTTTGCTATTCTATATTGTTTTACACCATATCATTGCAAATTAACAGAGGGCTCCTCTGCTGGAAAGGGATAACCCCCTGATGGACAAAGCCAGCCCTAAGCGCAGTCGTTAGTAGACCGGCGACGAAAGCGTAACCGACAGATTGATTTTTGCATTTATTTAATATTATTATAAATATATAGGCTATTTTCATTAATTCAAATTCACTCAAACTGGAAATACTACTACTATTTTCAACAAAGATATTTTTCTCTAAAGAAAAGCAGATGAAAGGCTCAAGCATTCGAATTTCTCGCCCATTTTGCATTTTGATTAGAACTGCCGGCCGAAACTGATTTTCTGGCTGAAACCGAAACCGAAACCAGTGGCAGTGAAGAATAAAGGGGAGGCATTCGTAGTTAGTTTCGACATAGCGAAGGCCTTTGATCGGGTATGGCACAAAGCGCTTCTCTCCAAGCTCCCATCCTATGGGCTACCTGGAAAATTGTGCAATTGGATCACCAGTTTTTTGACAGATCGGAGTATCAAGGTCGTTGTTGATGGCGCATGCTATGACCTTAAACTCGTCAATGCTGGTATTCCTCAAGGCTGCGTGCTATCGCCTACGCTGTTTCTTCTGCACATTAATGACATGTTGCGATCAAGCAACATTCATTGTTATACAGTTGAAAGTACAGCATTCCGGCCGTAGCAGAATTTCTCGAGAATACGTCAACGAATGCAGGAACAAACTTGTGTCAGAAATCGATGAACAACTTTCCGTAGCTTCGGAGTGGGCTCGATTAAATCTGGTTCAGTTAAGTCGTATCTCCTCTTTTTGAAAATACTGCCCTGAAAGCCTCAGCCAGTATTGGAATACTTGGAGTCGACATATCGAGAAACGTTCAGTTCCGCGGACACTTGGAAGGCAAGGCTATAAATTAGCCTCTAAAAAGCTGGGAGTTTTTTGCAGGACTAGGCAGTATTTCAAACCGGCCCATCGTTTACTACTTTATAAGGCGCAAATCCGGCCTCATATGGAGTGCTGCTCTCATTTATGGGCGGGGGCTCCTCAGTACCAGCTCCTTCCTTTTGATCGCATTTAACGTAGGGCGGCTCGAATCGTCGATGACGAGACTATTTCAAATCGGCTTGATTCTTTGGCGTTACATAGAGATGTGGCATCACTCTGCATCTTTTATCGGCTCTATCATGGGGAACGTTCCGAAAAACTGTTTGAATTAACTCCTGCCGCCGAATTACATCATCGGACATCCCAACAGATTTAAAAGTTCATTCTCACCATCTCGATGTCTGGAAGTCCACAAACGTGCGATTCTCGAGGCACTTTATGCCCCGCACTGCTTCTATGTGGAACCAGCTATCGGCAGATTTTTTTCCGAACGGATACAACTTAGGGACCTTCAAGAAAAGAGCCGACTTATTCTTAAAAGGCCGGCAACGCAACTACAAGACCCCTGGTAGTGTAGTTGTCTATGGGCGGCGGTAATCACTTACTATCAGGTAAGCTTTTTTTAATATATTATAAGATAGCAAACAAGCAGATGGGTCTCCTGATGTTTAAGGGTCAAACATCGCCGGTAGACACCAGAGATGTTAATGGTGCGTTGCTATCTTGTGGCGAGGTCTTATGCCACATGCATTAGTTTACCGCCTACCTTACCCTCCGAACTGGAATACAACAGTGACAAGCACTGACGCTATTGCGACAGGAATAGGTAAGACGGTGGTACCAGACCCGGGCGAGACAATGCAGAACCCTACCACCTAGTGGTCACGATGGTAGTGACTTGTATAGCCAATTGGTCGCCTTTTACGACTTGCCTGGCAGAACGGCAGTTGGTCTATTCTTCAAAGGAGCCCGAAACCAACACGGGGACATTACATCACATTAAATGAACTGGTAGAATCTGGACCCTGCTTGTGGGATAAAACTCACAAGGAACATAAGTATAGAATGTCTATAGTCTATCACGACCCTGTCCACACAAAGAGAAAATGGACGAATCGGGCCGATTTCATGGGTAATATGTGAAGATATCACATGTTATTAGATGCCGGATATCGGCTACCGGTGTCCGATAACGATATGGGATCGGATAATGTAGAAACATTCTAAGAGGCTGGTTCAATACATATTTTAACACGTGACATATCCACTTCATATCTCGTAGGTATTTGCAGTTATAATAAACAAAAGATACCTTAAAAAATTATATAAAAAACTAGCTGTTGCCAGCGACTTCGTCCCCGCGGACTTCGTTTACTCCGCACTGCTCCTACCCCGTGTTAGCGTGATAATATGTAGCCTATATGTTGACGCGACCTGTAAGTAATATTCTTGCAAAATTTGAAGTAAATCCATGCAGTACTTTTTGAGTTTACCCCGGATATACATACAGAAAAACAGACCAAACAGAAAAACAGACAAACAGACAAAAATTCTAAAAACTATATTTTTGGCTTCGATATCGATTGTAGATCCCGCCCCAAGTATTCTTTTAAAAAAATATTCAATCTACAGTTTTGACTTTCCTACGATTTTATTATATGTATAGATGATTTCCAGCAAAATAGATGTTTGATCAAAACATACAATCTTTGTTGTGGTCGTTTCATACTAAATTGTGTTATTAATAAAACGTTAAATAAAAACTCGTGCCATAAAATGTTTATACTTAAAAGCCGGAATTTTAGCAAAAATCGTGAATAACAGCGAATTACAATACCTACTTAAGAAACTACAAAAAACATCGTGCAACGAAAACATGTAAGCTCACACGCAGTAGAAGTGAAACTTAAGTTGCATTTAAAAGATATTGATTAGGCCCCATACAAATTTGGCCTAAAACACAACACATGATGATGGCTGCTTACCGTATACATACATTTATTAATTTCTTCTGAAATGTAAATTGTATCACGGACACTTTTTACAATACTAAAATTCACGAAACTTCTTCAATGATTAATATCACTTGATTTTACAATTGTTGCATCCTATTTTATGCCACTCACATCCAATATATCGTCAACACAAATATAATTCATTTTTGTATTACTTATCATGAAGTTTATTTGATTTTAACCACTTAAATGTTGAAAAACGATAAATCTTTTGTTTACAAATGTTTATTACTCGCTCACAGCGTAAATAGATGATACTTGGTTTTTTTTCTTTCGCATGATGCTAAGAGTACTTATTTATATAGATATAGAGAGAGGCAGGTCGTAAAAGGCGACCGATTGGTTATACGAGTCACTACCATCGTGGCTACTACTAGGTAGTAGAGTTCTGCATTTTCCCGCCCGGGTCTGGTACCACCGCCTTATCTATTCCTGCCGCAATAGCGTCAGTGTTTGTCACTGTCGTGTTCCGCCTTGGAGGGTAAGGTAAACTTATGGATGTGGCATTAGATCTCGCCACGCACCATTGACACCTTGGTGTCTATAAGCGATGGTTAACTCTTTCCATCAGGAGTCCCATCTTCTTGTTTGCTATCTTATGACATAAAAAAAATACATGATTATATTATCTTTAGTGGAATACAAGTGGCGTGGAGCATGACTTGTCTAGTACGTTAGTACATAGAAGTATTTATCTAAGGTATTGTTTAGTAGCTTAATAAAATCATATACATAAAAACCTATACAAAGGTAGGTAAACCTATACAAAGGAAACCTTCATACAGGTTTTTATGTATAATTTTCCCCGCTCAAAATATTTAATTTTAAGTGGTATTTTAAATATTGTTATCGTAACAAACATGTCGGCAAACACGAACGCAGCTACGACTTTAAAGACACCGTCACCGCTGACTCGAAGTGATATTACCAGTTTAAAATATTTGCTTAATTTTGGGGAAACTGAAGAGTAAATACGAGGATTTTAAAAAACCATCATATTTTTATAACTAGAATAATTTCTCTTTTTTTATAATGTCATCGACCCGAAAGGGACACATATATCTATGTGTGCCTTTCGGGTCGAACAGGGTTTGTTACTACTGTAAATATCATGCCGTCTATTCGTCAATGTTTCTGTTTTCCTTATAATATAATTAATTATTTATTTGAATTATAACACTGGCCTTAATAGTTGAATGCATTGTTAACAACGTGACTATAATTAGGCTAATTGGGTTAGCGTTCATTATAAACATACCCTATCTTAGATTCGTGTAGTGCGAGTTTACATTAATTTTCATCTATTATATATTAATACGTAAAGTGAAAACTTTACACCCCTTTTACGACAATTACGTGGACGATTACAAAATTTGGCACAGTTCAAGTTTATATACCTATCGAAGAAGCGCAGAAAGCTAATATTTTTATATAATATGCATTAGCAATACATTACATTAATAAAAATAAACATTACACAAACTATAATTCATTTGACATACATGATTAATATACACTCATATACTATTTTAAGTCCGCTGTCAAACTTTTATTGTTTAGTCTATAGCAGCGTTTCCCATTTGTCGGGTCGCGAACCGGTACCGGGCCATCAAAAAAAAATACCGGGTCGCAACATTCCCGCCTTGCTTTTAAAATATTCGTACGTTCGACGCGACGAAAATTCGTAAGCGTTGAGTGATAAAAAATAGGCGACATCAAAGTATGTAGCATTAATTAAACGTTTTTACTATTATTAAATATGTATTATTTCACCTAATAGAACCAGCTTGAGTTTAAAAGTATTAAGTGTTTAAAAGTATTAAGTAAACAATGTTTGGGAAACACTGGTCTATAGTGTAACTGAGTTATGGAATTACGATCGAATTTCGACCAGAGGGCAATCGCTAGTACCTACCTAAACAATAAGGCTCAATCCACATTGGCGCAGAGTCGAAGCGTTATATTTTTCCGCCTAAAGCATATTCATTTCTATGGTTCTATTATTTAAGCGCGCGTCGTCGCGCGTTGACGCGCGCATTCGCGCTTCGACGCTCGGCTGGAGTCAAATTCAAGTTATAGTTATTTTGTATGATATAATCTCTCCCTTCTGATAAGAAGGAAGAACTTGATATTTCTTTCTCTCATAAAAACCAAAGACTATCTATAATTTACGTACACATTTTGGTAAAATTAATCTGCGACTATACAATCTTAATATTACGTAACATATTATTAAAATTAACACACCATATCTAAATGTATTATCGATCAACTTTCGTGTTATTGATCAACTTTCCGTATTCCTTACATAATTATTCTGCGATATACATAAAAAAATGATAAAGTGCATATCGGACAACGCCCAATGTAGGGTTACGAAGTTGTCCATCACAATAACACGGACTATGAAGAGGGCTTTTAATATTTCGTACCTATGTAACGTTAAAGGCAAATATACCCGCCCACAGGTTCACCACCTATATACGTAAAAACTATATTTTATATGTTGGTAGACTAACTATTACTCAAAACTTGTTAAGCCTTCTAAGCCATGATAGTTTTCCTATTAACTTTATTATATTTATTACTACCTTGAAATTTTTTCCCACCCCAAAACCAACTGTTTAGCTGGCAGAGGGGCCCTTGATTCTAACAAAAATTGAAAATGAAATGAAATACAATATTTTTTAAAACCTATCCAACGATACGCCACACTATGGGGTACACAAGAAAAAAACAACATCCTCAATTTACATGTAGAGGAGCTATCAAATAAAATATTTTTCAAGATTTTATGTTACCACTTTTTGCACCACCACATTATTATGTATATTCATGCCAAATTACTAGTACTAAGTTTCTTCCCCGTGTTGATCCTTTGCTGATGTGAGTTTTCACCTTTGCTGCGAGACATGACATGATGATAATGCGTTGCTATCCGTATAGCGAGGTATATAATGCCACAAGCATAATTTAGATTACCGGCTACCTTTTCCTCCAAAGCGGGACAACACAGTAGTAAGAATTGATTCTATTGCGGCAGAAATAGGTAAGGCTGTGGTACCAGACACGCACGAGATGATGCAGAACTTTACCACCATATAGTCACAATGGTAGTAACTCGCTAATCATTCTCCTTTTATGAGATGTCAACAGTAGGGTAGTTAATATATTCTTCAAAAGGCGGTCCAGATCAACAAGGAGCTTCCAAATGCTTTTATAAATCTAGTCAGACTAACATCGATAAGTAAATTAATTAAAAAACCATAAGCCGGTTGACCCTGAAGGCTGTCCCTGAAACTTCCTGCTAAATTGAGGTATTTTAAGCTCAAAGAAGCAAACATTATTCATAAACATATATTTTTCAGCTCAAAGTTCAAAAATCTAAAAATTGTAAAATCCTTTGGTGTATAAGTCTTTTTAATATTTAAAACATTTTTTTTTATATTTGGAAAGCTGTAACTCTTAAAAGCTTAATTATATTTTGATTTTTGCAATGGCATTCGACGTAGTTTTTTAAGTACTAAAATATTTAAGAAGGTCAAAAAATTATTGGTTGAAAAATCTCGAAGTTACGTCGAAAAAACACTTTTTTGTAAATTTTTCGTCTACCCGAACGGATAGACCGATTATAATACAATTTGCGGCATAGGACGCAATTTTTCACGGATTAGAACTAATTAGATTTTGTAATCAATCGGTACATTAATCTGGAAGTTCGATCGAATGCCATCAACCACATTTCGATCGGTCAAGCCGTTAAGAAGTTGTGAGATGTTAACATACACAGACATACAGACACACTGACGTCATCGTGAAAATAATCTGATAAGGTTCCAGGGACCTCAAAACATGGAGATTTGCTGAAAACTCGATTTTCGAAAGTCGGGCCAAAATCAGTGACTTCCTTATTCCTACTACTTACTTAGCGAGAAGTTAGAAATATTTGGAATGAAGTTCCTTGGCGGATCGAAGGCGCACGCTTAATGGTTCCCGGTCAATTACCCCCTTGACGACAAAGGTCGATACTTGTGCTTCTGTATATTAGTTATTAATTCAGTTATAAATAAGAAAGAGACAGGGAGGCAAAGGGAGAGAAAGAAGATAATCGATGTATGTACCAAGCACTAACGTTTTACGTTACGTTAATTGTTTGATAAAATTTGGTGAGGGGATAGTTGAAGACTCAGGGTTAAATATAGTATTATGTATATATTTTAAAATCAATTCCTAAGGGGTTGAAATAATGGATGATAGTATAAAATAATATATTGATAATATGTAACTCTAAAAGCGGGTGAATCTGGCCGAATTCGCTAGTTAACTGTAATGCATACTAATTTTATAAATGGGAAAATGTATGTGTGTGTTTGTTTGTCCGTCTTTCATGGTAAAACGGAGTGACGAATTGACGTGATTTTTTTCAGTGAAGATAGTTGAAGGGATGAACAGTGACATAGGCTACTTTTTGTTTTTATTTTATGCGAGCGTAGCCGCGAGCAAAAGCTAGTAATGTTATAAATGCTAAAGTCTGTTAGGGGGCGTCCACAAATTACGTGAGATGTTTAAGAGGAAGAGGGGGTTGAGTCATATCACATCACATTATCACATTTCATCTTAAGTTGAAGAGAATCTCGGCAAAAATCACACAATTTTTTTCTGATTGATACAAATAAAATTATACTAATTTGGTTCGTTATCCAGATTGTACATGCTTAAGATTTAACTTTAAGCGTAATCGTAATATGATTAAGATCATTCACTAATTCGTTTGAAAGAAAATAATTTCAATCATACTTCGACGTTAGACAGTCTTAACTAGTCGTAAATAAAAGCACAAAGCAAATTTTTTTTCTTTTTACAATAACCATCTAACGAGTTTACATATATAAGAAACCCACATTTTGAAAAATCTCACGTGAGATTGGGGGATTGGGGAAAGGGTTGAATAAAATCTCACGACATCTCACGAGGGGGGGAGGGAGGGACAGAAAAATTAAAAAAACACCTCACGTTATTTATGACGCTCCCTTACATTTTCACGACTAAACCGCTGAACAGATTTAAATGAAATTTTCAGGGAGACAATTGACAATCCGGGGCCAAACAAAGGCAACCCTTAAAAAAATTCAAGAATCAACCTCTAAAAGGCTAAAATAGAACATAAAAGATTTTAATTGAAATTTTGATTTTGAATTGATGAAATAAAAATTTAAATAATTAAATAATAGTTAGTTTGGACATAGCGAAGGCCTTTGATCGGGTATGGCACAGGGCACTTCTTTCCAAGCTTCCATCCTATGGGCTTCCTGAGAAATTGTGCAAATGGATCACCAGTTTTCTGACGGATCGGAGTATAAGGGTCGTTGTTGATGGCGCATGCTCTGACCTTAATCTCGTCAATGCTGGTGTTCCTCAAGGTTGTGTGCTATCGCCTACGCTGTTTCTTCTGCACATTAATGACATGTTGCGATCGAGCAGCATTCATTGTTATGCGGATGACAGTACGGGTGATGCTTTGTACTCTGGCCGCAGCGGAATTTCTCTGGAACACGTCAACGAGTGCCGGAACAAACTAGTGTCAGAAATTGAAGCACAACTTTCTGTTGCTTCGGAGTGGGGTCGATTAAATTTGGTCCAATTCAACCCCATTAAGACACAAGTTTGCGCGTTTACCGCTAAAAAATCACCCTTTGTCGTATCACCTCGTTTTGAAAATACTTCCCTGAAAGCCACAGCCAGTATTGGAATACTTGGAGTCGACATTACGAGTGACGTTCAGTTCCGCGGTCACTTGGAAGGCAAGGCTAAATTAGCCTCTAAAAAGCTGGGAGTTCTCAGTAGGGCCAGGCAGTACTTCACACCGGCCCATCGCTTATTACTTTATAAGGCGCAAATCCGGCCTCATATGGAGTACTGCTCTCATTTATGGGCGGGAGCTCCTCAGTACCAGCTCCTTCCTTTTGATCGAATTCAACGCAGGGCGGCTCGAATTGTCGAGGACGAGACTCTTTCAAATCGGCTTGATTCTTTGGCGTTACGTAGAGATGTGGCATCACTCTGCATCTTTTATCGGCTCTACCATGGGGAATGTTCCGAGGAACTGTTTGGATTAATTCCTGCTACCGAATTTCACCATCGGACATCGCGACAAAATTCGAAGTTCCATCCTCACCATCTCGATGTCTGGAAATCCACAACCGTGCGATTCTCGAGGCATTTTTTGCCCCGCACCACTCCTTTGTGGAACCAGCTATCGGCAGAAATTTTTCCAAATGGATACGACTTGGGGACCTTCAAGAAAAGAGCTTACTCATTCTTAAAAGGCCGGCAACGCAATTACAAGACCTCTGGTAGTGTGGTTGTCTATGGGCGGCGGTAATCACTTACCATCAGGTGAGCCTCCTGTCCGTTTGCCCCCTCTTCTATAAAAAAAAAAAAAAAAAATTAAAATCAGCTACACTCAAGTTCAATCGGTGTAGGTTCCTAGTCGGAACCTACACCGCACCTATATTATGAGGTCCTTCATCAGGATGTGTCAGTTATTAGTCGATCGTCCGACGGCGACTCGCCATTTTTAATTATTTAGTTAAGTAATAGTGTCTCACGAAAGTTTTAATAAAAATTAAAATTTCTTGTATCGATAACATTTTCTTCTACATGCGAACGACCGACGCTGCGCCGCCTGCGCCAATCAGCTAATACATAAGGCCCCGGTTACACCTTGATTGGTGCGAGTGCGAGTGTTTAACGCAGGTGCTTTGATTGATTACTAATCAGCGTCTTTTCACTTTACTACACAGATTACTAATCTTTTTTTTATATAAGATAGCAAACAAGCAGATGGGTCTTCTCATGGAAAGAGTCAACCATCGCCTATCGACACCAAAGATGTTAATGGTGTGTTGCTATCTTGTGGCGAGGTTTAATGCCATGTGCATAAGTTTACCGGTTACCTTACCCTCCAAACTGGAACACGACAGTGACAAGCACTGACGCTATTACAGCAGGAATAGGTAAGGCGGTAGTAGGTACCAGACCCGGGAGAGAAATAATGATATCTCGCTCGGGCGGAAAATGATATGTCTATACATATATAGTACGTGTTCGGAATCGCACTTACCGGCATTTTTCTGTTTAAATATTATGTTGTTGAACGTACTAACTCATTGCAATATTAATTATTAAAGCTTGTTACGAACCCTACGGGATCCGAGATAAACATAAAGAACCTTCCTCGGACTTCGAAGTCACTTTCTGAAGGTTTCTTCGTCATCAAGTGGTTGCTGGGTTTTGACTTAGGATGGCAAAAATAAGACCATTCTAAACCTTACGCAATATGACGCTCAGGCGTCAAATTGCGGAGATCCATCCATAAAGAAGCACTTATATGTTGTGTAGTCCTAATATAGACCACTTAAATAAGCTTAATACGTCCAGCTATTTTAACGTAAAGGAGCTACCATTCATATATACGAAAACAAACTCATACATCAATAATATTCGGATTTACAAAAAAAATCAATTCAATTCGCGTAATGTTTTTATTTCAAGGAACGCATGAACAAGACCGGAGCCAAAACAAGTTTCATTAGAAATAACCCATTTACGTCACAAATAATAATTATAGTATGTGTTATGACACAGTAAATTATTTATTTATTATTAGCTAATTCCTACGACTGTTTCGCGTGATCCCACACACGTTGCAGTCGGGTAAAAAACTAGTCATGTTATTGAGTGACAATGTAGATTAAATTGATGAAACAAGTTTTAGAATAGGTCCAGTAAACGATAGCGATGCACCATTAACATCTTTGCATCTTTGGTGTCTATGGGCGTTGGTTGACTCTTTCTATCAGGAGACCCATCTGCTTGTTTGCTATCTTATGATATAAAAAAATCATATTTGGCCAATCGTACGCCTTTTACGAACAAAATGGCTGAAAGACCAATGATCTATTCTTCGCTAACGTGAGGCGTATCTCATAAAAAGTGAAAATACACTAAAAGGCTCGTCTCGCTAATTTTTTTATCGTCACGAAAAGGTGGTTCTCTAACACATTTGGTTTAGAAAATATTTATATTAGGTGATACGCCTAGAGTGGTAAAGAAAGCGACGTATTTTTCAAAAGGGGTTTTGACCAATACATGGAGATATTCTTATATGCAATTGTGTGTGGAATGAAGTTATGATTTAAATGTATTTGTTCAGTGTAATGAGTGTTGTGTAGTGATGTTTATGTGAAACATTAGTGTATATGTTTGGTGAACAATGTTTCGGGCGCTGACTTCTAGACGATGGTCTTTGAGGCGGGACAGCGAGAGGTGAGACACATTTTATAGTATAAATTATATGTATAGATTACTTACATCTGTCTCGGCAGAGAGCTGCTAGCAGTTGGGGAGCCCAAGAGGGGATTTTGGAATTTACTTGAGTTTGTCCGATTAACATAGAAGGACACCTCGCTTCCTGTTAAGACTCTCGACCAAATATATGCCCTTTATATAGAGCCAGGCGTCTAGATTAATAAAAAAAGTCTAATAACTCAGGCTTTTTATATATTTTTGTCATCAATATATCATTTCCTTCAAACTGAAGGAAAATTTAGATGCGCTCGAATGTCAAGACAACGTTTACTATGCGTTCCAACTAAGAATAGGATCGCTTTTGTTATCAACTTCATACCACAAGTGTGAAATTAGTCATGTCAGCAAAGGAACATTTGTTCATAAAATATTGCTGGTTTATTGAATAAGAAATAACGCTTTAATAATATTATTTTCATCAATAAAAAATTAGTAAAAAACATCAGTCTAGCTGTTCATCTATATATTATATAAAAAAATCGTGTTATTTACGCCACTTAAGTCAAAAACGACGGGGCCAATTTGGTTGCGATTTTTGTGAGTTTGGGCTGTCTTTGTCCAGAATAGTCTAAAAAGTATTAAAATATAACATTCATCAATAAAAAACAATAAAATATATCAGTCTAGTATTATTTTACACCTTATTTTAATACATGATTACATAATAATCTGATGGGAATCTAAGTAAAAAATATACCAAATAGAATGAAATTAATTTTTTTAAAGTATTTCTTTGTTAGAATTTTTTTGCACACTTCTCATCACTTACGAAGTTTTTGCAAAATGCCAAGCAATGTGTCATCCTGACAGTCCTATTCTTATTTGGAACGCATAGTACGTTGCAAATGTGTGACTCTCCTACTTCCAAATCGTCAGATTTTTTAAATGTATACACTTTTTAAGCTTGCAATTAACCCGCCGTACCTTAATTTGATGCACTTCAGTATTTCCATGTTTGTTTCACTGATTTTATACTTAAAAAATCTATAGATAGTTTTCCCACTATTGAAATGGAAAACATTATAATATAACCTTTTATTTTTCCTATCATCTAATCTGCAAAACCCAATAGGTCCCCATGACGCTCGAGTAAATCCCAATTCATTATCTTGGAATCCCCTGCTATAGAGATGTTTTACAGTGAGCTGCTTTGGCTTAGATTATAAGGTGTTTAGATTCTTAGATTATTTTTATTTTTAGATGGGTTGAATAAATGTTAAATGTTAAAAATCAAATAGATTTTTCATTTGACGTCAGTGAGTCTCTATAGATGTATAATGTTAAGCAATTCCAGTTAGATCTTTATCGATTTGTCTTAGATCGATACTCAGGCAAATTTTATCAGGTGTTTTTTTTATCTAGGACAATTCAATAACGGCTAATTCTGGTGTTTTGCTAACACTCCGTCGGATGAGCACGTAAAGTGCTCGGTCCTGGTTATCAATAAGCAATCCATACTATTAATATTATAAATGTGAAAGTAACTCTGTCTGCCTGTATGTGACGTAGGGCCCATTGGAAATTTCCCTTCATTGCTCCTCATTCATACATGCGAGACACGCGTTATTCCCTTAAAACCTAAATGTGTTACATTGATTTTCTCTCACTACGTATTATAAGCGCCACACACGTTAATTCATTTCATCCTACATACACGACATGCTTATTTTTCTTAATCTAACATGCATGTGTTGGTCCCGGGCTCCTTTGAAGAATAGGCCAACTGCCGTTCTGCCAGGCATGTCGTAAAAGGCGACCGAGTGGCTATGTGTGTCACTTCCATCGTGACTACTAGGTGGTAGAGTTCTGTATCGGCTCGACCGGGACTGGTACCACCGCCTTACCTATTCCTGCCGCAATAGCGTCAGTGCTAGTCACTATCGTGTTCCGGTTTGGAGGGTAAGGTAGCCAGTTAACCTATGCATTTGGCATTAGACCTAGCCACCAGATAGCAACGCACCATTAACATCTTTGGTGTCTATAGGCGATGGTCGACTCTTTCCATCAGGAGACCCATCAGCTTGTTTCCTATCTTATGATATAAGAAAAAAAATGATACGCGTTATATCCCTTAATCGTAAATATTCGACAATCGTTAGTCGTTATTTCGTTATTTCTTTTCTTCTTTCTCACGTAACACACATTATAGTAGTCTAAGTATGGCGTTATTTATTTTAAAGTCATCTCATATCGACACACGTAAATTCCTTTTTATGCCACATTCCCCGTGTTGGTCCCAGGCTCCTTTGAAGAATAGTGCGAAGGCTAGCTATCGTAACGGGAGACAAGTGAAACGATTCAATGCTGAAATAGTACTCATTTATTAAAACTACCTTACAATAATTAATAACTACCTTACAATAGGCCAATTGCCGTTCTGCCAGGCAGGTAGTAAAAGGCGACCGATTGGCTATGCAAGTCACTACCATCGTGGCTACTTGGTGGTACAGTTCTGCATTGCCTCGCCCGGGTCTATTACCACCGCCTTACCTATTCTTGCCACAATAGCGTCAGTGCTTTTCACTGTCTTGTTCCGGATTTTTTGCGTTAGACCTTACCCTAAGGTAGCAACGCACCATTAACATCTTTGGTGTCTATAGGCGATGGTTGACTCTTTCCATCAGGGGACCCATCTGCTTGTTTGCTATCTTATGATATAAAAAATATATTAAGGGGTTATGATTTTTACTCCAAGCTTAGCAAATGTCTTCATATAACTAGTTCATATAAGTTTATGTCTTCATTTTCTTTCAGAGCCAATAAACGTTGACTGTTGTAATGGTTGAACGTTCTAGGGCGTATTGCCCTTCATTTTAAGGAGCGTTTAAGCGTAATATATTTTATTAAGAGATACGTTACTAGTTTGCGTTAGTAAACATTTTTTGGCGTAAACGGAAAAATAACTGTAAACTTCGATAAAAAAACAATAATAAACACGTTAGCTTAGAAGATTAGACCATCTGCCATTTTGCCAGACAGTTCGTAAAAGGCCAACGAGTCTCTACCATCCTTAATCTTTTCTCTTATATTCTGCATTTCTTTCACGCATTCTCCAATCTTTACAGTTTGCGGGAAGGAATGTTTTACAGAGATAAGCTTGCTTTTTGTGGATTTTCAATGAGTATCTTCACGCCCGTATCCCCGAAGGGGTAGGCAGAGGTACAACAAGTGCACCCACGATTAGCCGAAGATACTTGGTCCCACAAATATGATAGGTGGCAAGCCTATCGCCAATCGGGCACTTTCCAATCCCGGGCAACTTTGTGTTTATCAGAAAACTGAAAAACATTTTTTAAGTGCCCGACCCGGGAATCGAACCCGGGACCTCATGTGGTCGACGCCAACGCTGGACCACTAGACCACAGAGGTTTTTCAAAGACCAAAATGTAGTTAGGCCTTTATGAGTACAATAAAGTATTCAATAAATAAATACAACTGAATGTTCAATGGTTATGCAACGTCTCGCTGGAGATTGATATGACCCTTTTACCTATTCTTGCCACAATAGCATCATGCTTTTTGCCGTCGTGCTCAGAGTAAGGTAAGCCGGAAAAAAATGAATAGCAATATACAATTTGCATACGTATACAGAATAATTCCAATTTTTCTGCAAAATTCTTTGTTATAAAAACCTACCTAACGTGTCAAAAAAAAACACATACTTATTAAATTAATTGCGTAGAGCATATGTATAATATGTAACTAACTAACCTAACGTGTCAAAAAAAAACACATACTTATTAAATTAATTGCGTAGAGCATATGTAGGCCTTTATATGTGTGATAGATCGTTTATTTGGCTCGTTATTCCATATTCATCTATAAACCACCCCATTCCGTAAAATTCTCAAAAAAATACTAAAAATAGCCGAAAGTTTTTTTATTATATACTTACCCAAAATGCCGTCGTAGATTCTGGTTTACAGAAGTTACAGTGGTGAGAAGGAGAGGTGAGCCCATTGCCCTATTAAAAAAATATACACCAAAATGTTTAAGGTGATAGTTATCTCCTTTCATCAGAACAACCACCTACTTGTTTGCTATGATTTAAAAAAAACCCGCTTCATTATTATCTTCGAGCGAATATTCATCTGGAATTAAAAATTGGCCCGTGTCAATGCAACAACGGTAAATATTGCACTTCACGGTTAGTGCGTTTGCGTGTTTCGTTCTCCGGTTTTAGCACAACACACGATAAACATTGCGATTTTGTTACGCTGATAATACGATTTTTATACACTTATTTTCGTTTCTTTTTGTGCCATGTTCACAATAATTGTGTAAATTAACAATATATATAGCTAGCGCACCGCCGTACGCGGTTACTTGTTATCGGAACGTCACGGCGAGCGGACGTGTCGTGCTAGCTGTGATATCTACTTTGTGTTTCATTTCTGGTGTTAATGTAAATGTAAAAGGTGTACCTTTTCAAGTAAAAGAGAACAGCACACTTTTATTTCATAGGAGCTAACATGTAGATGATTCTTTGATGTAAAGAGATAACCATCACCTATAGACCACCAGCTCGTGCAGAGGAGTTGAAATAATGAACATAAGTTTACCGGGACTGGTCTTCAAACGACGTCGCTGTCGTGTTCGAAAAGCCCCCCAGCCGTTCTGCCAGTCGTAAAAGGCGACCAATTGTGTATGCGAGTCACTACCATCGTGACTACTAGGTAGTAGAGTTCTGCATTGTCTCACCCGGGTCTGGTAACACCGCCTTACCTGTTCCTGCCGCAATAGCGTCAATGCTTGTCACTGTCGTGTTCCGGTTTGGAGACCAACGGATTAGACCGCGCCACAAGATAGCAACGCACCATTAATATCTTTTGTGTATGGCGATGGTTGACCTCATCAGGAAAACAATCTACTTGTTTGCTATTTTATGGTATAAAAAAATAAGCATCGACGCTGTTGCGACAGGAATAGATAAAGCGTTGGTATCAGACCCAAATGAGACTTTGCATAACATAATTTAGATTTTAGTATATTTTTTTCTCATTAGAGCTTAAAATGCTTCTATTTAGTGGGAAGTTTGAGGAATGGCCTGCAGGGTCAGCCGGTTTACAGATTTTTGTCTTGTGTCGTGTCTTGGAACCCTTAAGGAATAGTAAAATAGACTATCTCCATTTTGCCACGCATATCTTAAACGAAAGATTGGCGCTTGGCCAATTGTTAGTTTTTTACGATGTCACTACCATGACCTGACCTAAATATATTCTGTTGACCTGCAAGTTGACTGATGGAGAAAAACAATAGCCATTAAGTTCGCCTTTTATGAAAATAAATATATGTTCTTACAAAACAAATGCCTGGTATAATATTGTTACGAGCTTATAGTTCGTATTGTGCAATAAAATACCATTTATATTTAAAACATGTATTTACAAAACAAATATACAATGCAATGTAAACACACTGCTAACACTAATAACACTCACTACACTAGAACTAACCGATTAAACCGAATCACTAACTTTAAATTAACACACTACTATCCGTATCACTTTTTACTGTATAGGGTAAAGTAGCCAATAGGTTTACGCATTTGACATTTCCATCCCGCCACACAGCAACGCATCCTTGACTCAGTGATGTCTATACGCGATGACTTCTCTTTCCATCAGTAGAGCCATCTGCTCGTGTATTATCTAATGATGTAAAAAAAATCGCGTCGGTTAATTTCATTTAAAGTAAACGCCAAGAGATACTCAAGTTAACTACGATCATCAGTTTGTTGCCAGAAACAAAGGTATAGAATCCGCCGCCAACATTTTTCCGCCAATTATCGCCCCATCCAATGCCTATCCAAACAGTTTATATGGAAATATTTGGCGACTTACTCACTTAGCAACGTAGCCAATTCTTAAAATTCGATACAAATTGTTTGATACGTGGCGGCGACGTCGCCATGGCGTCCCGGTGAGTTAGCGGCCTAATATGTAAGTAATAACTGGGACCAACGGTTTGCTTTATTTTTCCGAGGCATAATAGTGTGTTAGCTAAAACAATACCGCTTGACTGCTACTGATATTGTTCTAAATGGAAAAACCCCAGTAACATTACCCTCCCGGGAATCCAACCCGAGATGTGTGTGTTAGTGTGTGTATTTATGCGTGTGTGTGTATGGGTGTGTAAGTCAATACGTGATTATTCGCGATTTCATTTTGCCTCCTGGTCTAGATATTAGCCTATTCGTCTCAGATCATGATCCCGGATTCGATTCAATAAAAAAATCGGAGGCAGTCATGAAGACTGCCTACAGAAGTGAAAATTAAAACTATACTTACAAGCATAGAATTATTATTGCGATATCGACGGGATTGTAAAACACTATTTTACGATTACAGTTATCTATGTATTAATACGCAGAGGAAAACTTTGTACCTCTTTAAGACATTTACGCAAACGGAGAAGTATGAAAGGCACAGTTAAAGTTTAGTTTGCAGAGGGCTGCTATTTTTAAATTAAATACATTAAAAATACACTAAATTAATAGTGTATTTTAATTAAATTAATATTTTCGTATTTTAATTAAATTTAATTAACATTACTCACACTATACTCACGTGACACACATGATAATATACACAAATGCATACTATTTCCTTACGGCTAAAATCTATTTAGTCGTTAGCTTTTTTTATATCATAAGATAGAAAACAAGCGGATAGGACTCCTAATGGCAGTCAACCATCGCCTATAGACACCAAAGATGTTAATGATGCGTTGCTATCTTGTGGCGAGGTCTAATGCCACATGCATAAGTTTACCGGCTACTTTACCTCCCAAACTTAATCGGAACACGACAGTGACAAGCACTGACACTATTACGGCAGGAATAGATAAAGCAGTGATAGTACCAGACCCGGGGACAATGCAGAATTCTACCACCTAATAGCCACGATGGTAGTGACTCGCATAGCCAATCCAAGCCAAAGGGATAAAGCTACAATTTTATTATTTAGTCGATCGCTTTTAGCTATAGATATACTTTAAACTTTATTATGTTGATGACGTAACGCGAACCCATACGATTTTCCCCTACCAAAAATCTTGTAACGCAGCTAAAGAAGTTTTCACATCAAAAAATATTCAAAATCTCTCGACGCCTCTATCACCTTCGCTTGCTAAGGTCAGGTGTGAGCTAGCAATCGATATGAATGCATTTAACCCGCGATCTTGACCGTGAGACGACAATGGACGGTGGCACTTCGAAGGTCGCACCTGTGATATCCCACGTTAAACATTTACCATGCTAATTGACCCTGGTAGTTCATATCACGAACATTTATATGCGTTACAACTGCAACAACTGGCATCTAATATCCTGTTTTTCAGGATTCCTGAATCAAATCTTCATCATATTTTGTATCATAAGATAACAAACAAGTAGATGGCTCAATCATTAATTCATTAGAAAATAGGGTTGGTTACTCTCGTAAACCAACGCGTTCTACTATTATTTTTAAAAATATAATGGGTCAAAAATGCGTACATTTATAGAACTTATTGTAAAGCTGGACGTTTCGGCCAAGTTACATGACCATGATCACGAGCGGACTCATTCGGTTGTGGCTCGCCGCTCGTGGTCACGAGCGGACTCTAACGACCGCCCGTGATCACGCCACAAGCGATGTACACAATGTAACTAACGCTAATTTTGGTAAGGCAGAAAACGTTTGCAGCTAGTGTATATATATATATATATATATATATATATATATATATATATATATATATATATATATATATATATATATATATATATATATATATATATATATATATATATATATAACCTAGCTATGCAAAATTTGAAGTAAATTCATGCTGTACTTTTGGAGTTCGGGGTAAACTCCATATACAAACAGATAAACAGACAAACAGACAAAAATTCTAAAAACTATATTTTTGGCTTCGATATCGATTGTAGATCACGCCCCATGTATTCTTTTAAAAAAATATTCAATGTACAGTTTTGACTTTCCTACGATTTTATTATATGTATAGATCAATTGCTGTTCGTTAGTCTCGCTAAAATTCGAGAACGGCTGAACCGATTTGGCTAATTTTGGTTTTGAATAATTTGTTGAAGTCCAGTGAAGGTTTAAAAGGTGAGAAAATATAGAAAAAAATAACATACAGACATAAAGACGTCCACCAATTTTTTTTCAAAACATTTTTTTATTTACATTTTTAAGGGTTATTCTTTATATCTGTGTGCTTATATTATGATACTAGCTGCACCATGCAGCCCGCTGCATTATAAAAGTTTTTGGTGAGTCCCGCGGGAACAAAACATTTTTTCGAGATAAAAGTAGCCTATTTTAGGTCATCATCTACCTGTGTGCCAAATTTCATTCAATCCGTTCTGTAGTTTTTGCGTGATTGAGTAACAAACATCCAAACTTTCGCATTTATAATATTAATATAGATTATAGACTAGCAGCACCGTGCATCCTACTGCATACTAAATATTCTATATTATAATAAATATAATATATCAGTTAATCCCGCGGGAATGTTTTATTTTAAATAATATGTAGCCGGTGTGCCATTCCAAGTTATCGTTTACATGTGTGCCAAATTTCATCTAAATCGGTTTAGTCGTCTTCGCGGGAATGAGTAACAAACGTTCATACATACATATGTACATCCAAATTCCAAACATCCAAACTTTCGCATTTGTTAATAAATAAATATCACTTGACAAATTACACGAATTGATCTAATCCCAAAGTACGCAAATTATTTGCCCGTGATATAGGTGTTAGTCAACGATATCAATACATAGAATGACAAATAATACATACCAAAATATATAATTACCACCCAAACCCGGAAATACAAACATCTATGCTTATCACACAAATGTTTGTCCCTGTCGGATATAGAACCCGAGCCCCGTCCCGTCGATTGCGTAGTCAGGGTCACTAACCACTCGACCAACGGTGCGGTCTATTAATATTAATATTGATTAATATAGATATAGATTATATAATATAGATAATTTAATAATTATATTGTTTCAGTGCGTCCCGCACGTGCGGGCCGGAGGGAGCACCAGAGCAAGAGCCATCACCGCCCGCCGCCATCGATCTGCCGAGAACCAGAGACGGGGAGATCGACTATGACGGTATAGATATATTTCATAACTAGCTGTGCCCGCGTCTTCGTTCTCGTGGAAAAATTTCTAAAATAAAAGTATCCTAAGCTTACTCCTTATTATATCCCTCGGGGGTGTTTCCGACTGGATACGACTTAGGGACCTTCAAGAAACGAGCTTATTCATTCTTAAAAGGCCGGCAACGCAGCTGCAATACCCCCGGTATTGCGAATGTCCATGGGCGGCGGTGATCACTTACCGTCAGGTGCACCATCTGCTCGTTTGCCCCCTTTACTATGAAAAAAAATCAGCTATCTGCCAGTGAAAATCCCGCCAGAAACAGACAAAAATTGTAAAAATGTCTGGTATATGTAGCGTGTACATACATTCATATGCATGTAGTAAAAGGCGGTTATTTTAATATTACAAACACTCCAATTTTATTTATTTGTATAGATTATGAGTTACGCACTAATTTCACGTGACCCAAAATCTTACTTCTCTTTGCTCAGTCGGGTAAAAGATAACCTATGTCGCTGGATAAGGTTTCTTTTCAGTGGTAAAATATTTTTTTATATATTAAGATAACAAACAAGCTGTGGCTCTTCTAATGTAAAGAAATAACCGTCGCCTATAAGACACCAAAGTAATTAATGTCCCTTGTGGTGGGGTCTTTATGCAACGTGCATTTTTTAAGTTCCATCCCAATAATTTGATTTCATTCGTTACAAACATCTATACATATAATAAAATCGTAGAAAAGTCAAAACTGTAAGTTGAATATTTTTTTAAAAGAATACATGGGGCGTGATCTACAATCGATATCGAAGCCAAAAATATAGTTTTTAGAATTTTTGTCTGTTTGTCTGTATGTATGTCCGGGGTAAACTCAAAAAGTACTGTATGGATTTATTTCAAATTTTGCATGACTATTACTAACAGGTCGGGTCAACATATAAGCTACATATTATACACTATCACCTAGCGGGGGGGTGCTGTGCGGAGTAAAAAGACGTTTATCTGTTTGTCTGTATGTATGTCCGGGGTAAATTCAAAAAGTACTGCATGGATTTACTTCAATTATTATTATCAACATATAGGCTACATATTATCACGTTACCACCTACTGGGTAGGAGCAGTGCGGAGTAAATGAAGTCCGCGCGGACGAAGTCGCTGGCAACAGCTAGTACAAAATGTTACCTCTTTATGTTTATTCTACACTAATATAATAAAGAGAAGTAGATTATTGTCACTAGGCCCGGCAAACGTTATTCTGCCGTTTCATTGATAGTGAACTAGCTGCGGCGTGCAGCCCGCTGCAACATAAAAGTTTTTGGCAAATCCTGCGGGATTATATAATTTTCCCGGGATAAAAAGTAGTCTATGTGTTATTCTGGGTCTTCAGCTGCCTACACACCAAATTTCATCGTAATCGGTTCAGTAGTATTGGCGTGAAAGAGTAACAAACATCCATACATACTTACAAACATTCACATTTATATATTAGTAGGATATGTTAATGGATAGAAGGGCAAAATTAGGTGTATTTTTTGATGCCAACTCAAAAAATGTGTAAGCGGTTGACCCTACAGGCCATCCCTGAAACTTCCCGCTAAATTAATGTATTTTAAGCTCAAAAGAGTAAAAACTATAAATATAGATTTGTTCAGTTCAAATATCTATTTTGTTAAAATGGCAGTATATTGATTTTTGAAAAGTATATTCTGTAATTTGATGTGATTTTTAAGATCTAAAATATTGCTTTAGCTAAATAATCGATAGGTTGAAAAATTTCGTAGCAATGTCAAAAAAACATTTTTTCAAATATTTTCATCATTAATAAATCCTAAACAAATTGACCGATTTTGATCCAAATAACGGTATTTGACCCAGTTTTTCAAGGCAAAAAGCTGATAAGATTTTTAAGTCTATCGGTGTATTAGCCAGAAAATTATTTTAAAAATATAAAGTAAATTTGCTAAAAATGACGTAATTTTAATGTTTGAAAAGCTGTAATTTTTGAAAATTTGATTCGATTTCAATTCTTGAAATGCCATCGGACGTAATGTTTTTAGTACTAAATTATCGTAGAATACCAAAAAATGATTGGTTGAAAAATTTCGAAGTTATGTCGAAAAAACACATTTTTTAAAATTTTTCGTCAACAGATTTTGATGCAATTTATGCATTAGATGTAGTTTTTTTGGGGAATAGAGCTGATTAGTTTTTGTACATTAATTTGGAAGTTATGTTAAAAAAATACTGTTTCGCCAAAATTTTTTTTTGTTTTTTTCAAAATTTCTCAAAATCTCCTGGACCGACTTATTTCAAATTTTCAGGAAGTCTAAATTGAGCAGAATCCAATCGAATGCCATCAACGGCGTTTCGATAGGTCCAGCCGTTCAAAAATTATGAGATGTTTACATACACACATACATACATACATACAGACAACGATTTGCCGATCTCATAACTAGACTCGTTAGCGCGTCGCTATTGCCCGCGCAGTGACCATATTTTCTGGATATTGCTAAAGTATACGTATTAAAGTAGGGTTTTCAGTACTCTATAAAAAATAGGTACGTTAATGTTAAACTAATTAATAATTATCCAATAAAATGTTTATGTGCGGATAGCGGCGTGTACAAAGTTTTTGTCGGAAAAAAGTTTGAGTTCGGGCTCATAAGCATAACTAGTCTCGTTAGCGCGTCGCTATCGAACGCGCGGTGACTATATTTTCTGAAACTAATTTCATTGAGGTTTAATTTATGAATTTCCACAAGATAACGACTAAATCTTTTAAATAATATTAATGAAATGAATATTGATGAAAAGGTTGCATTATTTAACGCTATGATACTTGTAGTGTATGACAAACATGCACCACTGAGGAAAATTAAATTAAAACACCAACCCGCGCCATGGTTTAATGACTCCATCAAACAATTTATTTCTAAACGTGACAGCACGGCGACACTATTCTAAGTTTCCTTGTGAGAATTGGGTGAGATATAAAATTATTCGTAACCAATGTAACCGCTTATGTCGGAAAGCTAAGCGTGCCTTCATACATGACACTATTAAAAATTCAAATCCGGAAGAAACCTGGAAATTTCTCAAAACTCTGGGAATAGGCAAAAAGTTACGAATGGCGGTATTAATGTAGATCTAAATGCTTTGAATTCTCACTTTTCCAAACCTTCTCTTGTACTTGATAGCGTTACTAAATCGATTACTCTCAATAATTTAGCTTCTCTTCCTATTCCTCAATGTGCTCCTTTTCAGTTTGTCCCCGTCAATGTCCCCCAAGTTTTCCTTGATGTCCTCTACCTTTCCTACCACCTGGAAAGCTGCTCATGTCGTGCCTCTTCCTAAAACAGCGCACCCCTCTTCCCCTTCTGATTGTCGGCCTATCTCCATTTTACCTTTTTTGTCAAAAGTTCTTGAGCATTTTTTTTATATCATAAGATAGCAAACAAGCAGATGGGTCTCCTGATGGAAAGAGTCAACCATCGCCTATAGACACCAAAGATGTTAATGGTGCGTTGCTATCTTTTGGCGAGGTCTAATGCCACTTGCATAAGTTTACCGGCTACCTTACCCTCCAAACCGGAACACGACAGCGACAAGCACTGACGCTATTGCGGCAGGAATAGGTAAGGCGGTGGTACCAAACCCGGGCGAGACAATGTCTATAAACAATTGAATTATTTTCTTCTTCATAATAATTTTTTAAGTCCTTACCAGTCTGGCTTTCGCCGGGGTCACAATACTACTACCACACTGATCAAAGTTACCGACGACATCCGAAGAGCTATGAATGATAGTTAACAATTCTTCTTCTTTTAGATTTTAGTAACGCTTTCAACTCCGTTGACTTTGAAATTCTTCTAGGTATTCTCCTGTCTCTTAACATCCCTTCTAATGTAGTAGATTGGTTTAGATCTTACCTTGTGGGGCGATCGCAGAGAGTTCGTATCAAAGACTGTTTTTCAAATTGGTGCGAGCTTTCTGCGGGCATGCCTCAGGGTGGGGTTTTATCTTTTCTTCTGTTTTCAATATTTATCAATACGGTAACTAATCTCATTTCATGTCATTTCCACCTTTATGCGGATGATCTACAACTGTATCGCCATTATAATGTCGAGGATTTAGCTTTTGCATTCGACTCCATTAACACAGACCTTGACTCAATTTACACTCTTTATAGAATGTCGTTTTCTGCTTAACGTTATTGATAATTCTAGGACTCCACAGCTTAAATATAACAATTCTATTATTAACTTTAGCAGCACTGGAAGAAATCTGGGTTTGGTTTTTAGTTCTGATTTTTCGTGGGGGGGGGGGGGGGCTAATATTAACCCTATTCACCATAAAGTTTATCGAACTTTCCATTCTTTAAAAACTTCTTCAAAATTTTCTTCCTTTTAAAACTAAAATATATTTGGTCCAAACGTTAATTCTTCCCATTTTAGATTATGCAGACTCATGCTATCCTGATGCTACAGAGGAACTTCTCAATCGTTTAGAACGTCTCCAAAATTTATGCATCAAATATGTATTTGGTTTACGAAAATTCGACCATATTTCCAGCTTTTAGAGCCAACTTGGTTGGCTTCTTATTCGCCTTCGTAGGAATTTACGGTTATTGACATTCAATATTTGACATTCAATATTTTATTCAATCCTTGTTGTCCTTCTTATCTACGCGAAAAATTTGAATTTCTTCACTCAATAGACCGTCCTTGTCGTCCTTGTGTAAGAGCTCTCTTGCGAGTTCCGGTACATAAGACGACCTATTTCTCCTCTTCTTTTACTATTCGTGCCATTAGGCTCTGGAATTCTTTGCCTCATTCCATTAGAATAAGTGAATCTCAAGATACCTTTAAGAGTCGCCTGAAACAGCGCTACTTATCCATTTCTTAGTTTGTTTTGTTTGCAGACTTAGTAAGTAGTCATAAAAGTTGTATTAGTTTAGTAGTTAAATTTCTTTGTATTTTGTTTTCTTTGTTCCATTGTTTTGTACACGTGTTTTTCTACCTTATGTTTTTTTCTCTTATTTTGTTTGGGCTTGCTGGAAGAAATTTCTTTAGAGATAAGCTTGCCTTTTGTACTAATTTTGTCTTTAGTTTTACTTTTGTTATTTGTGTACAATAAATGGTTAAATAAATAAATAAATATTAATTCTTAAATATAAAAACCTGAATTTGGTTAGATCTACCGATTGTGGCCACTGTACCATTTGCGACCATTTCGCACCTCCGCTCAAACAGTGTCGCAATTCAAAAAATCGTAAAATCACTTTTATTGTACCATTCGTATCGTATTATGCCATAGTTTTATCTCGAATGGTGATCTACTACCATTTTCAATGATTTGATACTAGACGGCACTAGTGACGTTAGTGGCGTTGGCCGGAAAAGCGAAAAAAATAGGCACGAGCAACTTGAAACCCATCTTACTTGAGAATTAGTTTTTTGACTTATGACACTATTTGAGCGGAGGTGACAATAATTATAAATTTGATTAATTTATATGACATTTAAAAATTAATTAAAATAATTATTTAACTTTATAATTTTTTATACATTGATTCAAATTTCAAGTGGCCAAAAACGTTACTAACATGGCCAAAACACATTACCTCTAAATATATTATTTCTAGCTGCAGCGTGGAGCCCGCTGCATTATAAAAGTTATCGTGGAATCCCGCGGGATAACTTAATTTTCTAGATAAAAAGTGATACAAAGTGGCATATGTGCTATTTCAGGTCATCATCTCCCTTTTTGCCAAATTTTATTCAAATTGGATCAGTAGTTTCTGCGTGATTGAGTAACAAACATCCATCCTTCCAAACATCCAAACTTTCGCATTTATAATATTGAAATTATGTATCGTTTGCCTGCGGCTTCTCTCGCGTTAAATTCATTTTAGGGAAATGGGGGGTTAGAAAGAGACAAAAAGTAAGCCTATGTCACTCTCCATCCCTCCAACCAAACTCCATTTAAAAAAACACGTCAATTCGTCGCTGCGTTTTGCTGTGAAAGACGGACAAAAAAATACACACACTTTTCCATTTCTAATATTAATATGGATTATTTTTTTTATATCATAAGATAGCATACAAGCAGATGGGTCTCCTGATGGAAAGAGTCAACCATCGCCTATAGACACCAAAGATGTTAATGGTGCGTTTCTATCTTGTGGCAAGGTCTAATGCCACATACATAAGTTTACGGGCTACCTTACCCTCCAAACCGGAACACGACAGCGACAAGTACTCACGCTATTGCGGCAGGAATAGGTAAGGCGGTAGTACCAGACCCGGGCGAGACAATGCACATCAAGCAATCGGTCGCCTTTTACGACCTGCCTGGCAAAACGGCAGTTGGTCTGTTCTTCAAAGGAGCCCGGAACAAACACGGGGAATTTCTATTATTTGTTATAGATTAACACCAACCGGAAATAGCCCATCACAAAATTCTCGCTTTTGTCGGTAATTGAAACCCAGCTACATCGTTTGAATTAGCTGTATCGGTTCTCTGGTAGCGGCATCGGTTTAGACGAATGAGATCCTGGGTTCGGGTCCCGGGATAGGCTATTCATTCTGAATAAGATATTCAGTTTTTCTAGAAAACAATTTATCTTAAAGTTTAATGATATTTAGAAAGGTAGGCTACAAATCATATCATGGGAATTAATTAATAACGTTGGCTAATTGTGGATGAACTAGATACATTTCTGCCTACCTTTTCAAGGTACAACCGTGACGGTAAATATTTATTTATCAAGAAAATTTTATGAATTTCTTGACATCGACGCATTTACAAATGATTAAGGGACCATTAAAAATAAATTGTACGATTACTCATTGTTTTGAAGTGCTTTGCTGACGTCCTTGCCAAGAGGGAGGAAAATCGTTACCTTTGAACTGTATATTGCGAGGGAGTTTCACTTTACGGCCAATGTAAGGAGTGGCATTATTATGTTTTGAGATAATATACATACTGTGATACTCAATATCTTTATAACGTACTTCACTTTTTAGTAAATAAATATTCGCTAAACAAATTACACACACGAAAGAGTAATCAAATTATTATTTTTGAAGTGAAAACTTCTTTAGGCGCGTTGAGCGTTTTGGTAGAGGGTAAAATCCTCGGTTCGCGTCACCAACATGCTAATGATAATAGTATATCTATAGCTATGTTTTGCATATAGTTTTAATTACTCTCAACTTAATAGTTCCGTTTTCACTTCTATCGGCAGTCCCACGACTGCTACTGTTTTTTTATTTTTTACACACAGCTCAGTGGAAGAGCGTCCCCGCTTTAGGGAGACAGTCGCAGGTTCAATCCCTGCGTGTCGATATTTTTCTTTGTTGTTTTTAAAGTTTTTCGAGTAATCAAATTGTTTGCTTGTTATATTGGTAATAGCGATACTAATACATAGAAATCTTAATATATATAAACTGAGCAAACATTGTTTTGGCAAATAAATTATTGCATTAATAAATAGGGGTTGATGGTAGAAGGGTGAAAATTTAGGGTTGTATGCATTTTCTAATGCACATTATAAAAAAATAAAAAATGAATTGTCCTGAAAATAAAAATAAAATGTCAGTCAACAACATTTTAGGGGGTATGAAAAATAGATAGTAGCCGATTCTCTGACCTACTGAATATGCATAGATATAACATTTCGTAAAAATCGGTCAATCCATTTCGGAGGAGTACGGGAACTAACATTGTGACACGAGAATTTTATATATAAGACTAGCGACGGCCGCGGTTTCACCCGCGTACCTTTTGTTTCCGTAGGAATATGGGAAAGGTTTATATACAAAAACCTTCCTCAAGAATCAATCTATCTATTAAAAAACCGCATCAAAATCCGTTGCGTATTTTTAAAGATTTAAGCATACATAGGGGCAGACAGAGAAAGCGACTTTGTTTCATACTATGTAGTGATTACGTGTGACATTGTTTTTTCGCGATTGACTCAGAAAGTACTGAACCGATCTCAGTGTAATTTATCTACTGTCTGGTCCAACTTAAAAATTAGGATAGTTTTTATCTCAATTTCAAGAACCCCACCAAAATATTCAATACAACTAATATGTATGGCAAAACTACGTCTGCAGTGCCAGCTAGTACACATATAAATTCTGATATATATTTCACTAGCTACAGCGTGTAGCCCGCTGCATTATCAAAGTTTTGAATGAATCCCGCGGGATCACCTAATTTATCCGGGATTAAAATTAGCCTATGTGCTATTCCAGGTCATCATCTACCTGTGTACCAAATTTCATTCAAATCCGTTCAGTAGTTTTTGCGTGATTGAGTAACAAACATCCATCCAAACATCCAAACTTTCGCATTTATAATATTAACTAGCTATGATGCCCGGCTTCGCTCGGGAGTTGATATGAGATTACGTGGTAGTTGAAATAATATAACAAATGTAATTTAAGACTTTATTGAAATTCGAATTATAAATTTCGCGCCATTACTAAAAATGCTGCCATTGCTCGCGGCGCCTTTCGAAATGCAACCCAAATAATCGTTGTTCTGAATGAAGGTCAAATACTCGACAACAGATGGCGCCACTACACTTAATTTCCAAGTTGAAGGGTTGGAAAAGCCCTTATATCTTTAAAGACACGCCCTTTAGGTCAAAACGGGAACTTTCTTGTTCGAGGGGGGATAAAGGGCTATCACACTATATAAGTCCCTTTATCGTTCCGGGACTCCTTTTTAAGTTTTATCGGCACGCACATTTTATCAACTTAGTTTTATTATATAATAATGATATAGAATATAGATAAACTCCTAAACCCAGAAGTACAAACTCATCACACAAATGTTTGTCCTTGTCGGGAATCGAACCTGAGCTTCATTGTTTGCGTAGTCAGAGTCGCTTACCAATCTACCGAGAAAAATTTGACCGTCCCGTTGGTCAAATTTTACCCCTTCTGGTTCTGCCCCAACTGGAAAAATAGACTATCTACCTTTTATCGGCAACACATTATTGACAAGCATTGAGGCTGCACTGAAGCACTGCGACAAGAATAGATAAGGCGATGGTACTATATACCCGGGTGAAACGTTGCGGAACTCTATCACCTAGTAGTCACGATGCTAGTGACTTATCTATAGGTTACCGTTCGCTTCTTACGAACTGCCACGCGGGATGGTAAATGGTTTATTCTTCATAGGAGTCCCGGACCAACACAGGGTATATCGTAAATTCTTTATTCTGACTTTCATGAGTTTCTTTATCTGACATCCCGATCAGACACATATTGACGCACCAATAACGTCTAATAAGGCAACCTCTGTTCACAAAGTGAGTCATCAGTTTATGTATGAGCTTATGTTACAAAAGGTGTCTTCAAACCGGATCTTTTACAGGTTAGGCAGATTGAATCAAATGTCAACAAACTTTCTGGTTTTTTATTGATTCTTAATCCATAATTAAAATGTGAAATTAATTAAATCTACTATTTTCCGCGAACTGTTTCGTGTGACCGCTATATCACTGAAAAGAAAGAATAACAAAAAAAAAAGATATACATTATGCAAATTCTGTAACGCAGCGAAATTATCTAAAAATGGCGACACTTCTTTCTCCATCCCCCGTGAAGTATATCGTAAGCCACAATACGTAAGGCACAACAAGCTTAACAAATTCTTTGATTTTTTGGCTATCCAACGGCAGAATTATATTTTGGTTGTCGATGATAGTTATGTAGCTATTACACCAAATTGTATTCCCCAATTTGTTATCATCAGTTTTTTGAATTATCCCTTACTATGAAAGCAATTTTAACGGGTTTAAAAATTTAGAAAGTTCAGAAGTTTGAAAATGGGTTTTTTGACGTATTCACGTCAAAAAATCCATTGGCAGAATTATCTCCCTTCGTCCACTTTCACCCACATCAGCAGCAAACACGAAAGCATACACCGCATTGAATGAAGTACTATTCGTTTCTCCTCAAGATCATTCAGTTTCAAAGTGAAACATGCGTTGAGTGCGTAAATTGTGTGCTTTTGTGTTTGCTGCTGACGTCTGTGAAAGTCTTGGATGTGGGTGGATAATTGTAGAGCTGGGGTCTTCTTTGTTATCCGGTGTGTTTTATCCATTTATTAAACTGTCGTCTTTCTTTTCAATGGCATCGCGAAGGTCACACTAAACATTCCGCAGAGAATTGCAGAATTAATTAATTTAACATTTGACTCTGGTAAACCACGATTCACAACTTTTTGGTTGGTGACATGGATGACGATTCCTATCACCGTATTTTACTTGCGTGATAACTACTATCGCTTGAATGTCCGATAAACGGTTATGCTATAAAAAACTACAATGTCATTAAAAAATAATTATTTACATTGTTATCATTTTTAACATTGGATCTTTTAAGAGGCGGATTAATGAATTTCTTAAGAGTCAGCAGCGCATCTGCTCTTATGCTGTGAATGTCCATGGGCATCGGGGACCGCTTGCAGGCGGCCCTGTTGCTCGTTTGCCAGCTCCTGTAAAAAATATTACTATATCTTTGCTTGACGTCTTTTAGAGTACCAGAGAGTTCCAGGAAATTAGCTTAAACTTGCTCCGTGACATCCTATGCCATTTGTTATAATTTTCAGATGTTTTATTAGAATTACCAGGTGGTAAATATCTGCAGTCTTGTTCGCGCTTGACGCCACTGGTTTGCCTATTTTTGATGCAATAGTGTCAATGCTTGTCGTGTTTCAGATTGGAGGGTAAGGTACTTAGTAAATTTATGTATATTTCTTAGCTATCCCGCCACATAGATAGCAACGCACCATTAACATCTTTGGTTTCTTTCATTAACAACATTGTCTCACCGGGACTCACCGGGTCTAGTACAACCGCCATAAATATTCCTGCCGCACTAGCGTCAGTGCATGCCACTGTCCTGTTCCGGTTTGGAGGGTGAGGTAGACAGTAAACTTACGCATGCGACTTTTTTTTCGAAATAAACTTAAGCAGTTGGTCCAAATGATACATCGAAACCGGGCGTTAAGGTGGCATTAGACTTCGCCACAAGATAGCAATGCCCCATTGACATCTTTGGTGTCTATAGGCGATGGTAGTCTTTTTACATCAAGAGACCCATCTGCTTGTTTGCTATATTGTGATATAAAAAAAACTCAGAAGTTTAAAAATTTACCAAAGATTTTTTCCCAAACAAAATATTAGCCAAATAGGTGCAATCGCTTTAAAGTGTTGCGCTGACCACATTTTTGGCAATTGATGTTTATTTATATATCATTTGTATAATTTATATAAAATATATAATATTTTGTATCATAAACAAGCAGATGGCTCTCCTGCTAGAAAAGAGAAACCATCACCTATACACACCAAAGATGTTAATGGTGCGTTACCATCCGTGTGGCGGGATGGCAATGCCACATGCATAAGTCTACGTTACCCTCCAAACGGGAGCACGTCAATGAGAAGCATTTACGCTATTGCGGCAGAAATAGATAAAGCGGTGGTAACAAATACCCGGGCGAATTGTTGCAGAAATCTACCACCTAGTAGTCACGATGGTACTGACACGTATAACCAATCGGTCGCCTTAACGACCTGCCTGGCAGAACGGCAGTTGGTATATTCTTCAAAGGAGCCCGGATCCACACGGAAGAAAATTTATATGATAATAATAAATATTCATGGGACAAATTACACTTACTGATCTATCCCCAAAGTAAGCAAATTATTTGCTTGTGTTATGGGTGTTAGTCAACGATACTAATACATAGAAATACATACATAAATACTTTTACATACATAAACACCCAAACCCGGAAATACAAACATTTATGCTCATCACATAAATGCTTGTCCCCGTCGGGGATTGAACCCGAGCGCCGTTAATTGCGTAGTCAGGGTCGCTTACCACTCGACCCAAATAAATGATCAAAGAGCTACAAAAAATATTTATTATTTTTTGTAGGTCTTTGTAAATGATATAGTAATTTATATAAAATACTAGCTGTTGCCAGCGACTTCGTCCGCGCGTACTTCGTTTACTCCGCACAGCACCTCCCCGCTAGGTGATAGTGTATAATATGTAGCTTATATGTTGACCCGACCTGTTAGTAATATTCATGCAAAATTTGAAATAAATCCATACAGTACTTTTTGAGTTTACCCCGGACATACATACAGACAAACAGACAAAAATTCTAAAAACTATATTTTTGGCTTCGATATCGATTGTAGATCACGCCCCAAGTATTGTTTTTAAAAAAATATTCAATGTACAGTTTTGACTTTCCTACGATTTTATTATATGTATAAATAACGATTTGGTTTCAGCACTGTATGAGGACGATTCAGACAGCGACCTTGGGTCTATGGAGAACCATGGCTCCGTGGTCACACATCTCCTGTCACAGGTCAAAATTGGAATGGATCTCACAAAGGTTGGTACACAATTATTTGTATTTTTTATTTTATTTCAATTTTAGTTTTTGACTTCTTTCTTTTATCGATAAATATATCTAAACCAAGGAAGTTACATTCTACCCGGAATTTCAACACGCGCTTTAAAATTGTTCCGAAGAGTACCACGACATGGGTGGAGTGTGTCTCTTTGTACTAAATAAAGCGCCAATCGCCTTATATAAGTGCGGCCATGCGTAGTTTGCAAATTACTACTACTTAGTAATTCTACTAATTTGAGAAACAGCTTTGCATTGCCTAAGTAATTACGTAATAATTAAAATAAGCACATTTAAGAACTCACTATGCTAATTACAATACATTTTATGCTAATGTATTTATCGACGTGTATGAATAAAAGGGATTTAACGATTACCGAATATATAAAAATCTACCATTAGGTAGTTTTATTTACACTGGCAATTGCAAGAAAGGGACAACATCCACTCTTGTCGTTGTCTTGCTCAGAACGTTTTTCCCCTCTGTTAAGTAAGAAACAAATGTCAATTTTATTAGTAACGAAATAAAGTACATTTTTATTTTTCAAATATTGCTTCGTAACTATTCCAGTTATCGTATATAAGTTCCTTGATCTAAACTCTATCCGTGTTAGTCTGGGCACCTTGTCAGAAATAATCTATCCAAATTCTTGCTAGGATGTTTGTAAACGACGAACGATTATTCAGACGTACGTGACTGCGAGATAGTAGAGTTCTGTAAAATCGCGCCCGGTTTTGTAACCCTTACAAAGATTTCAGTGATGCACTTTATCTACGTTGCAAGGATGTAATGCCACATACATAAGTTAACTAGCTACCTTACCCTTCTGATAGAACATGACTATGACAAGCATTGACACTAATGCGGCAGGAATAGTTTAACGCTGTCGTGTTCCGGCTTGAAGTTTAAGGTAGCCGGTAAATTTACGCATGTCACAACTTATGCATGAATAGCAACTCACCTTTAATATTTTTGCCACTTAGTACTCTCTTAGTACTGTAAAGGATTTGGCGGGAAAAAAAATATTACGTGTATTTCAACGATAATTGATAGTCAGACCCTACTCCAAACCATTTGTAAATACTAATCAGCAATCGGGTCTTAAGTATTTAGTCACGTAATTGATGTCGACCCTGACATTGAAGACGACCCCAACCTCGTATTTAATTCATTGGGTGGTAATTTGTGTAACCATAGTAATAATTAACACAACGAAGGCCAGTCTCCCACAGCCCGCTATATCATAATTATAGCCATGTTACTCTATTGGTCAGTCTAACTGGCTTTAAATTATGGTGGCAATATTTACTTTTAGATTTATTTAACATTATTACGCTTGTTATTTATGTAAGACTAGCTGCAGCGTGCAGCCCGCAGCATTATAAAAGTGAATCCCGTACGATCACCTAATTTTTCCGGGATAAAAAGTAGCCTTTGTGCTGTCCCACGTTTCTATCTACCTTTATGGTAAATTTCATTCAAATCCGTTCAGTAGTTTTCGCGTGATTGAGTTACAAACATCCAAATTCTCGCATTTATAATATTAATATAGATTTTTGGATGTGGCATTATCACGCCACATGGATAGCAATGCACCATTAACATCTTTAGTGCCTTTAGGCGATAAATGTTTCTTTTTATCAGGAAAGTCATTTTTACTTTCCAATGATATATACAGCGTGTTCGGGGCGGTCTACTAAAATTATAGGTTTGGATCCAGATTCTCAGGTAATAAATAGCCGTTGGAAATTTGTGTAGGAAATATTTGATTTTTTTGGACAATTTTTGCTATCTTAATTTATTGTATTACTCTACCGTGCTTTTTCTAAAAAAAACCTGGAGCCGTATTTGCGTCTATCGTCCCGAAGTAGTATGTTCCCGAAGCTTTGTACGATTTGACACTAAAAAATTATTGCGATAAAAGCCGTGGTCATATTAGCGGCAATGATATTTTGCATGAAATATCGTGCGATAATCCAAGATGGCCGAAATCATTTTCAAACGTACGGATGACGACTCTTTTTACTTGTAACTATTAATTATTATATTGCGCTAACAATTAAGTACTAAAATGGTTTTTGTGACTAAAATTTTTAGGATCCCGTATGATGAGCTCAGCTTACCATTTCATCGTACCTCCATTTATTATAACCACATGCATACGTTTATCCCCGTGTTGGTCCCGGGCTCCTATGCCGTCATCGTAAAAGGCGACCGATTGGCTATACGAGTTACTACCATCGTGGCTACTAAATGGTAGAGTTCTGCATTGTCTCGCCCGGGTCTGGTACCTCCGCCTTACCTATTCTTGTGCTTGTCACTGTCGGTTTAGAGGGTAAGGTAGCCGGTAAACTTGTGCATGTGGCAATAGACCTCGCCACAAGATAGCAACGCGCCATTAACACCTTTGTCTATAGGCGATGGTTGACTCCATCAGGAGACCCATCTGCTTGTTTGCTATCTTAAAAAAAACGTCCGAAGTGATCAAAAGCAGCGGGTAAAATGAACAACGTTAGTCTGACCACGCAGCACGATGTGTTAGCGTGCTAAAACCCATACGATTACGTACACGGTCCCAATGTTTGCAACGTAGCCGATAGCCGGTCACATCTGCATTTATTCTGTCATTGCACGAAGCTTTGTTGCAGACGCGGTCGAGCCATTACGATACGACGCTGTATAGTTAAATTCAAAAGTGCATTGAAGTGCGGATTCATAATGTTTATTCGATTGTGGAAAAAATAATCACATGAGAGCAATAAAATACTAAATACTGAATGTGCTTTAGGTAGAACAAATGTCCGTATCTATTTATTTTGGAAATTAAACAAAATGCAATACATATTTTTATAGATAATAATAAACTAAAACTAAAAAAATAGATAATAATAAATAGACTAATTAAACGGCACAAAATTATTCATTTGAAATAGGAAACTATTCTAGGGCAAAATGAAAATAGATTAAAAGATAGACTTTCGGTTTACTCTGCCTTCCATCAAGGGAACCGGGTGTGATAATACTTTTTTTATTAGACTTTTTCTAAGGTATTAACAAATATAAGGTGTTTTTGTAGAACGAACCTATCTATTCCTAAAATAATCGGAGTTTAGTGTTTTTACCCAATTCGCCTCAGTGGTCTAGTGGTCTGGTGTCAGTGTTGACTACATGAGGTCCCAGATTCGATTCCCGGGTTTGGCAATCAAAAATGTGTTTTTTCAGATTTCTGATAAAAAAGACGTTGCCGGTGACTGAATAAGTGCCCGGTTAGAGATAGGCTTGCCAACTATCACACTTGTACCTGTGCACTTGTACCTCTGCCTACCTCTCCAGTGATATAGGCGTGAAGATACTTTTTAATGCGGTGCACGCGTGATGGTTTTAATTAATACATTTGTTTGATTCAGGTTGTGCTACCCACCTTTATATTGGAAAGGCGGTCACTGTTGGAGATGTACGCGGATTCCTTCGCACATCCGGATCAATTTGTCAAGTAAGTAAACTTAATTTTACTAATTTCTTTCGTGATGGCCCGAACCCCCTTTAAAAAAATTGACCATCTGACTTCCTGCCAAGGCGAACTGTTTCATCTCTAATTTCCATACTATAATACTGTTACGAATAATCTAGAAACGTGAAGAGCCGAACGTTGTAGAGATCCAGAAATAAAAGAAGGAGATAGCTACTCCTATTGACAAACAAATAGTTGACCGTTATCCAAATAGCTATGCCATAATGGACTTTGTGGTATAGGGCATAAGGGGAAAATAGCGTGTACTATCATAAGTTGTTTACAATAATTATAATTGTCTATTGTTTACGAGATGATTGCCGAAAATTCGCGATTGTTGTCGAAATAAATAGGGAAATGTTGACAAATAGAAGGCAGTTTTTATAAAGCGATCGAGAGCGATACTTAAAATAATCAGTGCGAAGCGAGTGTTCTATTGTGTAGTCCGTTAAGTTTAGCGAGTGTGACCAGTGTATAGTGTATTTACGTATTACATTTTGTTATTTTTGTACTTGTGCTGTAAATACACGGTTTAATATAAGTGGCGTTTTATTACAATTACGAACCCGAAGTACGTAACAATGCTTATCTACATGTAAGCTTGTAAGTCAGTATTATAACTGTATAAATACTCACCGTTTGCCTAATTTCGTTCAGTCAGATATTAACTAGTCTAATTGCTGCCCAGCTACGAATTGGTTTCTGTCCACCGGCTGGCCTTCAGCAAGGAAACTAGTTCGAGATCGCCCTTCATCAGGGCATCGCGAAGTGTGATCCAAGTTTAAAGTAATATCGTCCTTTCTGTAAAAATGTGTAGAAAATAAACAAGTTATTTCTATTGATTAATTGATTTTTTGTTAAGTGCTTAGTGGAACCTAACAGAACGGTTAGCCAAACCTGTTAATACCATCGTGACTACTACTATATGGTAGACATTTGCAACGTGTAGCCGAGTTCAGTGTCACGGTCTTACTGACGCAATACCGTCAATGCTTGTCACTGTCGTGTTCCTGTTTGGATAGTAAAGAAGCTGGTAAATTATGTAGCTTTCAACCCGCTACACAAATAGCAACATATTATCATCATAATTGGTGTTTTATGCGATGTTTGTCTCATTCCTTCAGAAGAGCTATTTGCTTGTTTAATACACAACAATCGCCTGTTGGTCGTAAATCGTCCATAGACTAAATAATAAAATCTCTTTCAAGTATGACAACAGACTTTAGCCGTAAAGAAAAGAATAGACGAATAAAACTAGTTATTTTGCAATTTTCCGCGAATTTTTAAGTGTACATTTGTGATGTTAGTGAAAGGGAAATCATATAAAAGCGGTGTAAGAAATGGAACAAACTCACCGTAGATCTGTAAAATAATAGATACTAGACATGCGCAAAACATCACCTTATGAAGTAATGTGATGCAACATTACTTTGTCGGTCAGGTGATATTAATCGATAACATTACGCATTACTCGAAACATTACGCGACGCATTCGAAAGATCTGATAACGTTTGAACTTCAACTGTACTATTACTTGAAGTGATACGTAATATACGTATTACTTGTTGCATTGCCGTAATACATTTAGCTTACAGTTAGAAAAAGTTTATTTAGATCATATTACTTGAAAACCTTGACATGAAATTTCTAGCACACGGTGTATTTCAATGATGAATATTTGTTTTAGATATGAGAAGGTCTTAGTTTGACCGTACCTACTGATTTTTTTTTGACGATTAATAAATCTATACAAATAAATAAAATTGGAGTGTCTGTTTGTAATATCAAAATAACCGCTTTTTACTAACTGCATATGGGTACACGGTACATATACCAATATAACATTTTTTACAATTTTTGTCTGTTTGTTTGTTCCGGCTAAACTCTGGAACGGCTGGGCTGATTTTGACGGGACAGATAGCCGATGTGATAGGGAGTAACTTAAGCTAATTTTCTTTCGAATTTTTTTCACGCGGACGAAGTCGCGGGCTCAATTAGTAGGTAATATGACGCTGATTACCGCATAATGATCATGTTAATAAACTTGATTTTCCTTCATTCTTAAGCCCAATATAATAAGTTACACCGAATAAAGACGGATTATGTAAGTTTATATAACTAGTTCAAAAGGGGGCCCCAGGCTTAGGACTGGCAGACTTTTATCTTATATTATTTTTAAATTTTGTTTTTATATTTATCAATCACTAAGTCACTAACATACAGTACTATACATATTCACTAAACCTATTCCTATTTAACTATATTTACACCGAACTTTTTACAATTTGGGTAAACTGCACTAATAAATTATAAAGTTATTAGTAAGTAATTAAATAATGTAAATAATGCAAGTGGTCATAGGTAAAAACCCGGCTAAATAAAAATAAACCTTCTTACAAAAACATACGACTTAAAATCCGTCACGAACGTTTCTTGTCTTCGCCTTATCTCGTGTCTATCTAACTTGTGGAACAACGTCTATCTGTATCACTCTACCGCGCAACGCGCGAAGTCGATTCGAGTAGACAGAATCCGAAATTACGTTCCAGAAACTAACATTACTTACCATCAAATATCACTTCATCACTCCTCACACTCGCACTCTACTAAAGATAGTAAATGCGCGGGTGATGGTGTAATGTTAGTTTTCGTCGCGTAATGCGTAATATGTCATCACATCTTGAAGTGATATCACCCGAGTAATATTACGCGCATTACCTACACATGTCTGATGAAGACCCCAGCGGCACAGGTCTTCATTATATTATAACAACATTAGTAACATCATAAAAGGAACTCTTAAAAGTTCGCGGAAATTTGCAAAATAACAAATGACAGACGCAATGCAAATGCAAAATAACAGACGATGTCTGAACAATGGATTTCCGCAAAGTAACGCCTGATTTTATAAAATATAAAAAGAAAAGAATACGTGTGTGTTAGGCATGGATCATTTAACAGTTAACATATTAAATTTCGTACTAAAATTTTTTAACAATTAACAACTGTTATTTATAGTATAGTAGCAAATACTGTTAAAAATTACCAATAATTTCATATAGGATAATATTGTTATTAAAAATATTTGAACTACCTTGATTTATGATAAAAATATAACTGTTAAAAAATGTAAAACTACTCCAGAGGACCTTTTTTTTGCTCGCTAACTCGACGGCTTTACGTTTTTGCTGCTTCTAATTTTAATGATAATGATAATAATAACTTAAAAATTGTAAAACTACTCCAGAGGACTTTTTTTTTGCTCGCTAACTCGACGGCTTTGCGCTTTTTCTAATACTTATTGTAATATATAGGCTATATATGATATATATGATATAATATAACATAAATAAATAACTGTTAAATATTAATTAATTTTAACAACATACCAGTTAACCTAATTTAACAATAATTTCCCTGCCTAATGTGTGTACTCACATGTACACATACTACATTCATGTCACATGAATGTAGTATCTGTAATGTTTATTTTTATTAATTTAATGTAATTCTAATGCAAATTATGGAAAAATACTAAATTTCTGCAGTCCTCTGCAATGTAAACTTTAACTATGCTAAATTTCGTACTCCACTGTTCGTGTAATTGTCGGAATAAGGGATTTTTAATATTTATTTTTTATTTATTTATATCATAAGATAGCAAACATGCAGATGGGTCTCCTGATGGAAAGAGGCAACCATCGCTTATAGACACCAAAGGTGTTAATGGTGCGTTGCTATCTTGTGGCGGTCTAATGCCACATGCATAAGTTTACCGGCTACCTTACCCTCCAAACCGAAACACAACAGTGGCAAGCACTGACGCTATTGCGGCAGGAATAGGAAAGGCGGTGGTATTAGACCCGGGCATGACAACGCAGAACTCTACCACCTAGTAGCCACGATGTTAGTGACTCGCATAGCCAATCGGTCGCCTCTTACGACCTGCCTGGCAGAACGGCATTTGGCCTATTCTTCAAAGGAACCTGAACCAACAAAGTTTTTACTTCACGTATTAATATATAGATGATAAAAAAGGCAGTTTGATTTTATTTAAACTGAAACTGAAATGCAGTTTTAACTGGACTTGAAAACGAGTTACGGTCGATTACTAATACCTGTATTGTTCTTATTGCAGAATAGTGGACATGCCAACACCTAGAGAAAGAATGGTGCAACTGGTCAGATGGTACCTGAGTTCGTACCATGCGGGTCGAAAGTCACAGGTCGCGAAGAAACCCTATAACCCTATATTAGGGGAAGTTTTCCGGTGTCACTGGGATATCGAGGGCGAAACTCAGGCTAGCAGTATTGATAAGGTATAGAGCTATATTTTTTATCATTGTATATTTTGTTGGGAGATTTCAAAAAATAAAAAAAAAGTATCTTCACGCCCGTATATCCGAAGAGGTAGGCAGATGTACAGCCAGTGGACCCACGATTAGTCTAAGATACTTATGGTTAATTGCACCAACCTTGTCTTAGCTTAGGACAGTCCTAATTGACATGCTGTCACACTCTTTTATTTTAAAACAAAAAGTGACAGCATACTATTTAGGAGTTTCTTAAACTAAGATAATGTTGGTGCAATTGGCCATTAGTCCCACAATATGATAGGTGGTAAGTTTATCGGTAACCATCTCGTCCATCATGCACTTATTCAATCGCGGAAAATGTTTTTTAACAAGGTTTACAAACTACACGGCTTGTTGAAAAAAAAACATTGCCCGCCCGTCTACTTATTCTGCTCAGATTATGGGGTCCGGGTTATATTTACGATTGTAACCCGTTAAAACCTTAACAATCTTGCTCGACTCAGGAATTTGACCTGGGACCTCATACTTGGAGCCAAATAGGCTGCCCATTAAGACGCGAGGTAGTACTTTATTTGATTTTATTAAACACTTGTACTATTTCACAACTAAAATTTATTATCTTATTAATATTTTATTTAATCATCAGAGCTTTTTATATCTTGAAAATAAATACATTTTAGTTGTGAAACAGTACAAGTGCGTACGAAAATTAATACGATGCAGTTTTACCAAGTGTCTATGATGGAAAGTATAAAGCAGTTCTTTCACTTATTTAAATAAAACAATCAATTTTGTTTGAAGTTAGGCCTGAAAGAAAGTGTCGGTGTAAAAATGAGAAATGGCATGCTCCGTTGGTTCGGACATGTAGAAAGAATGGTAGATGAAAGGTTAACAAAACAGATATACAGTGCGAATGTGGGAGGATGTAGGTACCAGGGAAGACCAAGACTGACATACCATGATCAGATTGATCGAGTACTTTCGAAAGTAGTGTAAAGTCTTCGTAACCGGCGTGTGTGTATGAAGAGAGTGATAAATGTGGAGGAAGCGAGGCAAGCCTGAAAGGATCGTTATGTATGGCACTCAGTTGTCTCTGCCTACCCCGTAAGGGATCTGGCGTGAAGATATGTGTGTATTTCAATTTTGTTTAACAGCAAGAAGTTGGCGATGGTCCAGTCCCATGGTGTTCACCGGACCAACTTTCCTTCGTGGCGGAACAAGTTTCCCACCACCCGCCCATATCGGCGTTTTACGCGGAGCACGTCAACAAGCGCATACAATTTGAGGCCTGGGTGTGGACCAAAAGTAAATTCCTGGGACTATCCATAGGAGTCCATAATATCGGCAAGGGGACAGTCACGCTGCTGGACTTTGGAGAGGAATATACCCTTACATTTCCCAATGGTTACGGCAGGTAAGGAGAACTTTTTTTTATCAAAAAGTGGTAACATTTGCACAATACATTTGATGGTAATGGTCACCACCGTGCATGATAGCGTGCAATAGCAGTAAGATTTGCGTTACGATCTTGAATGTGTGGAAGAGAAGAGGTTCTTGAAGGTGCCCAAGTCGTGTAGGTTGACTAGTAAAAGAGTATACATACTGAAGGAGGGTGTTCAATACTAAATTCTGATACCAAATATGTGAAAAAAATTATCCAATAAAAATGTTCGATAAATCGCTGTTTACAAACAGCGATTTATCGAATTTGCGAGTAGTCTCATTAGTATGACGTGTGGTGACCACACTTTTTGAATATTACTGCACTAATTTCGTTGAGATTTACTGTGTGGTTAAGCAATATTTTCTTTTTATTATATTTTTATTGTTTACTTATGAACATTCACCATCGTGTCCTTCCAAGAACCAAAGCGTCTTAGAAGTTTATAGGCGGTAAGTTCTGCATCGCTCTGCTACGTTGGTTGGTTTGCTGACTCTACTATTTCAAATATGGAAAAAGACAGGTGCCTCTAAATTTTTTTTAAATTTACTTAAGAAAATTTCAAAATTGCTCAACACTACTTTCGAACAAAAACAAAATTTAAGACCATAGTGTTTTATTTAAGCAATAATAATATTATAGTAAACTGCTACTTCTCTTAATGTCCTTTATTTAATGTGTCCAGGTCAATATTAACCGTGCCATGGATAGAGCTCGGTGGTTCAGTCACTATTGAGTGTGTACAAACAGGCCACAAGGCCAACGTCGAGTTCCTAACGAAGCCATTCTATGGTGGCAAGAAGCATCGCGTTACCTGCGAGATCTTCGCTGGCACAGAGAAGAAACCGTTCTACACCGCGCAGGGAGAGTGGAATACCAGAATGGAGGGCCGATGGACTGACACTGGGGTATGTGGAGATTGTATTTATAAAGTGGTCAACTTATTGGTCCCTTTTGAAAAATATACTATATGCTATTCTGCCAGACAGTTCGTAAATATATATATATATATATATATATATATATATATATATATATATGTATATGTATATGAGGGGGCAAACGAGCAAGAGGTGCACCTAATGGTAAGTGATCACCGCCGCCCATGGACATCCCCAATACAAGATCTTGCGTTGCCGGCCTTTTAAGAATGAGTACGCTCTTCTTTTGAAGGTCCCTATATCGTATCCGTTCGGAAATACCCCTGCCGGTAATTGGTTCCACAACAGAGTAGTGCGAGGTAAAAAGTGTCGGGAGAATCGCACAGTTGTGGATTTCCAGACATCGAGATAGTGAGGATACTTTGGTGTCTATAGGCGATGGTTGACTCTTTCCATCAGGAGACCCATCTGCTTGTTTGCTATCTTATGATGGATAGAACTTCAAATTTTGACGCGATGTCCGATGGTGGAATTCGGCGGCAGGAATTAATCCAAACAACTCGTTGGAACACTCCCCATGATATATACGATAAAAGACGCAGAGAGAACCTACATCTCTGCGCAATGCCAAAGAGTTAAGCTGTTTCGAAATAGCCTGGTCGTCAACGATTTGAATCGATCTACGCTGAATGCGATCAAGAGGAAGAAGCTATTACTGGGGAGCTCCGGCCCAGAGATGCGAACAGTACTCCATGTGAGGCCGAACCTGTGTCTTATAAAGTTGAAGGCGATGGGCCGGCAAAAAGTACTGTTTCGCTCTGCTGAGCACACCGAGCTTTTTGGAGGCTAGTTTAGCCTTGCCTTCCAAATAACCGCGAAACTGAACATAATTCGATATGTCGAGTCCCAGGATTCCGACACTAGCTGAGACTGTCAGGAGAGTATCCTCAAATTGAGGTGACACGACAACGGGCGTCTTTTTAGCGGTGAACACGCAAAGTTGTGTCTTCTTGGGGTTAAAAGTGACCAAGTTTTGACGTCCCCATTCCGAGACATCGGTAAGTCGATTCTCAACTTCAGACACAAGCTTGTTTCGGCACTCTTCGACGTGTTCCCGAGAAATACCGCTTTGGCCGGAGTATGCAGCATCACCAGTACTGTCATCCACATAACAATTGCTAATTCGCATCATGTCATTGATATGCAGAAGGAACAGTATCGACAACGATATTGATGCTCCGGTCAGCCAAAAAACTGGTGATCCACTTGCATAATTTCTCGGGAAGCCCATAGGAAGGCAGCTTCGCGAGAAGCGCTTTGTGCCATACCCGATCAAATGCCTTCGCTGTGTCCAAACTAACTGCCAATGCCTCCCCCTTAAACTCAACTGCTTCCGCCCATCGATGAGTTAGGTATACTAGAAAGTCACCAGCTGAGCGGCCGCGACGGAAACCGTACTGACGGTCGCTAATCGGCTGGTGCTCTTCTAAATACTTGAGGAGCTGTGAGTTGATGATTGTCTTCATAATTTTGGAGAACAAGGAGGTTAAGGATATGGGCCGATAGTTAGACGGGTTAGAGCGATGTCCTTTTTTAGGGATGGGATGGACCAAAGCTGTCTTCCATGAATTCGGCACCACGCCGTGTGAGTAGGAGAGCCGAAATAGGCGTGTTAATACTGGTTTGGCACCAGTATTAACACGTATATTCCGGCTCTCCGGATCTGATATGTGCTCTGGAGCACATGTTTTTAGCACAATCGGAAGGATGCCATCCGGCCCACTCGACTTTTGGATGTCCAAGGAAAGTAGTGCTTTACGCACAGATGACTTGTGGCCGAAATTGTGGTTCTGGCATGGAACTATCGCACTGCGAGATGGTAAGCGGTGCGTTCCCTTGGTCATCCAGAGTCGAGTTGGCTGCAAAGGAGCCCAGGAGATCGACCTTCTTCTTTGCGGTATGGGCCAAAGAGTCATCGTCTCCGTGCAAAGATGGAAGAGAGGGCTGTGAGAAATTCCCTAAGACAGCCTTGGCGAGAGACCAGAACGCACGAGTCCCTGAAGGAAGGCGAACTAATTTCTCACCAATTCTGCCTATGTACAATACAATACAATAACTCTTTATTGTGCACCAAAATATGACAACATTATAAGTTACAACATAAAAATATGACAAGTAAGATACACAAAGGCGGTCTTATCACTAATAAAGTGATCTCTTCCAGACAACCTTTATAATAAGGATAACAATATACTAGGAAAAGTGGTGCTAACCACAAGATACTTTATAGTTTTTATGCTCTTAGATAAAATAATAATAATAATAAAAATAAAAGTAACATCCGATTACAGTTACACAGAAAAGCAAAACAAAACAAAACAAATAAATCAGTGGTAATACATAAACCTAAATAAGAAAAATTAAACAAAGTTACTTGGTACATAGAAAGTGACGTTTGACCATACTTTTGAAAGAGTTTAAACTTGGCGCCTTTCTGACATCTACTATAAGAGGAACTCTCTTACAAAGCGTAACAGCTTGTGAGGTAAAGGAACGACTGCAATAAATAGTGTTCTGCGTTGGCACTAACAGGGAACGATTATCAGCCGATCTAAGATATTTGTGCTGGTTGTCACGGAAAATGAATCTTTCTTTCAAATAAGATGGAGATTTCAGATCATAGAGAGTGGAGTATAGCTGTGAGAGAATATGAGTATTCCGACGAAGATGAATAGGCAACAACTTGAGCTTGGCACGAAATTCGGAAACGTGGTCATATTTACGCAGACCAAATATGAACCTTATACAAAGATTTTGAAGTCGCTCAAGTTTATTGATCTGGTCTAAGGAGAGATTTACATAACTAGCGTCAGCATAATCTAAAATAGAAAGTAGTAAGGAATCTGCCAACAAAATTTTGGTAGGAATGGGAAGCAAATACCTAAGATGTTTTAATGAACTCCAGGCACAGAAAACTTTTTTACCAAGCTCCTGGATCTGCTCAGTCCACGATAAAGTATTATCAATGTAAATGCCAAGATTTTTGACAAAATCGCTGTAGGGAATAGTGACGCCATCAAGCTCTACTGCGGGCAAATTACTTCAGTTAACTTTTTTAATTAGCCCGGGACTACCAATTATAATAGTCTGCGTTTTAATTGGATTTAGCTTAAGACCAAATGATTTGCACCATACATCGATATTCGCTAGATTACTATTAATTGCTAGGACAGCATTTGGCAGTTCAGAAAGCGTTGCTTGAGAATAAATTTGCAAATCATCAGCATAAAGATGGTACGATGTGGACAAAATGGCAGTAATGAAATTAATAAAAATCGTGAATAATAAAGGCGATAAAACGCCACCCTGTGGCACGCCAACTGTTAAATCTGACCAAGCTGATGCGTTTGCTGCAGTTTGAATATACTGTCGACGCCCTCGAAGATAACTGCTAAGCCAGTCCAAAACAGATTGGGATACCTTGAGAGACTTCAAGAGGGCCAACAGTACGTCATGTATTCAGATTTTGCCTTGGCGATAGCTCTTTTGAAGTACCTCGAGGCGGAATTGTACTCCTTACGTAATGTGCTGGTTTTTTCATCACAAGATGCGGACGCTGCAGCCCAAGTCCGGTAGCACTGCAGCCCAAGTCCGGTAGCTTGCGGCGTGAAGCCGTTTTACAGGAGCGACCAAACCAAGGCTGAGACTTACCACCAATTGGTACTGCAGAAAATAGAATGAAAAGTTCCATGCCCTGCAGCACCACATCGGCAATAGAGTCAGCGACGACACTCGGATCATCCAGCGAGAAGCACAACCACCCCCATGTGTAGGACGCAAAAAAAGACCGCATCCCGTCCCAATCTGCTGACCTGTAGTGCCAAACGCGACGACAGCTTGCTAAAGGAGGTCGTGATAGGCACAAAACCGGCACTTTACTCCGGATATAAGTAACTTTAATTTTACAACGATAGAAGGGCGCATGATTTTCATGAGACATAAGATTATTCGGTTGTGAGAATTCTAATGTGTTTCAGAAGAAAATAATTCGTACTGTTAAATATTGGAATTCTCATACTAAAGCTGTATTAGATATATTTGTTCAAGCGTAAAAAGGCTTTTTCTAGCTTATATGCTTAGTTCACGTAATGGAGTCCAAACCTTAATATCTTGGACTTCAAATGCGCCTACCATTAGACGTGTTGTAAGCGATCTTCTGAGCTGTTGGCTACAAAAATAATTAAAATATTTTTTTTATACTATGAAGCGCACTGAAGTGGTGTTCGAAGTATCAAATATGAAGCCACGTCGTAAACGTGTGGCGGCCATCAGTCGGCAAGCGGCGCACGAGTCACGGCGAGTGTGGAGACACGTGACGGCCGCGCTGCGCGCCGCCGACACCGACGCCGCCACCGCCGCCAAGCGGAGACTGGAGCAGACGCAGCGGGACGCCGCCGCGCGCCGCAGGGAGACGCAGCAACCCTGGCTCACACAGGTACTGCCGCAGGGCTGGAGCACACGCAGCGGGCCTGACTCACACAGGTATTGCTTCGGGGATTGGAGCCCCCAGAGGCACAACTATCCACCCACACCCACCACTCTTTTCCACTCACGTCCTACGCTGGCACCGAGCAAAAAAGCATACAATTTATATACACAACGCACGTTTCACTTCGAAACCGAAGCATCCTCAGGAGAAACGAACACTACCTCACTCTACGCGAATGTAAGTAATACTCCTATATGTTAGTAGTAGTGTAGCCGAAGCATCCTCAGGAGAAACGAACACTACCTCACTCTACGCGAATGTAAGTAATACTCTAGTGTAGTCGAAGCATCCTCACGAGAAACGAACACTACCTCACTATAAACGAATGTAAGTAATACTCCTATATGTTAGTAGTAGTGTAGCCGAAGCATCCTCAGGAGAAACGAACACTATCTCACTCTACGCGAGTGTAAGTAATACTCCTATATGTTAGTAGTAGTGTAGCCGAAGCATCCTCACGAGAAACGAACACTACCTCACTCTACGCGAATGTAAGTAATACTCCTATATGTTAGTAGTAGTGTAGCCGAAGCATCCTCACGAGAAACGAACACTACCTCACTCTACGCGAATGTAAGTAATACTCCTATATGTTAGTAGTAGTGTAGCCGAAGCATCCTCAGGAGAAACGAACACTACCTCACTCTACGCGAATGTAAGTAATACTCCTATATGTTAGTAGTAGTGTAGCCGAAGCATCCTCAGGAGAAACGAACACTTTCTCACTCTACGCGAGTGTAAGTAACACTACACTACTACTAACATATTAATAATGGATTTCGGCAAAATAATGCCTGAAACAATAAAATATAGAATTTATAGTCTATGGTTTTTACAAAATATGAAACACATGAATGTTCAAAATACTATTGTTTAATTAAAAATAGTGTGGGAAATTTATAAAACTATGTAATTTATATAATTGATAAATGAATCATAGTGATTGTCATATTATGGTTTACTATATTCTAAATATGTTATATTCTTTGCATTGACAAGATAAATCCTAACTAACGGAAACTTTATCTAGCTATTATTCCCCAAGCTTAGAAAATATATATTAAATGATAATATATAATTATTAATTAGTATAGATAAAGGGTAAAGAATTGGTATTGGATCTTACGGGTTATTTTTAAGTTTAAGGTAATTACTAAAGAAAACGATGTGTGGAAGTCTCGCCCGTGTTCTTCGTCTTTGTTAAATTCTCTTGATTTTTGATGTTTGCCTTAACTTCGACGTTTTATTTGCAGTTATTTAGCCCCAAAGGCGAAGAAGGCTGGGAATACAATACACCTCTATCAAAACGTCTCGAAGTTAACAAATCATCGCCAACACGGAAAGCGCCGGAAAACGCGGAAACCAGATAATGGACTCAAAAACCCCAACACTAGTTATGGACTTTATCACAATACTCTAAGGTAGAAATTTCTACGTCACTATTTTTTAGATCAAATATATTTTATTTCGTGACGCACTAATCGCTTAGAGTTAAAAATGCCGATCTTGTCATATTGCTCGAGATTTCTCTTTCTATCTTTGAAATAATGCCTGAATACGACATTTAGAATATATCAACTATTTAAACGTCTATGATTGGAAACAAAAATGAAAATACTATAAGTAACAATAATTGCGTTATATACATTATTAAAAAGGACACGTTGTTTCTAAATAAAAATTATTAAGCTATGACTCGAAACTACGATAAAGCGAAAAATTTTGATTAGTCATTGTAAATAGAACACAAAATTTACTAAACTTGTTTAGTATTTTATCTAGCTGAAATATAAATCATGTTTTAATACTTAAGCCATGGTTATTTCGTTTTTGCTTTGTATACTTACTTAAGCGTTAGAGGAAAAACGGTAATTGACTCTAATATTGAGCAATAAAAGCAAAACACAGAAAAGTTTGCAACAAACAGGATGCGACATTTGATTGGATTGACGTAATTTTAGAAATCCATCCATTTTTCCTTTAACACAGTCGTGTGCAGTTAAATGAGTCTTGTATATTGCCGGGAACTAAAATTGTTGTGCCTATATGTTTAAAAGAAGTATTATTTTGGTTAACTATTTTATGTATCTACTTGAACATATAAAAATACTGCTGATTAAGCAAATTTGACAAATATTTATAACTCCTATTGATAAAAGATTTCAATTAAATTTACAAAAAAATGGTGAGCCACAACACCATAACACATTATTTACATTCGGAGTTAAAAAAATGATTGCACTTTAAAAATAAAATGACTGTAATCACGGGAGTTGCCGATTTATTGGGTAATTGGTTATTGATATTTGCACTACTGAAATTTAGCACTTATCATTTTCTTAAACAGTTGCCTGTTGGTCGAGTAATTAACCACAAATCCAAGGAAGTGTTGGTTTTTAATATGGACTCGTATTTAGGTGTTTGTATTTTTGGGTTTAAAGTTGGTGCTCGTTCAACATACATGTTCTCCTGAGGATATGCATTAACTTTGCAGAATTCTTCTATAGTTTTTATTCAATATATTTTCCGAAGAAATGAGTTTATTAGAATTATTCTTAGTTTGGAATTATTTGTAAATTTATTTTAGTAATGTTGGTTTGTTTGTACAGAATCAAAGTATTTTTATCTGTGATATATTGCCTCTTTAATTTTCAGAATGTTTAAGCGTGTCGCTGTGTGACATTGAAGTCGATTATAAATCGTTGTTAACGTCAAGAAAAGCGTAGAAGCAAAAATTCATATCTCTCATAATGTAACATTTCCAGCTTGGGTTAAGGCTAATGAGCAAAGAGTAAAAACACATTAGGTAATTTACATTTAAGCATTAAAAATATAATAAATTTCCATAACGAAAAGTGACTATTTTAATTTTAATAGCCTGAATAACAGGCCGAAGTTTAATGCATATCCTCAGAAAAACGGTGTATGACTAAAAATTTGCCTGTTGATATAATATATAAGTATGTGGTTGACTATGGGATAGATAAATAATTGAAATTGGGTTTAGTTTTGTATAATATATAATAATGTTTATAATAAAACCCTCCGTCAAACAATACATACACGGCATATCTATAAACTATATCATTTCTTAATAAACAATGTCCTACATGTCATTCACATTCGTCATAATTACTTTTTTTCCAATATGTGATTTATTTAGAAAAATATTGTTCAATTTACTGATTTTACGCATTCTGATGTTATGACTACACTCATACTAAGATTTATATACGCGAGGTCGCCATTATAATGACGTCAGTGCATCAATATTAGCATGCTTTTAAAAATTATTAAACCGTCTCGCCCGTATTTTCCAAGAGATGAGCAGGGGTGCAACGCACTTTTGTGTAGCCAACAGTTAAAATATAACAGGTGACCAAGCTATCGACAAATCGGGCACTTATCTCGGTCAAGTTATATTTTACAGAAAAACTTATTCAAAACGATTTTCCCGACCTCATGCGTATACCAAAACTGGTAGCATTAGACCATTGAAACGTAAAAACACAGTTTCATCGCATTAGCATTTAATTTTAATAATCTTTCTTGCTAAAAACACAGACAACAAGGCATATACAGAAAGCAATCAACGCGAAATTTTCATAAAAACATTGTGACACTAACAATATTATTATCGTTGGTTGGATTCGTGTTAAAAAATTTACGCTCAGAACCTAACAGTTTGAATATGAATTTAACGCATTCACATTCAAACTATCACGCCTACATCTCAAATGGACAGCAGTGACTACGAACAAAAGTTCTATATAGAAATTACCGCACTTGGTGTTGGTAATATGTATAATGAATGAAGTTTCCTGTCGTCCCTTCTGACACATACTGCATGTTCGAAGACATTTTCGAACTTCTTCGTCTTTTTCTGTTACGTACCTTACGAAACCATGATTGATACATCTCGCGTCAGACAAAACGCTGCGCTCAAAGTGGGGAATGCGCATTGGAACAATAACATCCAATCACAACTCAACGCGCGAAGCAAATGACGATTAACGTATCAATAGTGCAGGCGCAAAACCCCGCGAAATAACTACTTTCCCCCCAACCAATTAGGTACCACCAGTTGCGTCTAGTATTTGCATACTGCACAGGTACATCGTCAGCGTTCTTTTTACTTAACGGGGACTATAGCAATAGCCAATAGTATCCTAATGAGATATAAGCGTTAGTCTAAAATGTGATTAAAACTGACAACAATACAAACTCGTTTTGAGGGTCTTGAATTATAATGCGTTTGTAATATCCAATGGATATTAAATTACTTCTTAAGAGCGTATTTTTGTATTGTGTAACGGGCTGCGATATATTATTTCTAACAAGTGTATCATTCGCTTGCATGCTATTAAAACATTATTAAGGATTTTTGAAATTCAATGTGGAATAACTTTTAAAGAGGGATTCTCTTTAAGGATTTGTTAATCAAAATCTGTCTTAAAATAAGTTATTTTCTGACGAATGTTAGATATACCTACTTCATGTGGCCTAGAGGGTATCAAGCAATAATTTCGAATAATGAATCGTTTTAAATGCCATCAATTAATTTTAAAACATTAGAGTAATTTGTTTTGGAGTGAAATACTTTAAGGTATTCTCGGATGTATTAATATATATGTTATTTTGCTTACTGATATACCTACAACCCTAGGAAATGTTTTCAAAATTACATCACAAAGTAACATCAAAAATTTTATTAAAATCATTCGTATATTATATATTTAGAAAAAATCGTATTGATACTTGTCTCCGAGCATGAGTGACACATCACAAATCTGTTCTATACTAACTTGTCAATTAGAAAACACATTGAATCCAAGAGACAATTTTCAGTTAGACTTGGAGCTCGTAAAATATAATTATTCAAAAAATATTTAGTACGACATAATTAGAACTATGTGTATGTAGCATGGCACATTCCTTTATATATAGCTTTCTTATTGTGCCACATAAAATAAAACAAAATCACAGACATAGTAGATGACGCCAATATAAACACTTCGCTTGTTTAGGACATTAAAAACTGGCACGCTTGGTTTCTTATGGATACAGGCGTCCTCTGACCAGATATTTGCTCTGTAATAAAAAGATTTCTGATATTTTTGCTTGAAAACGCAGTCAGATTTCAAATATTTCTTGTACCTTTGTATTCTTTGAAAACTTAAATCATAAAAAAATGTACCCAAAACGAGTGGCTTACCATCAAATAACTTGTAAATATACTACTTAAAAACGTATCTGAAATAGTGAATTTTACAAAATAATTGTATATTGTGTTTGATGACTAGGACGTGAGAGGTAAAAATAATTTAAACTTTTGTCCTTTTAAACATATGATTTTTTCCTTGTATTTAAATCCATCTGGAATTACTATGCTAATTAATTCTCTTGTGATGCAATTTATGAATGTTTCCTTCAGGTTTCATCATTTAATATGAATTAGTATGAGTACTGTGTACCCCGTAGATAAATTATACATTCCTTTGTATATCATATATTTAACGTATATTTTCTGACGCTGTTTGATATGACATTAAGACGGATAGAATTAGTTCATTTAATTGTTAGCCCATATACATTTGACAGTTCACAGTTAATGTCAGTTTAAAGTAATTCCTTGCGGAAATCGCGCGTGATTGTAAATCGAACTTTTTGATATATATATTAGAATGAATCGAAATCAATTAATTTTTGAGGGCTTCTTCTCGGAATTTTATGTCTATCTGTGTATCTATATTATTATTAATATTATAAATGCGAAAGTTTGGATGTATGGATGGATGTTTGTTACTCAATCACAAAAAAACTACTGAATGGATTTGAATGAAGTTTGGCACACAGGTAGATGGTGACCTGGAATAGCATATAGGCTACTTTTTATCCCGGAAAAATTAAGTGGTCCCGCGGGATTTGCCAATAACTTATAATGCAGCGGGCTGCACGCTGCAGCTAGTGTTTAATAATGCAATACAATGTAGAGTTAAAGGCGTAGAGTTCAGCAACGTCTCGCCCCGGTCTGGGTCTGGCTACACTGTCTTACCTATTCCCAATAGTGTCAGATCACCGACCACACAGCCCATAGACACTTAATAATAGACGAATGACTTGTGTCAACACATCTGACTTATAGTTCCGATGTAAATGTCCACGCGCCAATGAGTAGTGATTGAGTAATCAGTGTCGACCAATCAGATGCTCTGTACATTACTATCTTTCACTGTGGCCTTGAGTTAGCCAATTACGGCGTTGCAACCCCACTTCGTCTTACCTCAGCTAGTTGGCAGAATGCATTCAATACGGAAAATCAAACATTAGCCGTCTATAGGCTGTGTGGTCGATGTGTCAGATCTTGTCACTGTTGTGTTCTGGTTTGGGAAGTAAAGTAGCCAGTAAACTTAATGTGTCATTAAAATCTCGCTACACTCCACTTCATGCTAAGTATTGAAATCAAAACACTTATACTGTTTCACAATTCACACACTATATGATATTAAATAAACAGTATTTAATTAAGTAATTAAAATTAAAAAAGTAATTAAATAATAACCAAACAGTTTCACATTTCACTGAATCAGTAAGCAGTGCAATTGTTTATATTATTTTTTAGAGCAAAAAATAAATGCGTTAATAACTAATGAAATTTGGACAAAGACAACTTGTCCATACCAAATTTCATTTATGCCAGGTTCCTGTAATTAACAATGCGTCATTCGTAGCAGTAACCACTAGTAACCAATTATATTCCACAAGTTGTTTGAATATTTGGTAGAAGATATTCTAAAGAAAAAGTTTTAGTTTAGGCCTGGTAGTCATTTTTACTACTCGTATCTAAGACGAGTCGTTTTTCTGATAATAGGAACTGGGCATTAAAGACGTCAAAATGTATCATCATGAAAATGTAGACAAGTCATTTATAAAAACGCCCGGTTTCGCAGTAACGGTCATTGGACCAACTGCTTAAGTTCATTTCGAAAAAAAAAAAGTCATTTATTTACAAGTTTTCAGCTTAAAAAATAGGGTGCCACATTCGCTACCATTTTACTTTGTGTATTTTGAATATAATGCGTTTCTTCTTGGTTCTGTTTGGTCTATTTAGTTTTTTATATCATAAGATGACAAACAGATGACTCACCAGAGATTGTTAAAAATTGTTTGATTTCGATTATGATATTTCAAGAAATAATCGTTTGTTCAAACATATTAACTAATTTAAAAAATACTCTAGACTCATTTTTATGTATCATATGTTAAAAGCAATTAAAAATTTACATTGTAGGGAAATTCTAATAGCGAATTTAATAGAATTTTGCACGAAATCAATAATTAGGTAATAAGCGCAACGAAGGTACAAGTTTGTTAATGCGAAGCGGAAAGCGTGGTGTCTATTATCACGATTAGACTGACTTGTTTCTTAGATGCTTGTCACTGTCGTGTTCCGGTTAAGCTGAAGCGAAAGTTATGTATGTATCCTCTTGTCACTTGGATAGCATGGCACCTTTAAATTGTATGCCAGGGGTGGCTAACGAGTGTATCTTTGACATGATGTAAGTAAATCACCATAATAATAAGAAAAATAATTTTCTATGGAAAATGGCAATTAGTAGACCTTGAACCAAAAGTATTTAATTAGTCTCTAAAAAACAATTCAATTGTTGAATTGTAGTCAAAAAAGAGGTTAGCTAACCCTGATTCTATTTCTTTATTCTTGACTAGCTGTTTCCCGCGACTTCATTCGCGCGGACTTCGTTTACTCCGCACAACTCCTCCCCCGTAGGTGATAGCGTGATAATATGTAGCCTATATGTTGACCCGACCTGTTAGTAATATTCATGCAAAATTTGAAGTAAATCCATGCAGTACTTTTTGAGTTTACCCCGGACATACATTTACTTTACTTCGATTTTATTATATGTATAAATTTTCATTACCTTACAGATATCTGGATGCAGACGATATATCTTACACTAATAGCACAGAATACTGGAGACTAATAGACGCGATATCTCGGAATGGTGCTGGGCCTTTTCAAACCATTCTGATCAACGCACACATAGATAACTCTCACGGACGCGGTAGTCCGTGAGAGTTGTCTATGTGTGCGAATCTCGAATATTACTTGTATGTACATTTATTTATTTATTTATTTTTAAATTTTGCATGCATATGTACATTGACTTCGTTAATCGCTAGAATTCTGTGCTAATAGTGTAATTATAAATATAGATAGAATAGTTGACCCTAGCTACCAAGATTAAAGGTGTTAATTCCGCCCTTTTATTATTAAAAAAATATCTCGACAACCGGTAAAAAGACAGCAATAAATTATGGAGTTTTCACACCTGTTTATTGCTGCCAAAGGTCGATAAAACGCCTAAACGCCTAGTACCATTAATTTGTCGCTAAGCGGTGAGTTCCGCAACGTTTCGCTCGATCTTGGCACCTCCGCCTTACTTATTGCTGCCGCAATAACGCCAATGCTTGTCGCTATCATGTTCTGGCTTGGAGAGTAAGGTAGCCAGTAAACATGTACTGTCCAGCCACACAGACAGCAAGGTACCATTAACATCTTTGGTGTCTATAGGCAAGGGTTGTCCCTTTCCATCAGCCCCCCGAATCAAGTAATTGATTCAATACGCTTAGGGTTCTCACACGCATAAACACGATAGAACGTCGAGACGAGCTACGACGCGACATAATACTTAAGAAAATCTGTAAAAGTCTTAAATGATTCGACTCGATTGTCGTTTAGTTAAGTGAATTAGGCCCCAAAAGAGCTATGTGTTCGTTTGTTTATGATATAAAAAGGCAAAGCAGATTGCTCGATCTATTATTATTGAAATATTCTAACCGACAAGCCCCAACCCCTTTCTACCACAAGCGCACTAAAGCGATGAACAGCGCTTATGGCCTAATCATAATGTGAAGTACATAAAAATTTAAGATAAATTGGTATTTTAAAAATAGAGTGTTATCAATAAAAATATTGTTCAATAATAATTAATTATTGCAGAATTTTAACAAATTTCGAAAACTAGTAATCCTAAAAATATCATACCGATAGGTATAATACTAGTCAAAAGACATATTTTAAGGAACTTCGGACTACCCGTTAGCGTGATCACAAAAGTATTGATAATGTTCCGTCTATATCATATTAATTTAAACAAAATACTCTAGAAATTGTACTACTTAGGTAATACAAAATAATATACTATCTATTCTTTTTACACTTTCTCTCGCTACGCTACCCGCTACGCTGCCCGCTCCGCTCGATGATAATTTCAGCTAGACGACACAAATACATTTTCTATTGGAAATAATCCTAGATTTAATTATTACCTTAATCATTTACCAAACGACATAGTTTCACTAACCGGCTAGAGTACATTAATCTCATAAAGTTACCTGCCAACAAGTATACGCGTATAAATCTACACGGCGTCGGTCATTTGCATGGCAAATCCTCAGTTGACTTTCGGCCTCAAAAATCTAATCAGCCAGTTCATTACCGATACGACTATTGGCCCATTGCAACGTGGTTGCATTTTGCCATCTGTCTTAATTTGCATTTTTTGCACCGGTCTATTTTAGCGAAGTTTGTAGATGTAACAGATTTTATAGTACAAACTGTGTCGGCATTGCCTAAACCTTAGTTTTTTATTTGTGTAAAGGCTTAGATAAATTTGATGTTGTCTTTACAATCATATCTTTAAGCCAATTGCAATTTTATAATTTTCCAATAGAAAGTGTTTCGTCCTATAATAAATACTTGAATTTCACATACAAATTGCACGTTACTGCCTTTATTATATAAAACGAATCAGGTTCAATGGCGAATTATTCAATATCAGTTATACGATGAGTGCAAAAGACTGACAGTCCAAACGAAATGTATTTACGAAAGGCGGCAGAAGACTATAATCATACTAAAAATATATATGATAGGCCTATAAAAATACAAAGCTACAAGACACATCGGCCGCATTTGGCTGTTATATTGTTCATATTTGTGTCCAAATATGTAACGCAGTCATGTGTTGACAGCGCTGAGCTTGTAAAGGAATGGCCTATTATCTATATTATTACTATGCTATATTTATATCCGATCACATAGGTTTAACTGATTAGCTATAGTTACAATGTTGTATATTTAAATAAAATTTTAAATTATTATTATTATTATTCGTACTTTTTCTAACATAGTTTCCAGAAGTCTAACCCACGTTCCCTTCTTATTTAAATCAGGCCTATAGACACCAAAGGTGTTAATGGCTATCTTTGCGGCGAGGTCTTAATCCTACATGCATAAGTTTACCGGATACCTTACCCCCCAAACCGAAACACAAGAGTTACAAACGCTGACGCTATGGGGAGAAGAAAACATAAGGCGGTGGTACTAGACCAGGGAGAGATACTGCAGAAATCTACCACCTAGTAGCTACGATGGTAGTGACTCGCATAGCCAGTCGTTTGTAAGGGGGAATTGCCTGTCAGAACGGCAGATGGACTATTATTTAAAGGGGACCAAAATTACACGGGTGGCAGAACAATCTAAACCAACATGAATCGGAAAGCCTATAGACGGTGGGACTAAAACCTATAGTTTCCGATTCATAGTCAGTTAGCGAGATGGGCGGTGATCTCCAGGCCACATTTTACCTATCCAATAAAGACTATCGCTTTTTATAGCAATAACCGGAACCGACAACTTTACGGCTCATCCGTGCAGGGGGTAGTCATCCAAACTACTGATGAGATATGGATGTTCAAGAAAAACCTATCTAACACGTACTCAACCCGAAACCTCATGACCTGAGCTAAGCTACCTGGCCGCTAGACCACGAGGCAGTCTAAATTATATCACTATAAAATCAAAAACCAAAAAAAATCCCCAGACATACCTTTATCATAAGACCTTCCTGCTTCATTGCATCATTTTCAGAGCAAATTACGAAAAGAACTGAACTGAATAGGATCTCGGCAGCCTCTTTAAAGTAGGTAATTACGTCATTGCAATATCATTGAAGTAACAGAAAGTTCTTCAGCTCTTTTAATCAAGCAGAAAAGAGCTGATGACCTTGAAACGACTAAACTGATTTGATACATGTATAAGAACTGCAAAAAACCAGCTTCCAAATAAAAAAAAAAAAACAAATCGGTTCATTCGCTAATCGTCATTTTATTAGTATAGTGTAGCCAGAATGAATACTAATGGAGATAGATTTTTTCATGCGTTACATTTCCTCACATGTTCCTCTCGCTGTTACAATCAGCAATAAATTATAATATTTTACACCTGTTTTATGCTGCGAATGCTCGATAAAACGCCAAGTACTATTAGGTTGGCGTTAAGCGGCGAGGCGCGGAGGCAAGTTTCGCAACGTTTCACCCGTGCTTAGCCCCACCGCCTCACTTAATAGTTATTTGGAGTATTGACATTTGACATTATTGTCGTGGGAATAGTTTTTTTTTATATCATAAGATAGCAAACAAGCAGATGGGTCTCCTGATGGAAAGAGTCAACCATCACCTAAAGACACCAAAGATGTTAATGGTGCGTTGCTATCTTGTGGCGAGGTCTAATGTCACATGTATAAGTCAATCGGCTACCTTGCCCTCCAAACTGGAACACGACAGTAACTAGCACTGACGATATTGCGGCAGGAATAGGTAAGGCGGTGGTACCAGACCCGGTCGAGCCGATGCAGAACTCTACCACCTAGTAGTCACGATGGTAGTGACGCGCATAGCCACTAGGTCGCCTTTTACGACCTGCCTGGCAGAACGGCAGTTGGCCTATATTTCAAAGGAGTCCGGGATCAAGGTAATACCTATTCCTGCCACAATAACGTCAATGCTCGTCAGTTACTGTCGTTTTGTGTTCTGTTTTGAAGAGTAAGGTAGCCCGTAAACTTATGCAACGCTTCATTAACATCTGCTTGATTCCTATCCTATGAAATAAAAAATGCTAACCTGATCTTGTGACAAAATAATTTTATGTTATACCCTTATAAAAATTGTAGAGATTTAAAAACATTGTACAATATCAAGTGTTTCGCTCAAGGATAAACATTTTTACAAAGTTAAAACTTTATAAATATGACGTTCTCAAACACAGAACCGCTGAATTCAGGATAACCTGGCCATAATTTAATCGTAGATAATAATTTCAAGTGTATTTGCTTATTATTTGCTTCCGACTGATATCGAGCGTTTCATAAAGTTGAAGGTTTTGCTCATTGGAGAGATTCTCTCACAAGCTGTCCCCTGTATCAAATTTGAAGCAGGAGTAACTAGGATGCGAAAATTTACTTGGCTGAAGTCCATAGACTCGTTTAGAAACCGTGATTGCCTGTTGCTAAGTGTCCAAATATTGCCATCGTGATCTACCTGTTTGAAAGAAAATGTATTGAATACGTAATAAGATCTGTGATGAAGATGTGGAAAAAAAAGAGAGAATAAAACTTTTAGAAACTACTTATAAGAACCATTCTGAATTGGAGACCCTTTCTTACACTACAAAATACTTTGTTCATTAAATAAATAAACAAATATTCACGGGACAAATTACACTTACTGATCTAACCCCAAAGTCAGAAAATTATTTGCTTGTGTTATGGGTGTTAGTCAACGATATTAATACATAGAAATACATATTTAAATACTAGAATATATTTAATAAACACCCAAACCCAGAAAAACAAACATTTATACTCATCACACAAATGCTTGTCCCCGTCGGGGATTGAACCCGAGCCCCGTCGATTGCGTAGTCAGGGTCGCTCAACCCCTCGACCAATGGGGTGGCATTCTAACGTAATATACGAAATAATATGTGGTGTTACATGTTGATATCGCATTCGTTATAGAATAGTAAAACGGAGGTTAGGATTTAAAAAAAATGAGAATGAAATAAATTAATGGAAATGGAAAAAAGTATAAGGATCGTGATAATGCTGCTTTTTCCGTAAGGGATTAAGGATTTAGGTATCCGAAGCAATTCCACCACCAATCACGATAGTATGACACATCTGATCAACCGTACACCTCTTACAAATTGCCTAGCAGAATGGTAGATTCTTAAAAGAGGAAATATACTCTTAAGTGAGGACTCGGACTAACACAGGGGGTGAACAAAATTCTGTAATTTAAATTTCTTTCCACAGGAAAACTTATAGCTTTTACTTTTTTTAAATTAAGATCCGTAAATATTATTTTATATATCTAATCCATTAAAAATAATATATATCTAAACCGACCACCCGTGTGGGTCCGAACTCACTTGAAGAATAGACTATTTGCCGTTTTGCTAGGCGATTCGTAAGAGGCGATCAATTGGCTTTGCAAGGCACTACCATCGTGGCTACTGGTGGTAGGGTGCTGCATTGTCTCACCTGGGTCTGGTACCAACTCGTTAACTATTCCTGCCACAATAGCGTCAGTGCTTGCCAGTGTTTTGTTATGGTTTGGAGGGTAAGGTGCCCATTAAAATGCATGTGGCATTAAGATTACCATTGAAAAATTTATGTTGAAATTTTACAGATAAAATTCTCATACAACACCGTATATAATTATTTGTAAAATAACCTCCAAATTCTGATTTAGACAAAGTAAATAGTTAACACAATATTTTTGAACCATGCACTATTATTCCATATTTGTTGAGTGAAGACCATGAAGGATTAGGTAAAGGTAGAGCCAGCACTCATATTAATCAATTTAAACAAATATTTACATCTCACTCTCGTTACGTCTATGAGGTTTCGCCATCTATTTCTATACATCAGTGTTAGAAAGAGAGGTTAAGACTTCAGAATGATGACAGCAGTATTTAAAATTTGGTTTAAAATAGGTATCGGTGGCGTTGCTTCCAGATATAATACAGCTTCATGATGAAGACTGAGGTATTGTTACAGCTAATAAACATATTTTATTTGTTCGCGATAATTTGCAAAATAACTAGTTTTCTTTGCCAGATAATAAAGAGTTACTGATAAAAGTGAAACCTGATACAGAATGTAAAGGAGGTTTATAGGTATAAAATAATACTATAAAATATAAAATACTGTTACTGAAATAATATCGTCTCATGTAGGATGGCAAAATAAAAATACTTAATCTAACTTTGAAATTCTATAAAAACTATGTTTACTTGGATGTCGTTCGGAAACTCCAGGAGAGTGCAGTCGCTCAAGATGAGCGGGACATTTTCTGGAGACAGAGGTTTGTCTAGATTCCAGCAGCTGATCCCGTTTTTACTCAACTGCAAATACATTACAGTCTGAATTTCAATATCCTAATGACAGTAGTTATGGGACCATCCATAAATTACGCCACACGTCAAGGTGAGGGAGGGGGGTTGAAGAAGTGTGACATTGTGTGACAAGGCGTAGGCCCAAATTTTGTCACATCACATTTTTTCCAAATATAATACCTGTGTATATAAAAAAATTATCGAAAGAGATCATCTTTCCAATGTCAAATTGTAAAATATGTGACACCACACTAGGTAGGAGGTCTCACAAATGTGACCAGCTGTGACAAGGACGGGGGAGAGGTTAAAAAAATCATGAAATACGTGTGACGTAACTTATGGATACACCCTATATTGTATAAGTACATAGAAAGTAGGGCAGTATCATGAAGTATTAGGTAAAGGTGGAGGGAGCACTCAGATTAATCACTTGAAACCAAGTATTTATAACGTTATAATATTGATATGTTTGCGTCGTCGTGATTGGTTATGGTATATGATATAATGACGTTGTTTTCTAGCGCTAGTTGGCGAACTAATCACGATGCAACACGAAACGCGGCGAACCAATCACGAAACAGCAAACATATCGATATTATAACGTTTTAAATCCTTGTTTGAAACATATACCTACGTTATATATCAGTCTATGAGGCTTCGTCGTCTCTTTTTATACAGCTGTGTTAGAAAGGGAGGGTACGTCCTCAGAAGATGACAGCAGTATTTAAAGTTGTGTTTCAAGTACGTATTAGAAGTGTTGCTTTCAGATAGATATACCTAATACAACTTGTCAGTATGACATTCTGTAAATTTGAAAAACCTTTTCAGAGTTGAACAATCCATCAATATTGCAATACCTACGCCTCCTATAACATTGTTGCAAAACTTTCGGCTATCTTAATTTCTAAAATTTCTTAACACCCTTCAATCAAAAATAACAACATTAGCGTTATCTACCAACTCAGCGCAAGAAAATAGCTTGAACATAATATAGTACGAGTATACAGAAACACGAAAAATATGGTACCTAACGTCATAAAAGTATCCTAATAATAGTTAACCTTATTGTTGTACGTTAAAGTTTTGATAGCTCTATTGCTATTTATATAGCTATTATATATAGCTATTTATATAGCTATTGCTCAACTTTACCGACGAGAGCTTGTAACTTTTTGTTAGGCGCTTAGAAAATTCAACTTCAAATGTATAATTAAAAAAAGTTACCTATAACGTTCAAAATTTGAAGTCACATGCGCATGATCCGCTTTAAAAACGGGAGCTCGTAAAATTGTATTAGGCTCTTAGAAAATTCAATATAAAATTCATAGTTGCAACGTTCAAAATTGGAAGTTACATGCTACACATAAGACGTTTTCGTAATGTGACGCGCCGCCACGCGTACGCTAGTTGTGATTGGAAGAAATAAGAACACACATTTAATTGTGCACTTATTTCTTTTGCAACTTTTTAAGCCGCGGTCTTGAATCTGATTATTTTTAAGTTAACACCCCTTATTAATCAAACACATTAATTTTTCACTATATGAAGATATACTAGACTATCATACAAGCAGATGGTTCCTCTGATGGAAAGAGACTACCATGGCCTATAGACACAAAAGATGTTAATAGTGCGTTACTCTTCGTGTGGCGGGTTCTTTATGCCACATGCATAAGTTTTAACTTTTACGGCTACCATCCTCCGAACTGGAAAAAAGCCAGCGAGAAGCACTCACGCTACTGCGGCAGGAATAGATATGACGAAGGTACTATAGCGATACTCCGATCGCCAGGGGGCTTCTCACTTAGCAGCTTCAACTTCTTTTGTTGAGAGAGATACACAGGATCGATTTTTAACTACTTTCCAATAAAAAGATATATTTCTATATATCTTCGATTTATTGGGCATTACGTCCGAGCCCCTTAAGAAACAAAATTACAATCCTTATAAAAAATCAAAATGACTACACATTGTATTATGTTCTTATAAAAATTTAAAATGGAACAAGTGGCCAGCACTAATATATACCTACTTGTAACACAAAGAAGGTGTTACAGTACCGAAACCCGGTCGAGATATTGTAGAACTCTGCCGCTTAGTTAATAGCCACGAAGTTAGCTACGCCTTTTACGAGATGCCTAATAGTAAAGTAGGTAGTTCTTGATCAACTACAAAATAAAATCTATAAAAAGGGGCCCAGTTCAATATGAGGTAGTGTATACTATATAATTGTACTATGCTATATTTGTGTATGTATGATATTTTGATGTTTTCAGCAAAGTTCCCATTTAGATGCTTTTTTGTGTCAATATTCATATTAAATTATCAGACTTTCCCAGCAAAAAACAACCAACAATATCTCATTTTCATTTTTCTATTTATTCTTCTAGCACGACCCGAACCATATCTCTAAACATTTCTAAGTTTCTGTTGTAATAGCTAGAGCCCATTATGTTTATCTTCCGTGTTGGTCCGAGCTCATTTGAAGAATCGACCAATTACCGTTCTGCTAGGCAGGTCGTAAAAGGCGAAGATTGGCTATATGTGTCACTGTCATTGTGACTACATGTGATAGTAATTACGAAATGACTTGCCCAGGTCTTACTTGTCATTGTCGTGTTTCGATTTAAGTGGTAAGGAAGCCGGTAGACTTATGCATGTATGGCGAGAGTGGCGAGACCATTACATCTTAGGAGTCTATAGGCGATAGTTACTCTTTCCATCAGGAGAGCCATGTGCTTGTTTGCTATATTATGATATAAAAAAATCGATCTCGGTCGCATCATGGATCACCACAAAGTCGGTGTCGCGCCGGTCTTAGCGTAAAGCGAGAAGAGGGATTATTCTAGAAGTAATGTGGCAAGGGCGCCAAATTGGCAGCTACAAAATACATATATGTGATTCCGATTGAATTTCATTTTTTTCTAGACACTTTTAAGAAACTCGTTGCTGCACAGCTGGGGTAAGCATCTCGGCAGGTGGCAAGGCACACTAGCGTTGTGTGAAAACAAAACAATTTATAATTATATGAAGAAACAAATTAATATAATAGCGTCAAAAGAAAATCGCGCTCTACCCAGATTAATGACTTAAGAAACCCTCTAATTACAAATACTGTATATACATACTATTTAAAATACTGTGTATAAGTGTCAAGAAAAAAATAAATACCTGTGTATAAAATATAACATTATTAAAGGAGTCATAGGCGCAGGCCGTGGCCTGCGATCGATTCCCTCGGTCACCTACCATCTAAACAGAAATATAATCAGTAAGACTATGTAAACAAAACACCATCATAAATTAGGACTAAGGACCCATTAGAAATCCATCTGATTTTGAATTTTGAAAGCCTGATATCGAAAAAAAATCTGTTTCATACCCTCTTATTTACCTGTAATTATTTTAAAAACAAACCAGTTAGCAAAGAAACAAAAAGCCCGACTGCGAACTGATGCGAAAAAACATAACTTTCTTTCAACGAAAGTAGGGTGAAAATAATATAGTCATTGTCACTCCCCTTTTATGACGAATGCCTAAGAAATGCCTAAACATACATACATACAGACAAAAATACATACACCCGAAAAACATAACCACTTTTAGCACAGTCGCTTAAAAATAAACACGTATACCTACAGAGTACATACATCTCTTATTATCTCTTTTTGCACTCGTCATTAGTCGAGTGGTTAGCGAACCTGTCCACGCAACAATGAGGCTCGGGTTCAATTCTCGACAGGGCCAAATATTTATGTGATAAGCATATGTGTCTGTATGTCCGGGTTTGGGTGTTTATTAAATATATTTGAGTATTTGTATGTATTTCTATGTATTTGTATCATTCTACCCACATTACAAGCAAATAAATTGCTTTCTTTGGGGTTAGATTTTACTTTTTAGACAGTTTTATTGTACATATTACTAGCGAAACTGCGAACAGCTTGCTACTAATTTTCAGTAGAGGATCCAGAAGTTGAGATTCTTTCAAAATTTGATGATGAATTTTACCCTCGACACTGCTAATCCTACTAATATTATAAATGCAAAGGTAAGTTTGTTTGTTACACTTTCACACGAAAACTACGTAACCGATCATCATGAAACATTGTACACATATTCTTGGAGGTATTAGAAGTAACATAGGACACTTTTTATTTAAAAAAAAACATGCGAGCGAAGCCCCGGGTAAAAGTTATTTATATCTATGTATAGCCACAGAAAACGTATAGCCATATGACACAAAATTACCATAAAACAAAGAGGTAACTTCTGTTGATCCGATTGCTAACTTCACACCGCCCCATCACCGCCCGTATCACCCGCTGGGCTAATTTGACCATTTCCTGAATTTCATCTAAATAGCCCTAAGGGGCCATTCGTTAATTACGTAATAGAATATAATATATTTTTATTCAAAATGAGTATATAAAATACATTTTTGAACGTCAAAACTATCATCACAGAAAAAAACGTATTACAATATTCTAAAAAAAGAAATAATTTAAATACATTAACTTATAAGTACCTTAAATTATTTAAAATTCTGAATTATTACAATAGAAACATCTAAGAGTTAATTGATGATATTGAATGTCAATGTCAAAAGTAATAATTATATAATTTTAGATAAAATTAGCTGTTGCCCACGACTTCGTCCTCGCGGACTTCGTTTACTCCGCACAGCTCCTCCCCCGTAGATTATAGCGTGATAATATGTGCCTATAAGTGCCTATAAGTGTTGCCCCGACCTATAAGTAATATTCATGCAAAATTTGAAGTAAATCCATGCAGTACTTTTTGAGTTTACCCCGGACATACATACAGACAAACGATCAAAAATTCTAAAAACTATATTTTTGGCTTTGATATCGATTGGAGATCACGCCCCAAGTATTCTTTTAAAAAAATATTCAATATACTGTTTCGACTTTCCTACGATTTTATTATATGTATAGATAATACAAATTATTATCGATGATATAAAAAAAGACGTAAGGATAATTTGACGATTATTGACCCCTCCTACCCCCATGCAAGGGTACAAAAGATTTCGTAAACTCCATTTCTTAAGTCATATTCCATAAATTTTCCGAAAAATAAAATATTAGAAAAAACCTCACAGTGTTACGTAAATTGAAGATTTTTATATTTTATCAGATAATTTGGTTGATACTCTTATGCTAAACGATATAGATTACTAATATCTAATTAGACAACTGTTTAAGTCTTTGGAATGTCGTTAACTAACGTCCGTGTAATGTAAGCGCATAAAAATATGTTTTTACGACAAATCTTTCTCAAAAATCGAAAATTTTCGGCTTTATTATAATAACGTGCATGTATGTACATATAAACCTTCCTCTCGAAGGGCTCTATTAATTGATGAAAATCGCATTTAAAATCTGTTGCATGATTTAAAATATATGAGCAAACATACAGCGGAATCGACTTTTTTTGGGCCTTAACCGTTTTGGAATCCACTGGAAATACATATACATACATCGACTTTTAAACATTTGATTTTCTTGTAATTCATCCTATCTTCATCATTCATCTTCATTCATCCTTCTAGGGAAGCGCGTTCCATCTTATCTTACCATCAGGCAAGATCGAGTTCAAGCGCTTACCTATCGATAATTAAAAAAAAATCTACGAGTAAATACCTCGGCTCCGCTAAATATGTCTTCTTGGGGCACATGTTTGTCTCTCAGTAATCTAGTAGACATTCGGAACTGCTTTGTGCTTGATGTTGGGTGAAAATATAAATCACGGTAACTGAAAATAAAATAAGTAGGGTAGAAGTACCTATTTTGACCATCTTAGTACCGTTTGTGGCTACATGAAATCAAAATCAATGCACAACAATTTAACACTAAATAATATTTTCACACTTTCTAAATTAAACTAATCAATGTTATAATTATATTGTATACATACAATATACATGTTTTTTTTACATCATTAATTAGCAAACAAGGAAGCCAACGATCCTTTAATTCCACTGCAAACTGATGTCTATAGGCGATGCTTATGTATATTTTTTCACTAGCTGTTGCCCGGACTTCGTCCGCGCGGACTTCGCACAGCACCTTCCCCGTAGGTGATAGCGTGATAATATGTAGCCTTATGTGTTGACCTGACCTGTTAGTAATATTCATGCAAAATTTGAAGTAAATCCATGCAGCACTTTTTGAGTTTACCCCGGAAATACATACAGACAAACAGACAAAAATTCTAAAAACTATATTTTTGGATTCGATATTGATTGTAGATCACACCCCAAGTATTCTTTTAAAAAATATTCAGTGTACAGTTTTGACTTTCCTACGTATGCATAGATTTAATATATGTATAGATTATCTACTTGTTTGCTACCCTTTTTGTTGTTTGCATTATATTAAAAAAAGGAACTATGACTGGAAATTTAGAACAGTAAAATGTCTGATATCGATGTAGCAGATCAAAGATATAAAAGCTTTGCAGTCACTCAAATAATCTAGGCAAAAAATATAGCCGTAATTACCTGGAAGATTTCTTAGATGGTACGACCACCGCTGATGAGACGCCGTCGCTCCAGTAAAAATCAACCCCACCAACTTTGTACAGGCCAGAATGGGGATCGAAATGAAAGTAATGATTTTCCACACGCCAAGAGTCGTTATGCTTAAGACTATACACAATGATTGCGTTTGAGCCCATATCCGCGATGTAGACATACGAATCATCACACTCTTTGTCAATGATGTCGACTGTCTAGAAAAAATATTACATATTTTATTACATATTAAAATATTATATACATTTTTGATGTAACGTACATATTATATAGGTACATATAACATGAAAAATTTTTAGAAACAATTATTATAAAATAAACCGGCCAAGTGCGGGTCGGACTCGCGCATGAAGGGTTCCGTACCATCACCTATATAACAAAATCATGTTTCTTGTATGTATATTTAAATATTTATTTTATGTATTAGTTATTTATTTTTATAGTTAATATATTTCCAAATACTTTTTTGAAAATATTCAAGTTTCTACCTGTTTAGTAAGATCGAGTAAAAAATTACGTTTGTTTTATGGGAGCCTCTCTTTAATATTTACTTAAAGCCTTAAGTATCTTCACGCCCGTATTCCCGAAGAGGTGGGCAGAGGTACAATAAGTGCACCCACGATTAGCCGAAGTTACTTAGTCCCACAACGTGATAGGTGGCAACTGGCAAGCCTATCGCCAGCCGGGCACTTTCCAATCCCGGGTAACGCTGTTTTTATCAGAAAACTGGAAAAACGCATTTTCTTATTTGCCTGAACTGGGAATCGAACTCGGGACCCTCATGTGATCAACTTCGATACCGGAACAGTAGACCACAGAGGGGATTTATATTATATTTAATTTATTTATATTTAATTATTTATTTTGAATGGTAATATACAACCAAATATTCTGTGAAAATTTTAAGCGTCTACCTTACTATTATTAATATTGGGCAAAAAAATACGAAAAAAAATACACGTTTATTGTATGGGGACCACAATCCTATTTTCATTTTTTTATTTTTAGTATTTGTTGCTATAGCGGCAACGAAAATACATAATTTGTCAAAATGACAGTTTTCTAGCTATCACGGTTTATGAGATACTGCCTGGTGACAAACAGACAGACAGACGGACAGACAGCAGAGGCTTAGTAATATGATCCCGTTTTACCTCCTAGACGTCATCCAATAAAACGTAACTCTCCTTTTAGCGTAGGCAGGTAAAATAACATACTTAGCACATAATTCTTTCGGCTAAGACTAATGACAATTCGCGTGCTTTATGCGTTATGCGGCATTACACGAATGCGTGACTATAATATGCTATATCAAAATGTCAGTCGGACAATATTCTTCTTGTTGGCAAAATAATACCTAATTACGACAATGAATTCCGTTTCAAGTAAAGACATTTTAGAAGAAGTCGAAGAAATTTGAAAAATCATAATAAGTAAGTGGCAAGAATAAAATTGCAATTCATTAATAAACTTTTTAAGGCTAATTTAGAAACGACACACATGTAAAGCGGCAAACAGTTTTGTGCATTAACTTACATAGTTCTTTTTTATGGAATAACCCCCCTGTTCCATGGGCAAACGGGCATAAGAGAAGAGATATTTGCCGATGTCTAAAATATCTCTTTTATATTAACACTCCCACACACACGATAGATACGATAGAAGATGCAGACCGAACCCATACCTATCTCAGTGCAATACCAAAGAATCAAGTCACTTAGAAATAGTCCAATCGTCGACGACTTGTACTATTCTACGTCAAATGCGGAAAAAGGGCACTTAGTCCAGGAGGAATAGGCGCATGAGTACCGAAAGCTATTCCACCTTAATTTTTTTATGCGATCTTCTTCAAATTGCCCTACTGTTGATATAAATGCATGTTGCCATGGGGCAACCCGGTGCCATATTGTTTAAACCGAAATTGTTGCGATCCCCTTCAAATTGCCCTACTGATGATAAAAATGCATGTTGCCATGGGGCAACCTGGTGCCATATAACAATATAACATATAACAATATGGCACCGGGTTGCCCCATGGCAACATGCATTTATATCATCAGTAGGGCAATTTGAAGAGGATCGCATAAAAAAATTGAGGTGGAATAGTTTTCGGTACTACTGCGCCGATTCCTCCTGGACTAACTGGATAGCACCCACTTATCAGAGTATTCATCGCCATAAAGGCGATGAATTTATGAATTCTCTGAATCTTTCTGTGATGAACACCAAAAATGTTAATGATGCGTTAATTGTATGAGTGCGTGTTATATATGTAGATGGAACTCACAATGCTATTTAAAACGGAATTATCTCGCAATACTTCATCTTTGATCACATAACGATGTAATAATCGATCGGTCTTTAGGTCGAAAATCAAAATAGCTGGTGGTGTCACTTGGGGAGCCTCCTCTAAAAATAAGTAGAATTTAATTTTCGCAACTCGCTCCTGTTTCGCACGGTAGCACTAATTATCTATAGCCATATGATACAAAATTAATAAAAAGCCAAAAAACTGTATTCGGTTAAGGCTATTTCTTACTCTCCTGCTTACTTGATTTAGCTTAAATTCAAAAGAAATTAACAAGAGTATACACATATTTTTGACACCTATATAAATATATAGGAGTCAAAAATATGTGTAAACATAAAAAATGGGTCAAGATGATTTTTGAACTAGAAAAGTTCAAAAATTTAAGGTTCATTGAAGACAAAACTATTTTAATTTTTGAAAAGGCGTAACTTTGGACTGAACTCTACTAAAAAAAGAAGAATCACCGCGAACATTTTAAGTAAATTTAAGAAATTTTCCAAACAAGAAATCGGTAAATAATGGAACTCTAATTCCTTTTTTCATGTCGCAGCGGCGTTGTTGGTTGTAACTATCGGTATCCGGTTTGGAGGGTAATGTAGTCGTTAAACTCATGCATGTCGTTTATTATATTCGTCACACAAATTTTAACGTAATATATATCGGTACATTCTATAGCGTTTGTAGACGAAATTTGTCTGTATCCATCATTAAAGCTGTCTGCTTGTTTGCTATCCTGTGATAAAACACACTGTGTTCCTTTTGTAACTTAAAGTCTGTCAGACTGTCTACCAAACTTACTTAGACCTGCCAGAATAAATAAAAATTTTTTGAGCATCTGACTTTAGCTGGTTCAGCATGGACACACTTCTTATCTTTAACTATCAAAACCAAAGTGTCAGAATTATACAACGCCGCCATGAATCGATATGTACTACCTACTTGACTGGGATATGTCTTAGCATCTGAATCTGTAGTGTCCTGCTAAAATCTTGCTATAAACGTCTTACGATCTCACGTAAGACCTTATTAGTCTAAGTTGTCAGGATAAAATGGATGGGTGGGTAGAATGAATTGGTGTGCCATTGCTACGGATTGAAACAATTTTTATACTCATTGGATTGATATATCACAGGCAAATTCTATAATTCATCCGGCGTCGTGAGATTACAAAGAATGAAAATTCGTTTTAGAAAATACCTTACGCCAAATGTAAAATATCGTCATTACATAATTCGCCGATAATATATTGCCGCGGCATATTGCTTAAATTATTTATTATGTTAATGAGTAGTTTGTTTAGAATTATTAGAACCCTATCCAACTTCGATAAAACAGTTAATTTGTCAGATTGTTTTAGGTCCCACACATGAAAGAGAAGCCCCGCGTAGCGAGGCTCGGTCGTCCGTTGGGACCGTTGTTGACAACATCGGTTTTTATATTTGACATTGACGCAACTTATATGTTTAACAATTTGACTTCGGCAATGCCCCCGTGTTGGTCCCGGGCTCCTTTAAAGAATAGACCAACTGCCGTTCTGCCAGGCAGGTCGTAAAAGGCGACCGAGTGGCTATGCGTGTCACTATCATCGTGACTACTAAGTGGTAGAGTTCTGCATCGGCTCGACCGGGTCTGGTACCACCGCCTTACCTATTCCTGCCCCAATAGCGTCAGTGCTAGTCGCTGTCGTGTTCCGGTTTGGAGGGTAAGGTAGCCGGTAAACTTATGCATGTGGCATTAGACCTCAAGATAGCAACGCACCGTTAACATCTTTGGTGTCTATAGGCGATGGTTGACTCTTTCCATCAGGAGACCCATCTGCTTGTTTGCTATCTTATGATATAAAAAAAAATATCTAACGTTTACGTTTATAAAATGACGCCGTTTGTATAACGACGAAACATATAATTTGACTACGACCGATATACGATAGCAATAGCTTTCGTGGATGTGACACATTTATTCTTTGCTCGCTTCTTATGAGTGTTACATGGTCTTCATTAATATGACCTATTCGCCACATGTAAGGTCTAGTATCTTAAGCTGACGTCACTACCTAATGGATAAGACATAGCTTACATGCAGTTGCCCACATGTTCTTCAGCCTCATTCCTGATACTTCCTCATTCAGATCATTAATATGTAAAGAAGAAAGAAAGAAAGAAAATATTTATTTGCAAGAATATGGGTGTTACAAGTTGTTAAAAATAAATTAAGTTTACCGACATATTCTACCAATATATGGTGTGCAAATATTTAAAAAAAATATCATTATATTATATTACATTTAAAATTATAAATGTATTCATAATCACGATGGTTATCTTGTAACACCAAAAGCGGTCAGAGAAAGGAGGTGTAGCGTCTACCCGTAAATTGTTTTGCCAATTTTCGTAATAAATATTCATTTTACATCTATTTTGCACTTTTGACATCAATTTTACAATTTTGAATTATGTGCATATGTCTCTGTATGTCTGTATGTCCCATTATAACTCAAGAATGGCTTGATCATGATGACAATTTGTATACAGTTAGAACGTGTGATTGAAGAAAAGAAGAAGAGCTCATTTTTAGCAGGCGATGAATTTACAGAAAACAGATCATATAATTTAATACACATACGTAGCATATCAGCGACGCCGTTATCCACGACCCAAAGACGGTCGCAACGGTCTACATGAACCCGAAACGTGGATACGACTGTACTATTATTTTTGATACAACACGCCTTGTCTAACACAAATGCTTCCATCCAACTGGGGTACGGGGTTAATGGCTGAGACTGACTTCCGTTAAGGTATATATAATTAAGCGATGAAGGAACTCCTGCAACAATTAAAAAATATATTAGCCAATAGCATTTTTATCTATACAAGGTGTAAAGAAAACCCTGTTCGATCCGAAAGAAGTATATAGAGAGGTCAATGTCGTTATTAAAAAAAAATATATTTTTATTAAAATAAGAAAAATATCGTAATTTAAAGTGTCTCATTTTAGTACTAAAATTGAGAAACTTCCCCTTAAATCAAGCAAATATTTTGAAAATGTATGTATCAATATCCATACAATGACACATTTTTTGTATTAAGTTGCTAAATAATGTATTTGACGATCGGACAGAGTTTTCTTTACACACCGTATATTTTACTAGGTGACAGAGTTCCGCACAAGGACGGATCCAGCCTTCGGGTTAGGGGGTTCACATATTTGAGGTTCAGTGAAGACAGGCCCTAATCCTTATGTTCGCAATAAAACCCTATCTAGACCCCTACCTAGGGGTGGGGGGGGCTCCATTATACCCCTCCCCCTCCCTGGATCCGCCCTTGGTTCCGCAACGTCTCGTATAGTTTCCGTACCACCGCCTTACCTGTTCCTACCTTAAAAGCTTCAGTCACTATTGTGTTCCGGTTTGGAGGGTAAAAGATATAGCCGGTAAATTTATGCAAGTGGTATTACTATCTCTAATAGCAACATGGAAAACAAAGTACCGTTAACATGTTTGGTGTCTACAGGTAATTGTTGTCTCTCCACCAAGGAAGTCGCTTTTTTGCTATATTATGTTATAAAAAACATAATAATAATAAATCACGGAACAGAGTACAAGTGGATATGTCACGTGTTAAAATATGTATTGAACCAGCCTCTTAGAATGTTTCTACATTATCCGATCCCATATCGTTATCGGACACCGGTAGCCGATATCCGGCATCTAATAACATGTGATATCTTCACATATTTCCCACGAAATCGGCCCGATTCGTCCATTTTCTCTTTGTGTAGACAGGGCCGTGGTAGACTATAGACATTCTATATTTATGTAATGTCCCCGTGTTGGTCCGGGCTCACTTGAAGAATAGGCCAACTGCCGTTCTGTCAGGCAGGTCGTAAAATGCGACATCGTTGCTACTAGATAGTAGAGTTCTGCATTATCTCGCCCGGGTCTGATACAACCGCCTTAACTATTCCTGCCGCAATAGCCTCAGTGTTTGCCATTGTCGTATTTCAGTTTGGAGGGTAAGGTAGCCGGTAAACGTATGCATGTGGCATTCGACACAAGATAACAGAAAGAGAAATGATAGTTTCTCTTTCCATCAGGAGCTTGTTTCCTATCTTATAACATAAAAATACTTGAGAGGTGTCAAGGGACACCCGGATGGACCGAAGTTCCTTTTATTATTATTTACAAAAAACCTGTATACACTCAACAAAAATAATCTTCGCGACACCACACTGTTCAGTGCGAAATAGAAATGAAAATATCTGGCTTGCTTTCTATAAGAGAGAGAGAGAGAGAGAGAGAGAGAGAGAGAGAGACAGACAGACAGAGAACCATGCGCACGCCGCACAGCTTACAATAGCTTACTATAGCAAAAAGTGTCGTGACAACTTATCGTAAGAATTTTTTCCGTCTAGCCCCCTTTCACAGCGCGCGATAAGGAACTTCGTTCCAAAAAACATTTTAAAAAATGTAATAATAATAGTAGTATTTAAGTAAATGATGACGACGCCATTTTTACAAACCAACACGGACTAAACAAGCTTAAAATGGTCGCCACAACAAGCTTAAAATGGTCTTCGGGGTCTGCGCACACAGAGAAAATGTAGATTCACACACAACATACATACAAACATTTATGGGCATCCGATGGTGGCGCCAACTTATCGGTGTCTGGCGTCTGCACTCTGCTCCGATTGATCCGATGTCGAGACGAACAATGTGAAAGGCAGGTACATATTTTAGACATACATTTTACTTACTCCGGTATCGTAACGGCTTCCGATATCAATATCGGATTGGATAATGTGGAAATGCTCTAAAGGATAAACTAAATGTCGCGAACGAGCTTTATAGCTTGAACATAATATGTTGAATTTAAGTCCAATACAGTAGCATAGCAAGTAGGATAATGTTTCATTGGCGTGAAAACGGATCAACAAAATGTTACGCTGCCTATCTTAAGCGGAAAGACGTCGTGTTTTTTATAAAAGAAGGAGTAAAAGAGCAGGAGTTGCACCTGAATCACCACCGTCCATGGACATCCGAAATACCGGAGGTCTTGCAATTACGTTTCTTGCCTTTTAAGAATGAGTAAGTCCTTTTCTTGGAGGTCCCCAAGTCGTATTCGTTCGGAAATACCCCTGCCAGTAATTGATTCCACAAGAGTAGTGCGAGGCAAAAAGTGTCGAGAGAATCGCACAGTTGTGGATTGCCAGATATTGAGATGGTGAGAGTTGAATTTCAAATTTTGTTGCGATGTCCGATGATGGAATTCGACGGCAGGAATTAATCCAAACAATTCACACCTATTAGTAATATTCATGCAAAATTTGAAGTAAATCCGTGCCGTACTTTTGAGTTTACTCCGGACATACATACAGCCAAACAGACAAAAATTCTAAAAACTATATTTTTGGCTTCGGTATCGATTATAGATCACGCCCCAAGTATTCTTTTAAAAAATATTCTATGTACGGTTTTAACTTTCCTACGATTTTATTATATGTATAGATTACCGTCACTCGTATGGCGGTAATTCCAATTTAAAATATGAAAACCAGACCTTTTTTCCATCGTGGAATGGTTACAAAAAGCTTATCCCTCCATCTTGCAACTCCTGCGGGTATGTTATTTTGAGGTATATACGCTCCAGATGCTAATGCTGCTTTTTTAGCATGGCCTTCCCATGCAAAATCTAATACTTTCCATTGAAACTTTGGCGGAAGTAAACATATACATATTGAAAAGAAGCTAGATAGAAGTAAAAATACGTGTAGTATATTCATTATAACTTATGAATTATGGACCAATCATCACTGGAATTTTAGTACGCATAAGATTATATGTAGGTAAATATTAAAGCGTCATTCTAATTTAACATATTTATTCGTATTATTATTGTGTATTTTTCTTAGATGAAGGAAACTTATCTTTCTCTTCAAAGAGTATACAATACTACGTAAGTTTCTCTTGCCAAAGGTATTTTTACATATTTATTTTTCTTTCCGTGACATCCATGTCACGTTTTACGTTGGGTTTACCAAAGAGTATACCTTCTTCATCTTACGAAGTATTGTATACTCTTTGGAATATACAATACTGGGGTTTACTCAAAGAGTATAGAAATATTATTTTATTTATAAATTCAATGACGTGTATAAAATATTATACACATAGTATTGTATACTCTTTGATTATACTCGTCATTAGGTTAACACAATGAGCTGGATTAGATTTCTGTGTTGAGTATATACTCGAGTATATATACCTCAATGAGAATATTAAACACGTCATTGTGTTTACTTATGTCACAATCAGTTTATAACTTGTATACATAGATATATTAACCTCAAAGCTTGTATAGATGTACGGAATATTTGGAAACTACTTACACACACAGAATATATAACTCCGTACAGTGGTAAGAGGTTTCAATTTCTATTTTGCCGTTCATTGCGTCGTTGATATGCTAAAAACATTTTCGTGATTTCGTTCAAAGTCGGTCAAAATACGTATATATTCCTAGCGATCAGTCCAATGACGGAATCGATCATAATATAGCAAAGAAGAATTTCGCCACGTCTCTCACGCTAGAGCTCAGCGGTAGAGCGTCTCGGTTTGAGGGAGATGGTCGCAGGTTCAAATCCTGCGTGTCGATATTTTTCTTTGTTGTTTTTGAAAAATTTTTGTTATAATTTGATAGGTATGTAAAGTGCTTTTTTGATAGGAACTCATTTTATGATATTGTAACGGGCTAGCCGGGCGACTCCACCAATTATAACCCCTTTTGCCCGGGAGATTTACTTTAATCTGCTTGGCTGCTTGAGGTACACGAAGACCGTCGGGTTTTAGTATTATATTCAAATAATACCACAAATTTTAGGGCATATGTCTTTGCCCGTCAAGATTACTTCGATCACTTTTATTTTATACATATCAAATAGAAAAACTACACAATGTTCTACGTTTAAAAGCAGACAAAGCTGCCAGTATACATGTAATACCATAAAGGTATTACAATATCATCATTAAAAGATTTTTTAAAACATTTTTATATTAACTTTTGTTGATTAATTCATTAAATCATTTATTCAGGAAATGTTAATATTCACCTAAGGGGAAATTTTTTGAACAATTATGTTAGCGTATGTGCAACAAGCACGCGTTAGTAACTCCAAAGAGAAAATTAATAGTAACTCTACCCAGCTGAATGTCAGTGCATCACGAGACCGCGGAACAATTATCAAAAGTTTGCAACAATGAAAGATTATGCGAAAGTGGGTCATTGCAGATCCTTCTTATTTTTTATATTTAATGCAAAAGTTTCGGAAAAATTAGACGAAATAAAGAAGCTATATATCATGCATCATAAAACTAGCAAAAACTAGTGATAGATCAGATAGTTGGATTATGGGACTAATCCAGCTTTGATGATGGCTATCACAACTACAGCTATTTTAGGCGCTTTATTGAAAAATAATGCTCTGGTACTTCAATACTGTCGTTATATAAGGCTGCTCCAGAGACATTTGTTTTACAATGAGATTCTACTGCTTTTACATTTAACAGATCGGTCGAACCATGAAGCTGTATAAATAAATACTTCATGGGTCGAACACGGCCATACTGTGTCATTCATTTTGCAATGACAAAAAAACAGTGTCGGTCGATTTATGGTCGACTCCACCATGACTCCACCGAGCATTCAGCTATTGACAAATGACATTTGATAAGTCATATGTCAGTTGCAGTGTCAGCTGACGTACGATAATTATTGTACAAATACCATAATCTCATGATTTTTAATCCTCAATCCTGAGCATATAATCTTAACAAAAATACAATAATTCTGAACGATAGCAATTTTCTATATAAAATTATTATTTTCCTTAAAAAATATATTAAAAGTTTGAGTCAAATTTCCCCCCATTAGCAATAACTGTGTTCTCAAGTATATAGTATATAGAGATTTGACTGGAAAATTGTAAATAAAAAATTGTTTTCGAAATGTACAATAATTTTATTGAAAATACAATAATTTTACGCCTCTGATACATAATAATTTTCACTGGTCTGCCAACACTAGTCAGTTGTCAGTTGCCACTACATTTCTGATTTCATTTCATTTCATTTGCCAAAGCCCAAATGCCAATTGTGTTTTGCTTTTGTCATTTATGTGGTTTTGGTGTGGTTTCTAATTATTGTTGTGTACTTATAGCAAATTGCTATTTAACATTATAATAATTGAAGAAACAATTGTAAACTATCTTCCGCAACCTTGAATCAATCTTAAACCATTAAAAAATTTAATATTAGTGTTCCTTAAAAACTTAAGCATGTCCAAGGAAGAGGTGGAAAAAGCAAATGGAGAATCATCGACAGAGCCTGAACCATTAATTGAAAAACGAATTGGTTGTGCTCATTACAAGAGACGTGCAAAGTTTGTGGTACGTAATATTGTAGATATGTGTAGTCAAAGATTAACAAATTACCGGTAGTAGATAATATAAGACGTAGAACTTACGTCTATATTTAAAACGTACTGACGCAAATTCGTTGGTAAATTGTGATGATATGCAAATTTAGAGACGGACAAAGACAAGTCAATGAACCTGTGCTCTATTCTATGATTTGTATTTGAATACACCTGGATGTTTTCTAATGCAGCTAATTAGATATTTCTTTGTCTTTCACAAGGTTTCATGTGTAATGTAGTTGTTACTTGACTAAGAAGATTCTAGAACAGTGATTCCATAAATATTAAGAACAACCTAGCACATTTTTTGGCTACAATTTCGTAGCATAACCTATTAACTCATGTTGTTTGGTGTTTATGAGACAAATATTGTAAATAGCCAAATTTATCACAATATTTATAGATTTGGGGGACTACTATTGAAGAATAAGCATAATTGATTGGACTCTGATTGATTATAGTGATGACTTCAGTATAATTTTATGCATGTTTATTTAAAATAAGTAAGTTTATAGGGTTTAAAACTGCAGTCGCATGAGATAGGTTAATGGTGACTAGGTGAAATAATACCAAATATTTGACACTTCGACAAAGGACCTAGACCTAGATATTCAGTATTTGGTAAAATCACCATTTGTGGCTTATAGTCTTTCTCAAGATATTGTATTTCCAATCTACACATTTTCAACATAGACATAACCACTTGTTCTACTTGATGTGTGTGTGCTGTCACATATATTTTTATTTCTCATAACATTATATTTTTTTTTATTTTATTACTATTTAATTATTATATTTTAAAATCATTAGCGACATTTTGCATGCGAAATCATTGCAATTTTTTTTTCTTAATTTCATCGAATGATAATGATTTAAAAGTAGCAATCATTTCCATGCCTAGTATATATATATATATATATATATATATATATATATATATATATATATATATATATATATACTAGGCATGGAAATTATTGCTGCTTTTAAATCATATATATATATATCATATCATATCATATACATATATATATATATATATATACTAGGCATGGAAATGATTGCTACTTTTAAATCATTATCATTCGATGAAATTAAGAAAAAAAAATTGCAATGATTTCGCATGCAAAATGTCGCTAATGATTTTCAAGTTCTAAAAAACCTCTAATAATTTTGCTCCACCCCTATATCGAACACGCAACCTGAGCCGAATAGCCATATAAGTCCACTCATTGTATTTATTTTGGTTTATACCAACGTTATACATATATCTACTCACTAAAGAACAATCTAAATACTTAATAAAAATTATTATGATAAATAATTACTTTCTATATAAATCGCAACAAAAGCACAAAGTACACAAATCAAAATGCGTTGCAGTTCGAACGCAGTGCTCGAATAACTGACCTGTGACTTGTTGTCAAAAATCATTATTATGAAATAATAAAATTTTATTTAATTCATGTACGTAAACAAACAAATGATTTTAGATCAGCGACAAATCATTCCAAGGAAATTAATACTTTAACACACTTACTTCAAAGTCTATTTTTAAAGCACTCCCTATCGAGAGGGTATGGGGCGCTTTGTTCTTCATAATCATAACACAGCATACTATACACAACACATGATTCTTCACTACTTGCTCGCTAACTACGTCGATGTCAATATGATGATACTCTGAATATTTACGAACAATGAAATTTCATTGAGTGTGACATATCACAAACCAAATGAAGAGACGTTGCATATGCAATTTGCGACAAATCATATCATATGTCGCAAGCTATTTATGGAATGTTCCATGCCTAATATATACCTTTCTTATTTTACACGTGTTACAAAGATATTTTGACAGATAAAATTCAACTTTTTTTTAAAAGGAAAAAAGCTCAGTGTTTGACTAAAATTTAAATGACATAATGATTCATACCTTCCAGTAACCTCTTAATAAATAAAGCAATTATATTTACAACATAAGCATAACAAATGATGAAACTTACCCTTCTGGGAGTTATTGAGATTATCAGTTTTGTTACTGTCACAGACAAATTTTTGTGTTACAAACACAAGTTTGAAAATAAAGTTGTTCATTGGTGCTACAAAGAATAAATTAGAAATTTTTTTTGCATATGAGGTGATGGTATCACCGCTCAGATTGCCAGTCTTATAAGAGCTAATGTTTCTGTGTATAGCGTTATGGGAATTTATAACCGCTGCTTTTCAAAACAATCATATTTGACAAGTTGTCACATTTGTTTTCAGACTCCCTGTTGCAACAAGCTGTATATGTGTAGATACTGTCATGATGAAAACGAAAATCATTATATCAATAGAAAGTCGGTAACGGAGCTGATTTGTACAGAGTGTGATACAAGGCAAACTGTCCAAGCTGAATGTGAGAGCTGTGGCGTAAGGTTTGGGAAGGTAATATAATATTTTTTTTATATCATAAGATAGCAAACAAGCAGATTGGTCTCCTGATGGAGTCTACCATCGCCTATAGACACCAAGGATGTTAATGTTGCATTGCTATCTTTTGGCAATGTCTAATGCCATATGCATAAGTTTACTGGCTACCTTACCTTCAAACTGCAACATGACAGTGACGAGTAGTGACGCTACTGGGCAGGAATAATATATTAATTTTCAAAATACTGTTTAGGTAATAATATTGTTTTTTTTTATATATATCATAAGATAGAAAACAAGGAGATGGGTGATGATGGAAAAAGCCAACCATCGCCTATAGACAACAAAGATGTTAATGGTGCGTTGCTATCTTGTGGCGAGGTTTAATGCCACATGTATAAGTTTACCGGCTCTCTTACCCTCCAAACCGGAACACGACAGTGAATAGCACTAACGCTATTGCGGCAGGAATAGGTAAGGCGGTGGTACCAGACCCGGTCGAGTCGACACAGAACTCTACCGCCTAGTAATTATGATGGTAGTGAGGCGGATACCCACTCAGTCACTTTTTATGACCTGCCTGGCAGAACTGCAGTTGGCCTATTCTTTCAAGGAGCCCGGGACTAACATGGGGAAAAGTTTCAAGACAATTCTAATGTCAGATCGATAATTTAAAAATGAATATGTATTTTTTACTTAAAAATTAATGAAAATGGAACATATTCCATTGCATAGTACAGGTGTATTACAACATGCATTTTACCAGCTAACATCCTCTAAATCGAAACAATATTTTAACATGCACTACGTTATAAGTATTTCTGTAGGCAACTACTTACTTTCTTTTAAAATCTCCTCAATTAGTGCTTTCAAAATCATTATAAATGTCATTTATAATATTTAACAGACTTAAGATTCTGTCAACTATACACATCTGTTTCCTAAGTTGGAATATGTTTGATTTAAATCATACAGAATTGTTTGATATGTCTATTAGTTTCCAAACAATTCATGGATATACATACACTTTTGGAGATCAGTATAGGCTTGGAGGCTTAAATAGATCATACTCAAATATTGTCCAATTCCAACAATATCACATACATACATACATCTCAAACTGATAATCTGTTTTTTTGTTGGTGGAAAAGGAGTTTTAGTCACAGAGAAATTAATAGTGTTACGTACTTTGGGTCCGTAATTGTAAGAAAACACCACTTATATTAAATCTGTGTATTTATAATACAGGTACACAAAACACAACACAATGTAATACTTAAATACTCTGAATAACACTAGTCACTCACTGTACTATTACTAAACTTAACTGACTACACAATAGAACACTCGCTTCGCACTGGTCACTTTAAGTATCACTCTCTATCGCTTTATAAAAACTGCCCTGCATTCGTCAACACATCTCTATTTATACCCAGGGTAAAGTTCTAAAACAATCGCGAATGTTCCTCAATCATCACGTAAATAATATACAATTATCGTAATCAACTTATGATAAACAAGTTATGACTCATAAATCCTTGTACACGCTACTTTCAACCTTATGCTCTATACCACAAAGTTCATTATTGTACAGCTGTTCCGATACAGGCCAACAATTTGTTTATTAATAGGAGTAGCTATCTCTTTCTTTTATTTCTAGATCCCTCCAGCATTCCAACTCTACACGTTTCTAGATTATTCGTAAAAATAGTATTAAACATTTTAATTTAAAAAAGTACATTAACAGTTGAATTAAGCCAAGTTAAAGAAATATTTTCATAATATGATAACTTCACAGTAATTTCAGATAACATTTTTTTTTTGGTTGTATTAGTAGTCAGTGTACGATTTGCTTTGATACAATAAATGTCTTTGATTTGGATGTTTTAATAGTCAGTGTATGATTTGCTTTGATACAATAAATTTGATTTGATACAATAAATGTCTTTGATTTCCAGTACACATGTTTAATCTGTAACCTGTTTGATGATGATGATAAAAAACAGTACCACTGTGAAGGCTGTGGAATATGTCGTGTTGGCGGCAGAGATAGATTCTTTCACTGCGAAAGGTGTAACATGTGTTTACCAGTGCAGTTACAGCGGGTTGGTCATAGAGTAAGTATACATGACTACTTTAAAAATCATGAACCAAAATATTGATAAAGTATTTGGGGTTGATTGATCAAAGTCTAAAATTGTTGTTATTATTTTAAATTAGTCACACTGTTTAATAATTCACACAATATATTTGTTATTAATATAATTGCTAACTGGTTTCATGTTTTACTGCATCATTAGGGCTAAAACCCTGGTTGGCTAAAATTAATTAGTTTTGATGAGGAAGTGGTTATGAGGAGGAGGAAGCGAAAGAGGATTTGTCAAGCATGAAGTTAGGGGATGCGGATGTAAAAGTTCTTTGAATACAATTTTTGTTGGAAAATCAAATAAAACAAAATATGCATTTTTTATTTAGCTAAAAAGCTTAAAAGGCAAATCTTGAACAGCTTTCAATGGCATGTATGTGTCGCAGTGAAATTGTCAATAGTCGTTAGATTATTAGGTTAGGTTAGCAGTTAAATTATAATATCACTTAGTTAGATTATAATCTAACGGTATTGACAATTTCACTGCGACATATGCATGATGTAATATCAGCATTGTGCTGCGCGCCACTGCGCGCATGCGCGATGATAATTCCTCTTGATATAAGAGGAAGCGAAAGTGGAATAGGAATTATTTAACTTTCTTCTATGGGGAAGCGGTAACGTTTGAGGAACTCCAAAAAATGCGGAACTTTCGCTTTATGAGGATGCGGAAGCGGAATCCTCAACAACACTAATTAATATGATAAATATGAAAGTTTGTATCATCAATCATACAAAAACTACTGAACAGATTTGGATGAAATTTGGCACATAGGTAGATGATGACCTGGAATAGCACATAGGCTACTTCTAATTTAATATATATATATATATATATATATATATATATATATATATATATATATATATTAGGGTGCTTTTTTTTGCGACTATTTTTTTTTCGGTCCCATCCCGAAATTTTGTTGGAAATACACCCAAAAAAATTCCCTGAAAGTATGAGCCCTTAATATCAATATTAAGTACTCCTGCACAGCGTGTGAAGATTTCCCATTTGAAATATATGAGAACTTTCATTTTTTTTTAAATCTCTATAGCTCAGTGGCATTTCATAACATCGCTTTGACCATGGACGGGTTTTTTTCAGAATTGAATGCTCTACAAAAGTGTCCATTGTCGTGAAGTCGTAACTCATACTGGCGGGGTAGTACGGACCGCCAAACCGAATTTTTCATAGAATTCTTGTATTTTCACTCATTATCTCATAAACAACAAGACATACAAAAAAAATGTAAATGATAATTTTGTAGGAAATTCAATTCTCTACAAAAAAGATCCTTAGCACCAAATCACTAAGATCGATATTTTCTGAGATATTAGTCATTGAAGTTTACGTAGCATTGAATTTCCACAAAATGTTTCCACAAGATTTATATATATATATATATATATATATATATATACAGGGTTACCTCTAAAACACCTAACCTAAACAGCAACCTCGCAGGACTAGGTAGCTTACATCATATACAACAACATTTGTTCTATGACTTTTTATTATTTGTTGGATTTTACTTTCATACAAAAATTAATATGAATTAAATTTTTTGCTTGAACGTTCTTAACTCTATGTGTTTACTAGCAGCGCATCCGAACGAAGAGTTAGAAATGTCGTCGTGAAATAAAAACGTTTGTTTTCTCTATCATTTTTCAAAAGGTAAATTAGTCAAAAATGCATATATCTATAACTTCCATCCAATCACTTTTTGGTGAATTTGGTGAATCCCAATGATCCATCCAAAAAACTGATAGTGGAAAGTTTTCTCTAAATTATACACTTTTATTTAAATATCACCAATTACCATAATATAATGTGTAAAAATCAGTAAGATTTAAAATTATTGAGACCATTTTAACTGTGTCAAAATACTTTGCACATAGCATAAAAGAACTAATACAAGGTTAAGATAAGAGTAGCAATATTACTTTAAACTATATTATTATATTGAGCCCATTTAGCAGCAGTATATAATATTGAGCGCAATTATCTAAATCATGTTATATTCCAGTGTGTGGAGAATGTGTCCCGCGCCAACTGCGCCGTGTGCTTGGAGGACATTCACACGTCCCGTATCCCGTGCCACATCCCCGACTGCGGCCACCTATTACACCGGCCCTGCTTCGAGCAGATGCTGCGGGCGGGACACTACGCCTGTCCCACCTGTCAGACCAGCATGATCGACATGACCAATGTAAGCCACCCACCACTAGCATGCTCCACAGAACATATCAGAATGATCGACTTGACCAACATAAGTCACCCACAACATATTCTCATTCCTAACACTAGCCTGCCTGACACGTGATGTGATAGGTGGCAAGCCTATCGCCAACCGGGCACTTTCCAATCCCGGGCAACTTTGTGTTTCTCAGTAACTGAAAAAACACTTTAATGTGCCCGACCCGGGACCTTGTGTGGTCAATGCCAACACTGGACCATTAGACCACAGAGGCGACTATGCATAATTCATTTTTTGTAATTATCGCTTTCTGATCTAAGGCCACAGAATTCTTTAGAGTTTAGTTTGTAAGTTTATAATGTAGCTGTTTATTGTCTCATTAAAGAAAATAAAAATAATACCTTTCATATTGGATCGTTTCTTTGGATCAGTGTGTGATAGAAATGTAATGTTCCAGCTGTGGAACTACTTGGACTCGGAGGTGGCGGCCACGCCCATGCCGCCGGAGTACGCGGACTACAAGACCACCATACTTTGCAAGGATTGCCATAAGGTATTATATTTTCTTCTTATTCATAGTCACCATACTTACCAGCATTTTGACCGAGGTTAAGATATCCATCATAAACAATGGGTAGAATTATATGTAGTTAATTCTACATCTACCAACTATTTTTAGAACGAAGCTCCTAAACGCAGCTTGCAGTAGAGCATGTTCAATATTTTTCCTTTTTTTGTAACCATTTTTTTTAATTGAGAAAAATATCACAAATAACTTCATTCATGATATACTTTTTTTATGTTTTTTTTTTATGTATATGCGTAAATAGCATGATATAATAATTAGAAAAAAACACATTTGTAATGTAATTAGAAAAACAAAAAATCTTTAGTTATAGATTTATCAATTTAATATGTAACATAGTTATAGATGAGTGGAGTTTTCTGACACAAGCTCTTATATGTTTAAAAGGAGACTTCAACAACAATCAATTAATTAACCTTATGTAAATAAAGATTATAATTATTATTGTCTGACCACACAATTTCATTTTAACTGTGTAAGGTATGATTCAGACCAGCTCCCATTGACTCAGATCGGATGACATTTTATAATGCGGTAAATGAAATTGAAATGTGTATACAAAAGTTACAGTTCATATTTCCGTCACATTCACATTCTGCGACAGCTGAAGGACTCTGGACGGACTCCACGACAGATAACTGGCTCTGTTGGCATGTACCGGTAGCCATACAGCCGCAGAATGTGTACAGGGACTAACGGTTCAGTGAGTCGAGTTATTTAAGTAACTAGTACGGGATTTGAATATAAATTGACCTTCACCCATCTGTTTACCGAATGAAACATCAAATTTCATACTGTATGTATACTGTATACATATGTATTAGATACAATTTAGGTAACTTGAATTAGTTGAGAAGCTTTATCAATAAACTGAATTATAATCCATCCAGTATAATTCCTACTGAGATAATGTCAGAATAACATTTTTTTTATAAGACGGCATATGGCTCTCCTGAAGAAAAGTTAAGTAAACCCATGGAGATTACAACAAACAGTCGTTAATTATTTTTTAGGCTTCTTAAAAGATGATTTATTAGACCAAAATAACTGGTAATTTTCAGCTTTCAACGGTGAAGTTCCATGTGGTGGGTTTGAAGTGTCAACACTGCGGCGGATATAACACAGTACAAACAAATGGATTTCACAAGTATGTAATATAAAATGTGCACTTATTTTTATGTACAGTAGGGTGAAATATTAAATTTCTTCTAATGCAAAAAGATAACAGTCATTTAAAGGCAAGAAAGATGTTCATGATTTCTCAAAAAGGTTCTCTTTATTGCCATATTCGTTGAAAGGTGTACGAAAGTCCTCTTAATGTATTTTCAGTATCGACGTGCAGAAGAGAACATAGATTTTTGAAATATTTTTTTTATTTTTTTCAATATAGTCCCTTATTCATTGACAACTTACACTAGACTAATAATGTTTGATTTTTTTGCATTCAATTGTGTCAATACTCTCGAAGTGCAGTGATAACGAATACGGTTTCCGATTGGCTAAATCAAAATCGGAATTATGTAGTGCGTATTTACTGGATTGGTCGTGTCAGAAATCAGAAATCAGAAGTACTTTATTCAATAAAACTTTTTACAAGTTATTTTGACGCGTCAACATTTTTTTTTAAACTACTACCGGATCGGAACGCGGCCACACACAGAAGATCCGGCGGAAGAAAGTCAGCGGGCTTGTCTTTGTTTCATAACATTTTTTAAATAAAATATTACATAATATTTAATTAGTATCTAATTGTTACATTAATAATAAGGATTGCCGATATGAGGAGCAGTTAATCCCATGCTTTCCCATCTGCGACTACATGGACTTCCGTTTTTTTCAGGATCGTAGTGATGAACTCACGTTTTATTTACTGTGACATTTCTGTCAAAAATCTGGTTCGCCATACCGTTTTAAAAACTCTACAACACTTATAGCTAATTGCACCAACCTTGTCTTAGCTTAGGCAGTCATTAGTGACATGCTGTCACATTCTTTTCATTTAAAACAAAAAGTGACAGCATACTAATAAGGACTTTCCTAAGCTAAGACAATGTTGGTGCAATTGGCCATTAATCTGTGTTTGTTTCGGAGGGGCTGTGAGTTTTAGTTGAATTTAAAAAATAAACCGACTTCAAGTATGAACTATAACCATATCTCAAAAACTACTGAACCATTTTTGATGATTGAAATAAAAAAAAATCAAAATAAATTATCTTGATGTGGCTTTTAGTTACCGGAAAATTCGTGGACAAGCATATTATGAATATACAAAAATACATTATGTAGTACGCATGCTTGGATGCTTAATTAGATTGTCATACTCAAATATTATTCAAATTCAACATTATCACTTACAAAAACTGTTAACCTCCGTTTTTTCGTCGGTTGAAAATGGTTAGTAGAAAGATATCACTCCTCAATAAAGCTTAAACTCAACCCAAATTATCACGCCTCAATAAAGCTTAAACTCAACCTTTCTTCAAGCACTGTTCTCATGTCTATGAAGGAGCTCCTCAATTTCACTTCTTTCTTTTGATCGAATACAGTTTCTACTGTATCATTCTTGATTCTAATTATCGGTGACCAAGCTTTTTCTGTTCGGCTTGATTATTAGCATCATGTTGGAGCTCAAAGTGTCTTTTAGCGCATCTATCAAAACTAAATTTAATATCAAAGTAGAATAGTAAATGCGATATTTTTTTGAATATGTTGTTTTATATTTCCAAAATATTTTTTCGACAATAGTCCTTGGTAATTTTGAAGTTCTGGGGCCATGTAACTAAACATCAGTTGAGTTCTTGCATTTTTTTTGCAATTTGCAAGCATTTAGGGTTCTTGCACATTTTCTTACATATTATGTACTATTCCTAAGCAACTGACAATTAAAACATCCTCAGAAAAATCCACTTGTGTGAAACTTCCACGAGTGTCACTTGTGTACTTACAGTAATTGAACCAGGAACACTAGCAAGGTTGGTGTGCCCACTCAAAATTTTTGGTGTCCCTGCTTTCTACATAAAAAGTGAGGGTTAAATAAAACATTATACATCAGTATATTATTTAAATAGATACAATTAAAAAGAATGCATATAAATAATTATACTATTTTGAACTTGAAGTTTTTACAGGAAATGTAACATAAACTTCAAATGCTATTGTGTTGAACATTCCAAGCAATTCCTGTCGCTGTTCACTATTGTACATCGTGACATAATTGGAAATTTGACAATAACCATCTCATTGTCTGGAAAATATAATCTGAATTTTTGATAACACTTTTTGCGCTTCATTACTCCAATTGTGACAGTTGTTTCTGAATGGATACAACATAGTATGGAATAAGTAAAGATTTTATCTTACTCATTCTTAAACAGTTGGTAATTGCAACTTGTACTACTACAATAAGATTGTGCTTCTTGGTTTATCACTTCTGCATTAAAAAAACATCATTGCATACTCTCTCTTACGAAATATTGAATCATATTTTCATTTTTGACAATTATGCTATTATAAAAATTAAATCCGGACTTTGACCTGAACAGTATGTATATATTTTGAAACTTTGATTTTGTTCCTAACTTGAAGTAAAGATTTTACCCAAAATCCAAAACAGTAGCATGGACCGGAACCCACTTTATTCTGTTTTGTTTAAACAGAGATACGGGCAGCTCAGAACAATGCGAGTCAGCGGGGTCATCATCACAGACATCGTCCTCCCCCACAGTCTCTGCTTCATCGTCCTCATCATCATCATCTCCATCAGCACCCAGCCGCAGCGGATCAACGTCAGACTCCATTGAGTCGAGTGAAGACTTGCCTCGAGCCAATCCGATGGACGAGCCACCACAAGCCTGACGGCGGGCTAATCCATTGGACGAATCAGACACTCGACTGACATAGGTGTGTTTTCAAATTAGTCTTACATCTGGTTTCGTCCATATTTATATGTTATAATGATAAACGCTTGTAAAATTTTTGTAAATATGGTTTTGAAATGTAATTAAAAACTTTGTTGTCCAATTCAATACATGAATGTTGGCTTGAGGAGAGCTAAAGCCATCAAGATGATTAACTTGACAAGTCTTAACAGGCTAGACATTAATTGCTTTTTTTTACAAATTTGTTTGTATGTTTATTTTTGTCTGTATATAAATACAACTACATATAACTTGTAAATATAGTCCCGAGGGGTAAATACTTATAAACCAATCTATTAGACAATTTGTCACTACTCTGGTTGCTGGTCAATCCTTTCGATCAATTGCTAATTGCAAAAGTTAATTTTTTTGTTAATTCCAGCAGAAAAAGTTGATAAATTCCAGCAGATACACTAATTATTACATAATTAGTTTGTGGTTCTGCTGGAATTAATCCTATATCTGATAATATAAAAGCTTGTTGTGTAACTGTTATAAATATGATTTGAGATGTAACATACTTTCTCTGATCCAATCTGTGGAAATTTTTCTTTGGCCAATCCAACGCACTATTTATATTTGTTATAGTTATTCATGTAAATTAGCCATTTAAATCCTTGTAGTATAACTTTTGTATGTAAATAATATAATCCAAGTCTGAAATTCAAAGAATTTTCACTAATCAAACAAATCTTACTGCAAGATTGATGTATGGCTTGTAAATATTGTTCCCTAGTTGAAAGTTCTTACGCTAGATACTTGTTGGCTACTGGATTCCCGATGAGAAGAATATTAAGGATATAGCAAAAAAAGGAGCTCATTGACGTTTTGATTGTTTTAAGTAATCGACAAATTAATCTTTCAATCAATTTACAATGATTACTAATAAATTCAAGTTCGACGTATCTATGTATATGCGCATATTCGATAGGTATATCCGTATATAAATATTTTTAATGGATGATTAGGTCAAAATTGAAATACCTTTTTTATATATAGGTACTCAGTATCAGAATCGAGTACTGAACACCCTCCTTCAGTATGTACATTATTTTATCAGTCAACCTGTACAGACATAGTTTTTGCTACTCGCTTAATATCTGTTGTCCTTCCCTACCCTGTAATAGATTCGTTCCCAAAATATGTATGTATCATTTGGACTATATTATGTAACTAGCTGAAGCCAACTGCATATTAACAGTTGCATTATGGACGCCAGATATGAGTTTGCGAAAATCTGTAGATTAATTTCCTTAATTTCGACTTTGAATTATGGATTTCCACAACTAAATCTATAAATTTAACAGTACCCATGATATTAAGCAATAACCTTACGCCAAACGGTAAAATATTGTCTTACAAGCTTATGAGTATTTTTTTACAAGGTATTGATTTGTACCAGGGCTTGTTAACCACTTAATTTTAAAACCTAAATCAGCGCAAATAAATAAGGAGTATTCCATAAGGCTCTTACCTTAACTTCAAAAAAAGATTTCCTTATTGAACATTATTATTATAAGATTATTATAAGTTTTAAATTAATAAACCGGTTTATAGAGGTTCTTTTTATGTTCGCCACTCTCACAGAATTTTTAAATATTTGCACACCATACCATGATAGAATATGTTGGTTATTTTCAACGACTTGTGACACCCATATTCATGCAAATAAATGTTTTTCATTTTTCATTTCAAACCTCTATGAACTGGAATTTTTTATACCGTTTCTGTTCAAGGTCTGGTTTATATATCTGAATGGATAGGTCCTTATTCTTTATATAGCTTAGGATGTACATCTGGCTTAATAAGTCCTTATCTATGTATAATATTCAATAATAACCTAACGCCAATCAATTACTTAACAAGCTAGCTACTAGTGACTGCATCTACAGTAAGTTAATGCATCTGGATTGGTCTTTATTTACATAATATACTCTTGAACAAGTGTGATTGTTGTGCATAATATAATTTTAGATGAAAATGTATATTGTTGATAAATTCAAATGAAATGCCATTACAAATACGGAAATACGTGAAAACTCTCAATATAATATGCTTTTATAAAAGTTTATATTTTTGAAGTTGTAAACAGTTCTTCATTTATTGTTTTATTTGAAGTAAATCTATGATGTGTTAAAGATTTTGTACTAAAAATATAATAGGTTCATTTGCACCAAACTAAATACTTTTTAAATAAATTTAGCCAAAGTACAAGTAAATTTAAATAGTTTGGTAAAAGTGGACCTGAAAGATTGCTTTTATAATGCATAATAGTAATAATATTGCTGGACAATTTACACAAATCGATTTAACCCAACAAAGTAAGCAAATTATTTGCTTGTGATATGGATGTTAGTCAACTATACTAATACATAAAAATACATAATAAATAAATACTGTTACGTACATAATATACAAGTGTTTGTCCCTGTCGGGAATTTAACCTAAGCCCATCGATTCGTAGTTAGGTTCGCTTACCGCTCGACCAACGGAACGGTCATATTAATTATGAAATAATGCTCAATATTACATCTGTCAATATTTTATGGTTTGCAGCGGCGTTTTATAATAATTAAATATTACTTAGCATATTCACAATAAGTCAAGCTTGATATAATCAGTAACCTTTAGGTTTGATACATCGGAAACTTAAGATGGCGACTAACCAAACATTGCTACCAAATACCAATGACATTGTACCGTCCATTAAACTAAATTAGCAGCCTTCGATCAAAAATAATTAAATTCAAGATCGCGGCTAATGAAATAAAAGTATGAATAAATGTGTACTCTTATTTTAGTATCTTCCAAAAACAGCCAATGTGTGGACGCAATAAAATGCCTTAGTGTGCTTTAAAGAACTATGAAATTAACTAGCATGACAGTAAAATTTCGAAAGGAGTGTCTTTCCAAAATAATTTTATATTACAGTACTTTCTACACTAATCTCGTCAACATCGATAGCTCTGGAACAAGAAATCTGTCTTATAAAAAAGTCTTATAAGTAGCATGAAACTTGTACTTTCAAACATTCTATAAGCTACACGCTTGTAGAATGTTTGAAATTGCAAGTTTACGGTACAGCAAAGCATTATCGAAAACTAAAATAAAATACAGAAATAAACTTGATTATTATTGATATTTAGTCAATATGCGATATTTTTGTGGTTCTGTATATATAAATATGTAATGCATACATATTAGGAGGATCCTAATTTTTCGAGTTTTTAAATATTATTACGGCACCTGCTCATTTGATTCGCTAATATAAAAATGTATTTTTTTTTAATTTCTGAAAACTATCGAAAAATTATTGTATGACTACTTCAACAGCTGTGATTCTCAGTAATTAATTAATGGTGTTTAATTCGCGTTGTATAATGTGAAAGGGACCCATGTAAGTCACCCATCACCTGCAACCACGAATCAAGATGAAGTCCGCCGCGCACTTCAGTCGATATTAAATCATTTTGACGAGAAAACACGCGCGTTTTGTTCCAAAAAAGAAAAAAACTTGATTCAACCTGCTATGGTGTATACTAGTTTCTAATCTACATAGTTACTAGAAATAAACCCAATAACTGATCGGCCAGTTGTTATGTAAACTAAACCAGTTAAGATTACTATTGATTGATTACTATATATTGATTGTTTATTTTTTTATTACATAAACCCTAATAACATTTACAAATCAACTCTTTTGTCTTCGTAATAAATGATTTTAACATTTGACCATATGTCTGACTTTGTAAATAACAATAATTTACACTCCTAACGCCCTGATTTATGAATAAAAAAATTCTAATTTAGGAAGTTTCCATATATATATATATATATATATATATATATATATATACTAGCTGACCCGGCAAACGTTGTTTTGCCATATAAATTATTTAATAAAAAAATAAGGTTTGGTGATAGAAGGGTAAAAATGTAGAGTTATATGTATTTTTTAATGCTGAATCATAAAAAAATAAATATAAAAAAAATTGTCCATAAAGTAAAAAAAAAAATTTTAGGGGTGGACAACCCTTAACATTTAGGGGGATGAAAAATAGATGTTGGCCGATTCTCAGACCCACTGAATATGCATACGAAATTTCATCAAAATCGGTCAAGCCGTTTCGGAGGAGTATCGAGACTAACATTGTGACACGAGAATTTTATATATATAGAGAGATATATATATATATATATATATATATATAATGTTATTATATTATATATTATATTATATCTATACATATAATAAAATCGTAGGAAAGTCAAAACTGTACATCGAATATTTTTTTTAAAAATACTTGGGGCTTGATCTATAATCGATATTGAAGCCAAAAATATAGTTTTTAGAGTTTTTGTCTGTTTGTCTGTATGTATGTCCGGGGTAAACTCAAAAAGTACTGCATGGATTTACTTCAAATTTTGCATGAATATTACTAACAGGTCAGGTCAACATATAGGCTACATATTATCACGCTATCACCTACGGGGGAGGAGGAGCAGTGCGGAGTAAACGAAGTCCGCGCGAACGAAGTCGCAGGCAACAGCTAGTTATTTGAATAAAACAATCAATACTTTGACCTGAATGGACAAAATATTATTTACTGTTATAATATTTGGAATCGGTTAGGGGCGAGGCTATAATTTTACATTAAATTAGACTAGGAGGTTTAAAATTAATTTAAAATTATAAGGATACCTATACCTAAGATTCGCCATTTATCTAGTTTATTTCTCCTTTATTTATAAAAATGTATGTACAATTTATGTATTATAGAAGTTAATAAAAACAATAAGTATGTGCCCTTTTATTTATTTCATGTAATTACAACATGTAATGTAGTAAGCTTTCATCAAGCTTGTTTCTAACACCAGTACTTGTGTAAAAACTTCAATATTATTTAAAGGCTACGGTTAAGTATTAAAGTAACCAAATCCCTTAGCTTGTTTGTAAAGCTAGATCATTTTCTTCCACTTTATGTTCAGCAGATTTGTTTAATTTCTTTTTATAACAATGGCTAGCCTTTATAAGTTCATTACATAAATCATTAATTATAGCATTATTTGTTACAAGATTATCTGAAAGCACTGCTTTAACCTTGGCCATTATATTCTCTAAAGTACGACGTGGTATGTGTAACAATGATGATATTCTTTCATTAGGCTCACCAGACTTATATTTCATGAAAAGTGCAGCCAGTCCTAAGCGTCCTCTTTTTATTTCTGCTATTTGAGGTAACTCTTCAACTATAATATCAAATTCTTCTTTAGATATTCCCATGCAATAATCAAAAATTTTATCATCTACCTCATTAATATTCTCAAAGTCCACACTTGGACTGAACGTATTTATAAATGAGAATGCGTGCTCTATATGTTCAGCAGTAAATGTTTTTATACTCCTGGTGGAATCATACAATGTTTCCCACATGTTTGTACGTAGGTGGTCATTGCAAGCGCGAACTAAAGGCGGCAGATAAAAATTATGATTACTTAAAACAACAGCTCGTGTTTTATCAGAAATTCTGTGCAGTGAAGAAGCCCTGCAGTTAGGAAATACACAACGATTACAAGAGTTTGGTGCTCGCCTGTAGTTTGGTAAAACCAAACAATCTACAGTTTTCTTGGATTTTGATGTGTCAGGAGGTTGTATTTCTTGTAACTGCGTGTATTCTTGTGGCTCTATTTTTATATCTTGAGATTTGATCGCATTAAGGTTATTTAAACGACAAACCTGTCGTTTTGTGCGTAACCAGCATGCATGACACACATGGTCAGATTCTGTTACCTGCAAAAAAGATCCTTATCATTTTCGTAATGTTAAACTTAAGAAAAGGCAACTCGCAACACATGAACTCATTAGACAAATTTCTTAAAAAACTATAGGTTTTCTGCCAATTCTCTTTTGGCCAATTACACTCTCAAAAGCTGTTGTAGTAAACTTTTCGTTACTATTAAAAGCAAAGAACTTAAAAATAAAAGTCACTATCAAGTTTCATGCAACACCAGTAGCGTGAATTGGTCTTGAAGAACTATCATTGTGTCTATAAAAGTTAAAAAGCTGACTTACGCCTAGCTACGCTAGGTGTAAGTCAGCTACGCCTACGCTAGCGTGACACCAGTTCTTAGTAATTGAGGTTAGATACACCAATAGTAATCTTTATGAACCAGTTCATTAAAACAAACTTATAATCAGGTTAACATAGAGAACTTGTATCCTTTATAGAAGATTGTAGCCTGTATACTTACAAAATAAATAATGATAAATGTAATTAAAAAAATATATCATACCTCCCTTGGTTCTACTTTTTCGCATATAATGTTGGCTATAGACTGAAGCAGATCTGTAGGGTTCTCTCTCAATATTTTATCCTTTTGTCTTCGCAAAAGTGAAATCCCACACAAAAGACAAGTTATATTGTGGCCTAAATTATTTGGTTGTATTTTTTGGTCATCACTATCAAAAACTTCTAGCAATAAATCTTCATTTGAAACTGTTGATGCAATTCTAAGACATTTTTCACAAACATAATCATCTTTAGTAATCTAAAAAAATATAATAGATTTAAGATCATGAATTTTAAAAAAAAGATTATATTAGTTTTAAGATGTAATATTTGACTGAATATGAATTGTGGAACTATAAGTTATATGCGACTTTATTTATTTTGTCACTTTGTACTTGGTAATGTAAAAAGTTTTTTTTTATATTATAAAATAGTGACAAGCAGATAGATCTCCTGATGGGAAAGGTCAATCATTGCTTATAAACACCAAAGATGTTAGTGGTGGTTGCTATCTTCCGACGAAATCTAATGCCACATGCACAAGTTTACTAGCTACCATACCCTCCAAACCAGAACAAGACAGTGACAAGCACTGATGCTATTGCGGCAGGAATAGGTAATGCGATGATACCAGACCCTGGAGAGAATGCAGAACTCTACAATCTAGTAAAATACATACAAACCTAGGTACAATATTATAGGCATAGAACCATCACAAGGACATAACTGTCTCCCAATAGCTAGGTGATATAGATATTTTGATAAAGTTTGACCTAAAAATCTACATCCTCAACCCACAATTAACCTTTTCATCACCTGAGTCAAATTTATCTAACAAAAAAAATTCGGGCTTATTCTGCCTCAGTCGGATTTATCCGACACAAAACCCTGTGTATTATTTATTCAATTTCTAAACTTATTACAACGTTTTAGCCTAAAACACATTCTTTTTTCGACAGTTTACATATTCAACCTTTTATTTAGACTTATAATTCAGATTTACTATACCAAGAAACAAAATAAAGACTATTTCAATAATGATTTCAAGAATAATTAATTTATTACACATATTGGCCAAAAGAGAAAAAACCAACACTTACGATTCGTGGATGAACCCAACTACACAGCAAAGAGGTAACTTTTGTTTCAAGTTCCAGGGCTGGGTATCGGCGCATGTTGTTAACACGTATATTGCAGTTTACACATAACATTAAAGGAAGTTTTTTACGATCATCCATAGTAATGAAGATATCTAAAATATAGGAATACCTTATAAAACAGTAAGACTTGAAATAATTTATAATTAAATGAAAAATAATTTTATGGTTTGTACTGACATGAAAGTCAAGAATTATGGATAAAATACTAGAATCCCTTGGAAAAAGTTATTCAGTACTGGTAAAGTTTTAATAAAATACAATTTCAATTATATAGGTACAATTTTTATTTTCAATAATTTCGAAATCACAAACACGAAACACAGGTCACAGATTACAATTTACCAGGGCTGCCAGGCATGAATCATGAGATTACCCGCAACCAGTCATAAAAATACCCCGCTTTTACCCGCAACCAGTCATAAAAATACCCCGCTTTTACCCGCCATCAAACTTAAAATACCCGTAAAGAGGCCATTTTTAGGGCTTTTAAAGAAACGATTTTTTGTGTCTTGCGTATAATTTTGAAACTTAATGAAACATTTGGCTTAAACTTATTTATGTACTACAGTTTTGTTTATTGATGTCAGCATTAGGTTGACATGCTACGATGCCACCAGGTTTTCAAATACCTTCTCGTTTAGCTCATAATGTAACAATACTGCCGGTATTTAGAAAGTTTTTGTTGTCTATTTTGATATTTTTTAATATATACTGAATAGTTTTTCGACTGATGCATTAGAAAAAAGTAGAATAAGTAGGTAATATGACTATTACTTTCTTCAGATTTACGAACACATTCATAGTAGCATTATTTTCTCCCAATATGAAATAATTAAAATAGTTCCAATCATTGGTGACTCTCCCACTATAGACAATATGCATTGTTTTTACGTTTTTTACATTGTAAATATATAGGCAATGACTTAGCATTCAAACTAAAATTATGTACAGTAAAAAATACCCGCTTTTACCCTCAAGACAACAAATACCCGCAAAATTACCCGCCTTCTCAGTTCATCGTCAAATTACCCGCAATGCGGGTAATTACCCGCCAAGGAAGTTATATTCTACCCGGAATGCTTACACGCGCTTCAAAATCGTTCCGAAGAGTACCACGATATGGGTGGAGTATGTCCCTTTCTACTAAATAAAGCGCCAATCGCCATATATAAGTGCGGCCATGCGTAGTTTGCAAATTACTACTAAGTAATTCTACTAATTTGAGAAACAGTTTTTGCATTCCATAAGTAATTACGTAATAATTAAAATAAGCACATTTTAGACTCACTGTGTTAATTACAATAAATTTTATGCTAATTTATTTATCAACGTGTATGAATAAAAAGTATTTAATAATTACTGAATATGTAAAAATCTACCATCTAGATAGTTTTATTTATACTGGCAATTGCAAGAAAGGGACAACATCCACTCATGTCATTGTCTTGCTCAGAACGTTTTTCCCCTCTGTTAAGTAAGAAACAAATGTCAACTTTATGAGTAACGAAATAAAGTACATTTTTATTTTTCAAATATTGCTTTGTAACAATTCCAGTTATAGTATATAAGTTCCTTGTTACCCGCCAATTGGCAGCGCTGCAATTTACAGAATACAGATTATTTATTACAAAAATAAAGATTAAAAACAACAATTTTTGACCTAGGGATGTCAAAAAATAATCGATTTTTATTTAATCGATTACACGTTTTAATCGATTTTTATAAAAAGTGCTACCTATGCATCCGATCCGAATCTCAAAGCTCATTATATAAACAAGTCGATTGCGAAACGCCACGATCTGTACGTAGGTAGGTAGAAAAGACAAAACTATACTTTGGGATCAGAATTATTGTTTTTAAACTCCCACCTGAAATTTCAATACTGATTGATAATTTTGTTTTTTATTGTAATTTTTAAAACCTTAAGGTTTTCGATTAGTTTTTACACTTTACCGTTTTATTTTATATTCATTTACTCAAATGCAAAATAGCACTGGACATTTTAAGTTTTTTTATTATTTATTAAACTGAAAGTTTAAAGAAAGATTTGTTTTTCGTTTAATTTTTGAGAACTTAAATACCAATTTTTTAGAACATTAGGCATCAGAATTGCAAACGTGCGTTACACAGACGATACGACCGCAGAATAACTATTAATAGGTATTCTTCATTATTCTGTGATACAACGCTCTAGGTTGCAAATGAAGCTGAAATTATAAACCTACTAGACAGAATGGAGAAGTTTGGGTCTCCAAATAAACCGTTTTAAAACCAAACTATCAAATTACTCAATATCACGAGTGCATTACCTCTTGAAAAAATAGTACCTACCCTAACTGCAGTGCTGATGATAGTATCTAGTTAAATAAAAATATCCGTCTTTATCTAACTGGGTACTATCAACAGCAAGACAGGTTATTGTGAAAAGTAAATTAGAAGGCCGGACGTATCAGTATGGCTAAAGATCGACCATAAATTGCATGTGGGTCAGGCCGCATCGCAACACAGCACATTTCCGTATTCCTTTCCGAATGATATTCTCCTTTGTTGCTCGTCATAGCGTAGATCTTGTAAAATAGTACAACTCTTTGTAGCCTTGAATTACAAATATTAATAGTTACCCATCCGTAATTACATGATTTAATAAATTAATAGCTAAAACACAGAGGAACACGTGCGCGCATTCTGCTCGCTATCACACACTGGCGACGGAATGGGGCAGGGCACATCACATTCAGCGAAATCTAACGAGCAACAGTCCGCCCGATACGGTAGAGCACATAGCGTGCGCATTATCTTTGCACAGTGTGCAATGCATTCAAATAAAATGCATAAAAGTGATCTAGGTGGATTTTTGGATTTAGAGCCAACATTAGGCCTAACGCCTAGGCGTTGTGATCTAAGCGTTGGGGTTCAATGTGCTCGATCTTAAAAAGCGCAAGAATTCAGCTCCAGCTCGAGGAAAATAGTAATGTCTTGAAAACCGAGGTCGAAGCTAGGTTTGTTTAGTTACGGCTTGGAAATGTGGACGTGAAGTAAAAGCTGATTATGATTATATTTCCAATTTTGAGAAGTGGTAAAAGATAGATTAAAGGTAATAAAACAAATATACAATGCGAATGTGGAAGGATGTAGGCACCGAGGAAGACCAAGACTGACGTACCATGATCAGATTGATCGAGTACTGTCCGAAGGTGGTGTCAAGAATCTTCACAAACGGCGTGTTTGTGTGAAGAGAGCAATGAATGTGGAAGAACGAAGACAAGTCTGCGAGGTTCGTGATGTATGGCACTCGTTTCTCTATGCCTACCCCGTAAGCGATCTGGCATGATGATATTATGTATGAGATGTGGTGCTGGCGTAAAACGCTCTAAATTCCATGTATTGCTTTCCGTACAAACAAATCTATCTTTCGAGGAGATATTCACTTGTTATTCATAAAACCAGACTCCACGACTTGTTTGCGAAGTATCCTTTAGTTCCTTGGTTATATTGCCTGAAAAGGATAGACGTAACCTTGAGCAACTGATTGTTAATGGTAAAGTCGATGGAAGGAGGCCGAGAGGTCGCAGCTTGATAGTATGTTTTGATCAAATCTGAACAACTGAACGCTTAAAGCTAAACACCAAGCTGCGTAATACTCTCCACGGCATAGACGTTGAAGAGACATCGGGGAACCACGACCCTTAATAATGAGGAAAAGGAGGCGAGAAGGAGAGTCATTTCATCTTATTTTAATTGTGTTAAAATATTTAATGGTACTGCAATGTTGCAATAATTATGTTTTTTCTCCTTGTTCTTTACCCTGAAAGTTTAAAGAGACAATTGTTTTTAGTTTTAAGATCAGAATGTTTTTGGTTACCATACCACATACCATGTTGGTTATTTTTAAATTCATCATTTTGTTTGATTCTTACAGAGAGAATCAAAAGGTTCTTAGGAATAAATATGTACACAATCACTTTAGTGGTATTTTGATAATTATTTGAGAGTGTCAATCGTGTATCACTTATGGAAACTTTCACTTGTTTTCATTATTTCAATAAAAATAAATTGGTTTGTGCGGTGGGTCGTAAAAACTACTGGGATATGAAGAAAAGTAAGTTACGTGTTGTCGTAAAGTAGCTGCACGTGAAAAATTGATAAAAAGTAAATTTTTCTGAACATTCAGCAGACGTTAGGACATGGTGCTTTACCCTATTCCACAGTTACTTACTGGGTTGCTGAATTTAAAAGAGGTAGATCGAGCTGTGAAAATATCCCCCGTTACAAACGACCTTCAACCTCCGCTTTAGAAGAAAATGTGAAAAAAAGTTGAGGGTTTAGTTTTGAAAGACAGATTTTATTTTAGTAAATGCGTACATTTATTGCCTACTTTACTGCCCAAACTCGAACAATGATAAACATTGACCCTGTTACGACATGAATACCTAGATATCGAAAAATTAAAACCAAAAAATGTTTTATTTAAAGTAAAAAAAAAAACTAATTATTGTTATTAATCAATGTTTTTTTTTCACTAACTAACATCGTTGAAGCCCCCTAACAAAGTTTTGTTAGTTACCCAATCCGAGATTTTTCGAAGAGAGAAAAGATGGGCGGCTCGTCAAAACGAAGATGTTTACAAAAAATCAGCTAATTATTAATCAAAAATAAAAATGTTTGTAGGGCCACGGTCTATACTGAAACTGAGACGGAGAAGATTTGAATTTTGAACACATGTTCTATTTATATAATACTAGCTGCTGCGTGCAGTCTGCTGCATTATACATTCATTTGGTTAATCCCGCGGGATTGCCTAATTTTTCCGGGATAAAAAGTAGCCTATGTGCTATTCCAGGTTATTATCTACCTGTGTGCCAAATTTAATTTAAATCCGTAAACATAATCCGTGTTATAAGTGGAAACTTAATTGATTTATGTAATTTTTTTTTTCTGTTATGTTAGTAATGTAATACCATATTGTATGTTTCCCAAAAATAAATAAAATAAAAATAAATAAAACAAACATCCATCCAAACATCCAAACTTTCGCATTTATAATATTAATATAGATGTTCAAATCAACATCGTCGATATTTTACAGCTGGAGATCGATATATCAAAAAAAAAACAAAAGAAATACTGACAAAACATTTTATTAAATAGAATATAATTTACAAAATTATTAGCTATGTAAATCCCAAAAAACAGGATCACTTGGGAATGTTCATATCATACAGCAACAAGTATTTTATTATGCATTATCTTAGATACTAACTTTTGATATTATTCAAAGCTACAAAAGTACATTAGTATTTTTTCTTTCTCATTACACAATATATTAACCATAAAAGGCTATACGTACATGGTAAACGGCAAGAATTGAAATGAAATGCCTTTTATAAAAAAATTTAACTTTCACTTCCTGAAATTTTAAATGATTTACCCAGAGTACTTCTCGATGCCAAGAACTGTAACATAATAGTAATAACTAGCAATACCCGTGCGAATAATTCGCACTAAGTTATTTTATTAAATACTTCTTGAGTTGATTTGAAATTGAACAAAAAGGGAGGCAAATATCTTAACCTTAGCGTATTAATATATTATGTGACTAGCTGTTGCCCGCGACTTCGCCCGCGCGGACTTTGTTTACTCCGCTCCTAGTGGTCATAGCATGATGTTATATAGCCTATTACCTTTCTCGATAAACAGGCTATCCAACTCAAAAATAAATATTCAAATCGGTTTAGCAGTTTCCGAGATTAGCGCGTACAACCAAACAAACAATTAAACTCTACAATTTTATAATATTAGTATAGATATATAAAAATATTACAGTACCTACTTGACATCGAGAATTTATGCCATTTAACGAAATACAATCATCACATTACATATCTTTACATAGATAAGCAACAGTTATATAAATTACATCTACGCCGGATTTTTATGTTACATAGATATTTAAGCTATAAAAGAATACAGACGAATACTTGTGTGAATATTGTTATAAGAAAAATCATCGCCATGTCCCGTTAAGGGTAAGATTAGGTAACAAGTAATATTATACGGAAAGAGTAATGAGTAATGACCCAGGTTCAAAGTAATATCATAATTATGACACTGTCATCTATAGGCGCTGGTTACTTGCCACCAAAAGGAGACCAGCTATAGATAGCTTTCCTTAAGCCGTCAAAAGTATAAATTGAAATTCCTTTTATTTTCTACCGACTTGATAAAAAGGAGAAAGTTTCTTCCTAAAAAGGATTCGGAATCTTTGTTTTTATGTATCAGTATCTTCACGCCCATATTCCCGAAGGTAGAGAGAGGTTATAACAAGAGCACCCACGACTAGCCGAAGATACTTGGTCCCACAAAATGTGATAGGTAGCAAGCCTATTGCCAACCAGGCACTTTCCAATCCCGGGCAACATTGCTTTTATCAGAAATCTGAAAAAAACACATTTTTTAAATTGCCCGACCCGGGAATCGTACCCAGGACCTTATGTGGTCAAGGCCATCGCCGCACCACTAGACCACAGTGGCGATATTTTTATGTATGTTCTCCGATTAATTGAATATGCCTGAACCAATTGGGAAAATTCTTTTTTGTTTTAAAGGGTATACTTTCCAATGGCGGATCAGGAGGGTGGTCATGACCCCCCCTGGGTAGGGGTATTGGATAAGGATTAAAGTTTATCATGACTGATCCTCAAACATATGACCCCCCCTTGAACCGAAGACCGGATCGGCCCTTGTATATGTGAGCCCCCCCCCTGAACTGGAGGCTGGATTCGCCCTTGATACTTTCCATCCATGTGGTCCCATTTTAATCTAATGCAAGGTTACGGAAAAACATGTAATGGAAATTCGATTGTTTGTAGTTTTACTGTGTTTTTACATTGTTACAGGAGGTTGCTTTAGTCGGATTATTACAAGTATAGCTCTGATAACATTATTACCGCTGAGACGACCTCTTCTATTTTTTCTTCTGTATATCCAGAAGAAACATATTATAGCAATATACAGTGTACAATCCTAATTGTAAAAAGTTTGTAATTTTGTTTAGTTTAACGGTCCAGTAGTTAACGGCCGCGTTATAGAGAAATGAAATCCCGAGTTTGAATCCCTGGTTGGCCACTTCGTTCTATAAATTTTGTTTTCCTGAAAAATATGACTCACCAGAGTAGAAAGTGCCAGACTTATCGATACCAGCTCTTATATCACATGTCTTTCTGTCTACCTCCTCAGGGAAAGGAGAATGACTATATTAAACTACACTTATCGACTAATAAGATAATTTTTTAATACAAAACTACACACAATTTAAAATTATAGAGGTCGTGCACTGACATTTTCAATTTCAAGAATTTACAATTTTTATATGATTGATAAGTCATACAAAGACTTCTATGTACTAACGTACTAGACAACGCATGCACCATGCCACTTGTGTTCCACTAAAGTGCAGTCCATGGACTGAACCTACGTCAGATCTCGTTGAATGTAACGTGTAAGCGCCATGAAATTCACGGCAGTTACGAACTTTTGGTTGCGAATATATATATTATTATATTATCCGCTGCAGCGCTGTCTAATTTTTAGTTTGGTTGGACGATTTATTATTATTTCAGCTTCTTGAACCCCAAATACGTGACCTTCCCCTGTTTTCAGAAGTTACGTTAAGTTAAATCCCTACCTAGGTAGGGGCCTAGATATTGATTTATCATTGCAAAGCAAGGATTAGGGCCTATATTGACTGAACCTAAATCGTTGATTCTGGTTTCCAGAAGTTACAGAACGAGAGGTGGGCATATTGCCCTTTTCTTTTCTTGAACCCCAAATATGTGACCTTCCCCTGACCCGAAGGCTGAATCCGCCCTTGTTGCTTTATTTGTTTTCTTTTTTTTTAATGAATTGAATATGTGCACAGACCATTACGAAGACTATTACTGTCACTTAAAATTTTTAACATGACTTCATATTTAATTTAAATCTAATTATGTCTGCAATTATAACGATATAAGTATCTTCACGCCCGTATCCTCAAGCCCGTAGCCCGTAGCCCAAGATACTTTGCCCCACAATGTAATATGTGGCCAGCCTATCGCCAACCGGGCATTTTCCAATCCCGGGCAATGTTGTTTTTTTTATAAGAAAACTGGAAAAAAAAACACATTTTTGAATTACCCGACCCAGGAATCGAACCCGGGACCTAATGCGGTCAACTCTGATACCGGACCACTAGACCACAGAGGCGACGATATAAGTGTTGTTACAAAATGTTATTTAAAACAAAAAGTTGTAATTTTGGATATTAAATCGATTATTGACCATTATATAGTTAATTTTTTGTAGAGCAGTTCCACTGGGCATCCTTACTGATCTTTTTTTAAAAAAAAACAAGATTTTCTTAATGTCCATTTTGGTCCTTTTATCTCTATTGAGTTTTTCTGAACGAATATAAATCAATTTATTTATTTAGAAAAACTCCGAATAAAGATAAAAACAATCGAATAAATATATTGTCATTGCCACCAATTTGTGTTCAGTAACAGCGTCCTTATGCTACTTATGAATAATTTTAATAAGAATGTGCTATCTAGGAATCTTAAGAATTTTACTATGATAAACTGACAGCGCCACGACATTATAAAAAATATCAACTGTAGTTCCTATTTTATCCAGTGAACAGACAAATTGGTGGCACTACACGAGTTGCCTTTATATCTATTGGTCTTACTATTGACATTGTCAGCTACATATCCGAGATCCTTATTTTATGGGTACCGGCATAAGAAATCAATTAATATCCAATTCATTTTTGAATGAAAGATATTTAATCTATATTATTTAACCGGAATACCGGGTCATATGTAGAAGCTAGAGAAACCGCAGGTAAGTAATTTCCATTCTTTCTGATTTAACGGACATAGTATTTGCTTATACTTTCCTCCCGTAACTCATTACAGTTCGCGCAAATATCAAAAGAAATACTTAATTATTTATAATAATACTTACATTTAAGCTAGCCCTTAAAACTATTGTCTTTTACATTTAAGACAGTATTTTAAATTTAATGATATTTAAATTACGTAGGTAACAATGCATAACAATAACAATCCATATTCGGACAGCTTCTCGTTAAATCACAGATGAGCAATGTTTACAATTGAGCTCAATAATTAACACTTCATAATCGGATTGTAATTTGAATCTAAATTGCTCCACAGACAAGCGCATAGACAAAAAAAGACAAACATATATTTTTGGCGCTGTTTAAATCATGTAAACAATATAAGGTCCTTCCGAAATAGGTAATCATATTTCAACACAGTGTTCACACTGTTTAGTAAATGTAACCAAAGACCCCGAAAAATTTTTACACCTTTTTGCATAAAATAATCCACTTTGAGGTTATTTACCACTTACTTACTCATTCTTGCGTTAAAAGTGGATTATTTTATGCAAAAAGGCGTAAATCGTTATATGAGAAAAAATTATTTTGTCTGTAAACATCAATAAGTTTTAGTCCCTTGAATTACATTTTGTTTTTAGCTGGATATCTTTGGTTAAACGTACTGAACGCTGCGTTAAATTATGTTCATATATTTTGGAAGGACCTTATATACAAAGTAGAAATTAAGACAATTTAGTCTGCAAATTTCAGCGAAATCTTATGTTAAGCAAGAAAGTAGCGAACAACAAATTTGTCGAAGGTCTGGAAAATAAAAGAAACCAGGGGTCTTTTTTTATTTTCCAGAAAGAACAACAGTCCCGTCAGTAGCAAGAAAAGAAACAGACATTTCACTCAACACGTTATTTTTCTTGATTCAGTAGCATTGCAGCATTCACATTTAAGATTTCGCGAAAATTTACAAATTTTACATTATATTATATCTTCGGAATTTGGTGTAACTCCATATAAACTAAATAAAAAGCGTTTTATGAAACATTACAAGTGCATAATAATATGATTATAAAATATAAATTACCCTAATTACAAATTAGATTAATTCAACTACTATATTAATTTATGGATTTTCGCTTATGCTTTTTCTACCGCGACTGAGTTTATCTCGCTTTTGCATCAGCGCCACATTGCAAGTTGAAGCCAAATAGACTATTTATGTAGACAACTACTTCGCCGTAGCATAATCACGAAGTTTTATCGTGACACCATATACTTCTTCACCAATTTTGCGACGATAATGTAGCCAGAATAATTCACGCTTTAGCTAATTAGTTCGCCACAAACATCATGACAACGCGAATCTTAGATGAATCCTGATATTACCGCGTCGTTATAGAATGCCACCGTATGGCGAGCGCGGGCAAGATGTCTTAAATATATCTTGCGTTTTTAATGATAACCTTAGAGATGAGAAGGTCTGGTTTTAATCATCTCCTATCAATATTAAATATGTTTATTTTTCTACAAACATAATATGTATGTTAAATTACAAAATAATTATAAAAACTTAACAAATTAAGCGTTTAAGTTCATGACAATAAATATTAGTAGGAACACTTTTGTATATATAGTATAAAATAAAAAAAGCGAATCGAAAAATCAAATATATACATTTCCTTTAGAACACTTCTCTACTCTAAATCCATTTACCTCCTACTGTTGGTGTGGTCCCTTTTAATGACGCCTAAAAGGCAAAACGTATAACACCATCCTATATGTATAACTAAAAAAGTAAAAACGAGTATAATACTGTTACTTTAAACTACGTTTATAATGTATAGTGAAATGTTTTTTATTTTATATCTGTAAGACAAAGTTTCAGACCAAATTTGCCGCCTCCTAAAATCTGCCGCCCTAGGCTCTGCCCTAGGCAGTTTACTCAGCCTGATGGTAAATCCACTACTTATAATGGGCATAATTCCAAAAAATTCAAAAGATGTGGGCTGATAAAGGCTATTTTTCGTCCATTAACCAATTTATGTGATATATATACTTTATATTTGAAACGCTTCGCAAAAAAAGTAATTCAGTGATTACAAAAAAACAATAAAAATGGCTAAGCAGTCCCTTTTTTGGCGATAACTTCTTAAACTAACCACAAGTCATAACAATTATGGCGTAAATCCCCTAAATTGAAAAAATACACATGTTTAAATTCACAAATGTAATCAATAGGTAGTAGTCTGAATGCAAAACTTTATCTCGGGTGTGTGATGGGCAGAAAACAGCTCTTGTTAACCTAGCTCCTTTTATAATTAGCCAGTATGTTCATAAAACGTCTTTTTTAAATATTTCTTTGATTTTCGCCGCTTCCACTTTCTATCCAGTGCGGATAGAAAGTGGAAGCGGCGAAAATCAAAGTTAGTATTGTTCAAATAAACTATTTTTTAATAACGGGTTACAGACTATAAACTATATTTTTCTAGCGCGCTACGTAATAGACTACATTAAAACGTACCTATAACTGAGTGCTAAGTGTGAGTTTTTCTTTTCGCATTCGATCGTGAGCGCGTTTGGAGTTTACTAGGAATTTTGTATGTGATTTGTACAGCGCCACCTAGTGGTAAACGTGAGAAACAAGTTTCTCAACAAATCACATACAAATTCCTAGTAAACTCCAAACGCGCTCACGATCGAATGCGAAAAGAAAAACTCACACTTAGCACTCTGGAACACTGATTGCGTGAACCGAGCCTCAAGCACGAAATTTAAGCGTTTTCGTATCGTTAACGTATCGAGGACTCGATACGTTAACGGAGTATGACGATAGTAGGAAGCACGAAGCACCTTCTATCGACTCTCGAGACCTCGATACGATTACGCTAGTGACGTCATCCTAACGTAAGCAGGAAGGTACTAGTTTCGTTCAAAAACTTAATCGTATATTATCGGTTTCATTATATTCCATATAGAAATATATTTATTGATAACTAAAATCATACCTAACTCAAGCATAATTAATAAAATACACAAAAATAAAGAAATACATTCTCTACTCTAAGAAAAATCAAATTTATTTTGACGAAACCATTCTAACAACGATCTTACGTTGTTCTACGGTTTTTGAACGAGACAACCGCTTGTTACTTGACGTAGGTATACGTCATATGATGCCAAACAAAGACAAGGTCAAGTTTGTTTACGTACAGGCTCTCGAAAACATTACATTTAAATTGTTTCCTTGCATTAAATATAAATAAAATATTATAAAATGAAAACTAGACTAGCTTTATGCAGTACATAACTATGGTGAAGTTCATGGAAAAGTACGTCCTGGAAGTTTTATGTAACTTATTTATTATGTGCAGTTTTTTGTTTCGTGATGTGAAGTGAAGATTGGATCCTTTCTTCCAGAAACAAGATTCCTCTAAGGAAATAAGCTCTAGAGTTATCCTGGAACTCAGTCTTAATGAAGTTTTTCGGCGGAGTTGCTCACAGAGAAATGTAAGAGCCTCTTTGTTGAGGCGATATTTATTTTTAAATTCGGTATCATTTAAATCCATAGGATCAAATATTTTTCTCTGTTTAGTCCTACATCTAACTTCTCTGAAAAATAATCTATACATATAATAAAATCGTAGGAAAGTCAAAACTGTACATTGAATATTTTTTTAAAGAATACTTGGGGCGTTATCTACAATCGATATCGAAGCCAAAAATATAGTTATTAGAATTTTTGTCTGTTTGTCTGTATGTCTGTTTGTCTGTATGTCTATTTGTCTGTATGTCTGTTTGTCTGTATGTATGTCCGGGGTAAACTCAAAAAGTACTGCATGGATTTACTTCAAATTTTGCATGAATTAAAACTAACAGGTTGGGTCAACATATAGGCTACATATTATCACGCTATCACCTACGGGGGAGGAGCAGTGTGGAGTAAACGAAGTCCGCGCGGACGAAGTCACTGGCAACAGCCAGTATTGTAATATAAATGTAAACAGTAAAAAAATATTGAAACTCCATAAATTCTTCATATGTTTTGTTGTACTTATGTTTGGACTTTTCTGGCAAAAGGTTAAAAATGACTGTTTGAGCAGCTTCTTTTAATTCAGGCGGCGTAAATAAAACAAATAAAAATGTGCGAATAAAAATTGTTTACATCGAATCTCGTCTATTATTTTCTTCATCTTGAAGTAAACTTCCAATGAGAATATAATAGAGAATTACGTTGAAATATAGGTGGTATTTGCATTTTTTAGCTTTCCGTTGATTGTATTAATATCCGGAAGTAACTAAAACTACTTAATTTTTAAAAAAACGAGCGTAATAAATGATTTTAAACAACTCGAAACTTTTTTCACCGGCAAATTGTGAGTGAAAAAAGATTCGTCACCTCTCGATACCCAGCCTTCGAAATTTGCGATACGATACTTCAAAACGCCGTTCGTGCTCGCAATTTTGTTACGTTTCACGTATTTCTCGATACGTTTGCGATACGAAAGTTTAATAATTTGCTTGTGCTTCGAAATTTAGTTCCATTTACGTACGATAGGGGCGCTGATCATTTTTCATACGTTTATTTCTCGATGACGATACGAATACTTTTTCGCAACGAGTTCGTGCTTGAGGCACCGGCCGAGATAGCGCGTGACTCATCATAACGTACAGCGAGCCACAGAACAATATTACTCCAGCGAGCGCTAAATGCAGAGATTGAGCGACGAGCGTATAAAACTATAAACTATGTTATAACGTCTAGCGTCTACAGTCTAGCACGTTACTTGTTTAGATTACGTAATTCGTAACTACGGCCTACGCTAGCCGCTTATAGCTTATAGCGCCGAATGCGAATCTAATTAGCGTACAATTTACGTTGAGTATACACTGCGCGCTATAATTTATCACTAAGCGTTATATTAACCATCATTACGCACTGTGCGTGACGTACATATCCATGGTTTTGACTTAAACCGTGGACCGGTTACCGGGTACCGGTACAGGTTTGTGAAGCACTCTCATCTCAGATACGCTTCGAGAGAAACCTTTTATAAAAACTGCTAAATAAATCAGTATTTTTTAAAAACGGTTTCATTACCCGGTGTGTGCGATGCGCGGACAAAGATCAGCTAGTTATTAATGATGTGGTGTCGCGGGACACCAGGTAGGAACGAACTTCCTTCGGCTAAACGGCACTACTCGCTTGTGTACGCAACTGTCGCGCCTGCGCACGTCTCATTTAACGCTTTTATTCCACGCATTTTTCTTACGGTTTTACTATCACATTTTTTTCAGTTCGGTCGCGCAGCAAAATCCCTATCCCCTCCAAGCCTGCCGTAAGGAACTTCGTTCCAATATACCGCACGTAACTAATATTTATAGCTTTATATTATTGATCATATCACTTGAAAATTGAAAAAAAGCGCGATTTTTAAATTTCCACATCACTTGGACTAATAATGTCTGACAAATACATACAAAGTACTGAGTCGGGTTTATTTCTATGTATTAGTATCCATGACTAACACCCATAACACAAGCAAATAATTTGCTTACTTTGGGGTTAGATCAATAAGTTTAATTTGTCCCGTGAATATTTATTTATAAAAAAAATAAACTTATCAACATGATCGGGTAGAAAGTAAACATTTAAACGGAAGCGTTGTTTTTAATTTGCTTATCTATCAATACATTGATAATTTGATACAATATGAAATATATTAATTAAATTTAAAAAAGTAATACATTTTATTTTTAAAATAATTTGGTGAAGGGTCCATTTAATTTTATCACCCTAGTTTTATATTTTTGAATCATCAGAGGCAGAGTGGCCGGACCATCTATACGCTATCCGGTTCAACACGTTTTACGGTCCATCAGTAGGCAAAATGGGTAACACCCATCGCCGCATTTTACCGTTTTAATAACAAGTATAATTCCCGGTACGTTTCTTGAGCACTGACCTTGACTTGTGTAGAAGTGAATAGCATAACGTATAATGTCCGTAATACGGTTTATTTTGCCGTGTGCAAAGCGATCCCTACTCCGTGATCAAGGGTTCAAGAACCGTGCCGGGAATGATTCCACTTTACGTGCTTAACTAGGGCATCCCCGTGGCTCCGTACTCCGTTTCGTGGGTACATTGGCAAGCAACATTAGGACCGGCAATGTGCGGCTATATTGATAACATATCATGTGTGGTAAAATACATGACGTGACTACCTAATATTTTATTTGATACTTATAATCTGTTAACAGATAACACCGCTGATATATGCTCATTTGGGGATTTGAGGATTAATGCAAATGGGTTTTGTATTCCAACCTACTGGACTACCTTAAATTAATACGTAAATGTTTTATACGGAACCATGGCCGTGTTGGATCGCCTAAATTAATATTACAAAGTGCGTGTTGGTTTGTTCGCTTTCACGGCTGAACCACACGATCGATTTTGATGAAATTTGACATGGAGATAGTTGAAGATACGTGGTGAAACATATCTAGTTTTTTTTTAAATTATCATGTTATGTTATGTGACATGTTAATCTATTAGCGGACGGGTGATTCTTCAATGTTGAGGATAATACGGTTCCAGGCAGTTTTCTCTTTACTGTTATAACTACGATGAAGATAAACAATGTTTTTCTATTCCATTATTACTTTTTTAACTATCAACAAGTAAAAGAAAAACATTTCTTATAATTAATTAACAAAAAAACGCAAAAATCTACTGAAAACGTCATTATTTCGCGTGTCCAGATCACCTGTTCTTGGCTATTTGGTCTTCTAAAATATTCAAATACCACTTAATAAAATTATTTATAGTAAAAAATTATATTTAAAGGTCTATTGTTTCTGTTTCTTAACAATTTAAAGTATTAACTTAATTCTAAAATAGTAAAACACTCTTTCAAAAGTTTGTCACAAAAAAAGCGTCATTGTAAAAACAGGAATAGTTTTCAAATTTTTTCCACGATGATTGCAATTTTGGGGCATATTTCGTGCCTACCGGATGCCCCTCGGTACTCTTCGGTTAGGCCACACACTGAACGGATTGGACAGGTCATATTTCTCTCAAGGTAAGCTTGAATATGGTTCTTCGAAATTTGTCATCTTTATAATCATTCTCCTTATTCACTTTATCGTGGTAAATAATATGTTCATTGATTTTATTCATGGCTTTATTTATGTATCGAACTGCAAATAACTCCCCATAGATATTTATTAGCTGTATCTAATCTTTTAAGACAAATTTCGAGATGTTTTCTGGAATTCGTCATTATTGCTGACATCATTATCCTGAAAATGACTGTTGAGAATAATGATGTATGGGTTAGAATAATGATTTGCGGATTTTGAACAATGACAAATGTTGAGAATAATGACGTCAACACAATTATTAGCATATATAACCATTAAAATAAAGTAAGCTGGTACATCAATTGATTAATTTTTTTCGTAATGTCTCTGCAGTTGTTTTGGGAAAAAAATCAGCATGCCTAGAAGTAAGGAATCCTATGAGAATCGTAAAGTCCAATATAAAATGTGTTAGAAACGGAGGTATCAACAAATGATTATTGATCTAGAACTGCTAGCCTTAGAACAAGTGAGAAGGCGACAGAATATAAAAAAAGAAAGAAAAGCGTAAACTGACGAGTATTGCTGCACCGCGCGATTTTCGCTTGCTAGGTTACGTCTAGTTATATAAGAACATATATAAAATAAGACTCGCTCATATCGAACAACGTTCATTTCAGCGGTCATTTGGGAGGAGAGGCTAACTTAGCCCCCAATAAGCTTGGTGTACTCAGCAGAGTAAAGCTTTATCCCAGTCCATCGCCTCCAACTTTACAAGATCCAAATTCGACCTCACATGGAGTACTGCTCCCACCTTTGGGCCGGAGCTCCTCAGTACTAGCTTCTTCCTCTTGATTGCATTCAACGTAGAGCGGTTCGAATCGTCGACGACCAGGCTATTTCTAATTGGCTTGACTCTTTGGCGTTGCGCAGAGATGTAGGTTCGCTCTGCATCTTTTACCGCAATCATAATGGGGAGTGTTCCGACGAATTGTTCGGATTAATTCCTGCCGTTAAATTCCACTATCGGACATCGCGTCAAAATTTAAAGTTCCATCCTCACCACCTCGATGCCTGGAAAACCACAACAGTGCGCCTTTGTCGGCACTGTTTGCCTCGCACTACTCCTTTATGGAATCAATTACGACTTGGGGACCTTCAAGAAACGAGCTTACTCATTTTTAAAAAGCCGACAACGCATCTGCAAGACCCCTGGTATTGCAGATGTACAAAGGTACTGCTTTTACCATCAGGTGCAGTACCTTTGCTCATTGGCCCCCTCTACTATAAAATAAAACAATGGAAAGATTAATTAAGAAACTAAAAGACCAGCCGAAGCGAATCTTTCAGAATTGCCAACCCTTTAGGAGTAATTGCCCTTGCCAAACACATTAAATGTATCTCTTCCTATGCCATCGGCAACGACAATATCAGTTAGCGCATGGTGGCTTCACTGTTCCCCGTCCTAACATATATTATCAATTTTTCCTTTTTTTCTAGCACTTTTCCTTAAGCCTAGAAGACAGCTCACGTCATTCCTTTTTCTAAAGTCTCAGCTCCTACTAATTTCTCTAAATATCGCCCTATACCAATTCTTCCATATTTGTCCAAGATTTTGGACACGCAGTTTAGCCTTTACCTGCAGGATAGTAATTTGTTCAATCCGTATCAATCTGGTTTCCGTTCGGGGCACAGTACTGTTACTGCTATTGTTAAAGTCACTGATGACATAAGACATGCTATTGGTAATAAACAACCTACTTTATTGGTTTTCTTTGACTTCAGTAACGATTTTATCTCTGTGGACTTTGATGTGCTGCTTGGTACTCTTCGTTCGCTGAATCTTTCCCCTCAGTCTGTATCCTGGTTTGACTCATATCTCCGAGATCGTTCTCAATGTGTTCATTTCGAGGATTCTTTCTCAGGTTTTAGTAAATTAACAGTTGGTATTTCACAGGGGGGTGTTCTTGCTCCACTCCTATTTTTCGTGTTTATCAACATAACATCCAATGCCATGTCCTCCAGTTTTCATTCGTCATCATCATATGCGGATGCGGATCATATGCGGATGATCTGCAATCGTATCGTCCTTTCTCTGCTCCGGATGTTCTTGAGGCAATCAGCGCTATATATGAGGATCTGTCGCGTATTCACTCATGAGCGGAGTCATCTGGTTTATTAGTAAATCCCAAAAGTTACAGTTTTTAATTATAGGTAGTGCAAATGCTAATGTTCCTGATCTCGTATATAGCAGCAGTGTTATACTGTATAGCAAATCAGCTAAAAATTTAGGTCAAATTATAAGTGAAGATTTCCCTTGGAATGCTTATATATCAGAAGTATGCAAAAAAGTTCATTCCACCTTTCATGCTATCAAACGTTTGCAAAGATTTCTTCCTTTTAAGACTAGAGTTATTTTAGTGCAAACATAAATCTTTCTTTTATTAGATTATGCTGATATTTGCTATCTTGATATCACAGAAGAAGGCCTGAATAAACTCGAGCGTTTACAGAATGTAGGAATTCGCTTTGTTTTTGGTTTTAGAAGATTTGACCAGATTTCCAATTTCAGAACATAACTCACGTAGCTTCCTATTCGGGAGCGCAGAAACGCTCAGCAGGAACGCTCCGCAGGAACGCAGACGAGCTTTTCATCGATATTACAATCAAATCTAGTTGTTTTGATTATAATATCGATGGAAAGTATATCCATAGGTATAATAAAAACCATATCCCAAATAATAACTGTAAGTACACTGAGAATATTAATCCAAATCCTGTCGTTTCATTATCTAGTACACATAAAGAAGAGAGCCGCGATCCAAATCTCAGAAAAACAAATATCCTTTCTTCCTATTTAACCAGTGTTATACTCTTAACAATGTTAAGTGTTATCTATTTCGATTTTATTTCTTTGAGCTGATAGTTATTAGTTAATATCATGTGATGCAGGATATAACAATTGAAAAATAATAAAAATATTGTTATATTTTAATTATATACAAGAAGTTATATTTCTGTTCATCAATATGTAATTTTTTGATTAACATTATATTGTTAAATTATATTAATTACACAAGAATTTATGTTTGTGTTTATCAATGCGTGATTTTACGACTAAATATAATTATGTTGATTCTTAATATTTTGTTTTATTTCAATGATAAGTGCAATAAAACAGGTGTAAAATCATTATCCTCAACAAAAGTCATTTATCCTAATTAAATCGTCATTATCATCAAAAAGTTGTCATTGTCCTCAGCAAGCATATTTAAAATTTTCGAATATCTCCCTAAATATTAATAATACAAAGATGCCTCTTACACCGATATCAAAGATTTGAATCAAGTAACAGTTCTAGTACTGATCACTTGTTGTGCCACGAGGTTTTTATTTTTTTCACCAAATCATTGAAAATATATTACGATCGAAGAATGACCCGGCGGACGCAGAGGCGCGGGTCAGCTAGTTGTAAAATGAATTTCTCTGAAACAGCTTTAAAGAAAGGTGGCGTCGCTGATCGGCGACTATCATTTAAAAATAGCGTCAAAATAACTGAAGTTGGAGCAGCCACTCAGCAAACTTTTTATAAAATTCTTTTAAAACAGCTTATTTCAGATCCCTGTAATTAGCTCGTTGACTAAATTTGAAAAATCCTTTAATGCTTTATCTTATTAGGTATATTAATCAAAAAACTATTAAATTTTATAAATATCATACATTTATTATAATTTCGCGTTTCAAAATTTAAATTTACCGCGATAACACTGGACTGTCACAGCGACTAATGACATCACGCCGTGATTATACATATATTACATATTCTTTGGTTTGTATAAAAATGTCAACAAGAACACGGCGTTTTACCACGGCGTGACGTAACAACTTCCAGATAAGCGTTTACTGTTAAGTGAGTTAATGGGCGTGACATAACAACTTCCAGATACATCCGATTCTTTCTTAGGGGCTGTCCATTAATCACGTGAGGCTCGAAAGGCCCCCCCTTTCGAGCCTATAAAAAAAATAAGAGGTCTATAAAAATCACGAAATATCACAATGGGGGAGAGGGGCTGTAGTAATATATCACGTGTATTTATTTGCAAGAAACATATCCAATTATTGATGTTGAAGAAAGTCTTGCTATTCCATCGTCCGAGGACACTGTACATTAAATAATATTCATGTATTAGTACAAAAAAACTTTTTCCCATTCCTTTTATTTTTCTTATGTCAGCCAAAAACAACCTGTAACTTTTCTGTCTACCTCTAGACGTTGTTGCAGTTTTTAATTTTCTATAATAAAATTAGATGAGACTGTCACCTGAATTTTCTGAATATAAAAAAAAATTAAGATTCTTTGTAGGTACTAAAAAATACACGTGATATAGGGGGTGGGGGGAGGGGTAGTCTTAAACATAACCATGTATCACCAAGGGGGAGGGGGGGTTGAATAATGCCAAAAAAAACATCACGTGATTAATGGACGGCTCCTTAGTGGACACAAGGCTATTCATAATAAGTACACGAGCGCCATTTTAGCTTCCGTTCTTAATGCTATTTCTGGGAGACTTTTTGAGTTAAAAACCGTATAAGATTATGCTTCTGGCTTCTACAGTTCATAATACAAGCGTACCTATATTTTTTTAATATAATAAACAAACAAGCTGATCACTTTCCTGGTTTGTCTCTCAAAGTATCGCCTATAGAAACCAAAGATGGTAATGGTCCGTTGCTATCCATGTGGCGGGTTGGTAATGCAACATGCATAAGTTTATCGGCTATCACACCCCCGAAACCGGCACACCACAGTAATATAGACACAAGGCAGTACAAATTGTTAATACCATATGCAAAACAATGCGATTAGAATACCTAAACTTAAATAAATCTATTAAATAAAAAATAACAACATAACAATAACAAATTAAGTAAATAATATCGCAACTCGTTATCATTTGAACCAAGATAAATAAGATCATAAAAGTTTTATGCCTTTTACATCTGGATAGGAAATAAACAAAAATAATTTTAATGCAAAAATATACTAAATTTCAAAACCATTGACTTCACAGCAAACCTTGTTCAAACGAAACAAGTTCAACGTTTAGCGATTGTCATGAAATCGCTACGATACACGCGAAAACTGAACCAGTCGTAAATAGTTTAAATAAATCTGCCAGTGATGTTATAAATGACTGCGTAGTAGGAAATTCACCAGCAGTGTTTTAGATTGAAGTAATATACCACTAAACGAAGAGAACTGTTTATTATAGTTAGCAACCTATAACGATACAATTAGCAACATTAAAACAGTTAAAGGTATCTGAGAGCAGACACATTTCATAGTATTTATCATTTTAGCGTGATGCAAGTACAACGATAGACTATCATTTAATTTATATTGATGTGTAAAATACATATGTCAAAACTGAATGCCTAACTTTTTCGTAATTCGACTAACATTTTAATCATAAACATTTGCTTTAATGTTAAAAATAACTAATATGTATCCATACTGAATGAAGTTTTTTTAATAGTGGCACAAAAATAAGTTACGTCTACGGAGACGAAGGTCGACGTAAACAAACTGCAATGCCTATAAACATGGCAGTCACCTTAATAGCGCGCACACGTTTAAAAAATGGGCCGTGCAGACTTAAACTACGGAAATGCTTTATATGGCTTAACTGTTGCTTCTTAAATTAAATGTTTTTTCGGGATTTTCCTATTTTAGTAGCAATACTGTACCAGGTACCTTATATCTCGGTAGCTGCACAAAACCACGAGGCACATTTTTTAACCAACAAATATTTGCTTTACAGTCATTACATAAGTTAATCTTAAGGCAAACCGTGGAAATCGAAATCTGTGTATAGCTGCTGAACCCTTTCGTAGACCACGTCGCAAGATTGCAAAGTTTGCGGCAAAATCGTCATTGCTTCAGTAAGTTGGGCTTCCGTCCCGAACACCTGCATGATAATGACATTTTATATTGTATATAATTGAGTGAAAGGGCACCTAAGTAATACGCAGTTACTACTGCAATTGATAGACAAAATGCACATTAAAGAACATTAATTAATTACGTTCGACTCAGGCCTGTATTCTACAGTCGCCGTATCTACACCAGTCAATAGATGTCATATTGCGACTAGTAAAATATATGTATTTTGCGATGTGTTAATAAAAAACGTTCTGATTTGTTATCGTAGTGTTTTCCAAAGAATTATAAATTGTGCAATATAACACTTATTTTTTTTCTCGAAATGCGTATTTTCTTTTTTTTAGAATTTCTTTGCTCGAAATGCGTATTTTCGAAACTTAGATCAATTTGTGCTGTTTGATGTATTGGCGGCCGGAACAGACGGTGTTGTGTATTGACAGAATGCACGAGAAATATACTGTGTATGTCCTTTACTTATCTAAATCTATTAATCGACAATTATTTACGATACATACGTATATAACCTTTTTTAATGTTTTCTTATATGAGAAGATTGGTTTTCTCTTAGTTGAGATAGTCTCTAAGTCGATGAATCGGCAATTAGGTAATTATAATAGGTATTTATATATGATCTTTTTTAACGTTTACTTATATGAGAAGATAAATGATAATCAGACACCTCTACTAATAGAAAGAGACAACAGAAAAGTCTATAGACACCAAAAATGTTAATGATGTGTTGTTAGTTGTTTTAGTTGGGAACCTTACCCTCCAAACCGTAACACGACAGTGACGAACAGGAATGCTCTTGTAACAGGAATATACTGTTTGTAGTCTTGCCGTAAATATTGTTACACAGGACTATTCTTGGCTATTGAACATGGTGTTGTTGAGGAGCTTAACAACCTTTTTAAGAATGTTATATTGATACACTAGTGTCGATATTTTGATACCTTTTTCACACAAATGTGGCTTAGTCACTACTTCATAGCTAACACCCCACCAAACCATCATTGAAGTCGGATAATGCCCATGTTGTACTCTGTTAACAGGTTGTCCCTGGCCGATTCCCAAGTCGGGCAGTATTATTGGTTTTATTCTACCTCGAAAAGAAAAAATACTAAAGCAGTCCTGAGTTTGGCGATGGTGTGTTCACACTACCATGCCCACGAAAAGCATGTGAAAATGCAGCGTTTCCATCATGGGCGTAGCTAGATATAGTTTTGTCATTGGGAGTCTCCAAAGGTTCCAAAATATACAAATGTTAACCAGTCGTACCCCGAAATTCTAAATGGTGCAATAAATAATTTAATTTTATACATAAACACGGATATCGGACACGAATAGTAAATATCTATTTCGTTCACACACATTTTTTCGCTAAGGGTTTACCAGGTGTCAACGATAGAAAATATATGAATAGACTTTGGACCCACTCTGTCTACTGGTAGAAGTAAAACCTTTTTTAAACATTTTGTAATAGCTATTTACGATAATGTCAAAATTGCAGCCAATCGATTAATAATAATAATTTATTAATGCAGAAATTGTAACGTCGCGGCTACATTATCGTCGAAGATTCGCTTTGTCGCAATGTGTGAGGCCAACAAATTCGATAAATCGCGAATCGTCAAGGCGGACACGAAGGGCAACGACAACAACTAAAAATGTTATGTTTATCTAGCTTTTGCATTATTAGGCATCGCAGATAGACTTATAATTTTAAAATATTCATCCGAACTATTGTAGACCGAATACGTGGACACGTTGTTTACCGTAGCACGAACATAAAGTTTTATCGCGAAAACACTTCCCGAATTTTCGCCCGATAATGTGGGCTCGGAATATCCAACATGACCTTCAATCGAGCCAATGCTATCTTTACGCTTTGTAGACAATGTACCTAATCAGATCGTAAAAACACTTATCGCATGCAAGTAGTTATTAATTTTTATCCTTTGCTAATAAAATTAATTGCCCACGTTACTACATCCAAGTCTCGTAACGAATAATTTCGTTGTTGAACTGATATTCGATATAAACCGCAAATATGATACCTTTGCATATGCTGTGGTTTGTTAATGTAACCACAAATAATGTGACACAAAGCCCGTGTTGGTCCTTGCCCCTTTGAAGAACAGACTTCTGTCAGGCAGTTTGAAAAATGCGATGGCTATACGAGGCACTACTAGGTTGCAGAGTTTAGTAACGTCTCGCCCGGGTATATGGTACCACCGCCGCGCCTTACCTAACCCTGACGCAATAGCGTTAATGCTTGTCATTGTCTGTTCCGACTTCTTGGGTAAGATAGACGGTAAACTTATGTATGCGGCATTAACATCCCGCCACATGAATAGCAACGCATTATTTACATCTTTGGTGTTTATTCCCATCAGGAATGACATCTGGTTGTTTGCTATACTGATATAAAAAAAATCGCTGATATAAAAAAAATGGGAAAGAGCATGCTCTGTTCGCCACGTAAAATCAAGACTAGAATACACATGCTACTAAAAGAGCACGCTTGTTTGCTTCTAGATGGTACGCTCATTTATAGCATGCTCTCCGAGTGAGTACATTTGCTCCTGAAAGCACAGACCTCAGAAGCATACTTTTAGCAGCATACTTCTTTCTAGCACGTGTGAAATACACATGCTAATTAGTGAATTCAAAATAGACGTTTCTATGCGAAATTTTATACGGAATTAATTAAATTCAGTGATATCGCTTTTAACACTTTTAATTAAGAAAATTCTAATGAAAACGAACAATAGACGAAGGAAATCCCTTGTGTTGGTCCGGGCTCCTTTGAAGAATAGGCCAACAGCCATTCTGCCAGGCAGGCAGGCTACCCATTGGCTAAGCGAGTAACTACCATCGTGGCTACTAGGTGGTGTAGAGTTCTGCTTTGCCTCGTCCGGGTCTGGTACCACCGCCTTACATATTCCTGCCGCAATATTGTCTGTGGTTGACACTGTCATGCTCCGGTTTTGAGTGTAAGGTAACCGGTTAACTTATGCATGTGTCATTAGACCTCGCTTCAAGATAGCAACGCACTTTTAACATCTTTAGTTTCTATAGGCGATGGTTGACTTTTCATCAGGAGACCCACCTGCTTGTTTGCTATCTTATAATAAAAAAATGAAAAGAATTTGGGTGCTGAACTAGATTAGCAGAAGACAAGTTTTTTGAGCATCAAGTTTACTAAATCAAATGAGGCTGGAAGATATTGGTGGGTTCAAGAACAATTAGCGAATCAATCACTAAAATTTTATGATCTTTTGAAAACAATTGAACCATTCTTAAGAAAAAGTGACAGAGACGCTATGGTACGCATTTTCTCTTGAGATTTTGTTTTTATATTGTGAACGTACGTTCCACAAACAATCACAATTTTGGTAAATAACATTTTTCATTGCCCCAATTAGACTTCCTGAAAATTTGAACCAACTCGTTCCTGGATATTTCCAAAAAAATTGAAAAAACTTAAAAAACATTTTGGCGAAACCGTATTTTTTAAAATATAACTTCCAGATTAACGTACCGATTAGTACCAAATCTAATCAGCTCTTTTTCTCTAAAAGCTACGCACAATGCTCAAGTTGCATCAAAATCGGACTATCCGTTCGGGAGTTAACGTCAAAAAAAAGTGTTTTTTCGACATAACTTGAAGGTTTTCAACCAATAATTTTAGGATCTTCTGCAATATTTTAGTATTTAATAAACTACGTCAAACACTTTTTCAAAAATTAAAATCGAATAAAATTAAAATTCAAAAGCTATAGCTTTTAAATATTAAAATTACGTTCTTTACAGCAAACTTATTTCATATTTTTACCCAACTGCAGGAGGCAAATGTGTTTACCAGTCTATATACATGGGCGCCGGCAGAAATAATTTCCAGGTAGTGAAGATTTTAGTTTTCTTACAATCTTCGCCGTAAATGATTGTTAATAAAAAACTAAATTTTATTCGAAAACAAACATTTATAGCCCGGTTTATTTTATGTTCGAGACATTTCCAAATTTCTGACAATTCAATAATGAATTTATTTTATATGTACCCAGTCGTCACGGCTCACGCCTATTTGATCGCGACTTTCGAAATTGGTTTAAAAATTCTAAGTTGGTGGGCCAGGACTACCACGTGCCACCTGGATCGATATTAATCGATTTCCATTACTTCTCTGAACGCACCCTTTAAAGTACCGCTACTCCACACCAGATAGCACCAGCATAAATGGAATGAACTTAGCAAAGAAAGCGCAATACAGTTTCTAAGCAGTGCGAAAGAGACCGACTCTTGTCAAAGTCAATCGCGAATGAACGAGATAGTTCATAAATGTGAAAGAGACATAGATTATAGATGACAAGGACAGAGCTACGTTCCAGATCGTTCGGGAATCTGGAAACATTCTTGATATATAAAGGGGGTTAGGTCGAGTTCCGAATCAGTCAGTTTTCGATTGAAGTTCGTACAGTTCGTTTCGAGTGAATAATTCGCGAGTGACTAATAGTTATATTTTATCTTCAGTGAGTGCAGTGTGTCCGTTTGAAGAATTATTACTTGCCGTTCCCGCCATATTCGTGTCCATAGATTAGTGTCAGTGCGCACCGTAATTCGTTAATCAGTGCAAGCAATATATAAAGCATAAAATATGAGTGACATAAAGCGATTTTTGTGCAAGAGAAAAAAGATTGAAAATGAACAGTTTAATGCTAAAGATTGTTCAAGTACTTCAAACAAAGTACTAGTAAAACTGAATTAACAACACAACAAACTTCAGTTAATATTTATGATTTGGGTTTATATCTGGATTCTAACGTACCTATTAGTTTTTATTTTATGTTATAAGATAGCAAACAAGCAGATGGGTCTCCTGATGGAGACCTCAACCATTGCCTATAGACACCAAAGGTGTGAATGGTGCGTTGCTACCTTGTGGCGAGGTCTATTGCCACATGCATAAGTTAACCGGCTACCTTACCCTCCAAACCGGAACACGGCAGCGACAAGCACTGACGCTAATGCGGCAGGAATAGGTAAGGCGGTGGTACCAGACCCGGGCGAGACAATGCAGAACTCTACCACCTAGTAGCCACGATGGTAGTGACTCGCATAGCCAATCGGTCGCATTTTACGACCTGCCTGGCAGAACTGCAGTTGGTCTATTCTTCAAAAGAGCCCGGAACCAACACGGGGAAAAACCGACTAAACCGACGCGTATGCGCAGCGAAATGTATTTGTGATGAAAAACAGTTTAAAGTGCTCGAAACACTGTGGAAACCTCCGCAAAATTATGATTTCAAGCAGGACATCGATCATAAAAACGAAACACGACAACGTGCATTTCGCCACAAGTGGCTCACAGCACCCTTGGTTAGCTTATTCTGCTCAGGCTAAAGGACCACTTTGCCGTACATGCGTATTATTTCCCGAAAAAATTCATCGGGGGCCATTCGTTGTCGTTCGGCCATGCAAAAAATATCAAAAATTTCATGAGTGCGCGAAATCTCATGCAAATAGCCAGTGGCATCGTGAATCGGTTATACGTTCTAAAAAAAATCTGGCAATCATTCAAAGGAAGAAAATGACGTTTATGAACAGATTGATACTGAATATAACAGGGAAATTTCAGAAAACAGAAAAAACTTCAACCCATTATATCTTCGGTCTTATTTTGTGCTACGCATGATTTACCCTTCGAAGAAAAACAGAATTGAATTCAAATCAGCTGTTCTGCTTAAATAATGCGTCAAATACCATAAATCGGATAAAGAGCGGTTGATTCGTTCAGAATAGGCCTTTTCATCACAAAAAATTTTTTGTGCGCATGCGTCAGAATCAGCCATCTTTTTCGTACTGTTTTTTGTAAACAACCATGCTAAATTGTCCGCTATCCGTGTATCAAAAATTAAAATATAAATCAAAGTTGATTAATTGTAAAAAAAGTGAAAAAAAAAAATAAGTAGTAAGTCAAAATAATCGGAAAAAAATTTTTGTACTCCATTATAATTATGTTGTCTGTACGAAAAGGAACAACAAAACGGTGTTGTTATGGAGTATGTAAAAGTGATACACGATACAAATCATTTAAAACCAATAGATTCTATTTTATAAATTTTCCAAAGCCTTGTCTTGAATATCGAAAAAAAATAATCAAATCATCAAGCAAATTACACATTAAAGCATGTGTAAAATGTGCGAAATGTGAGTTATGGGTGAAAAAATGTGGCAGAAGTGACCGAGGTTTTAGATCTATTGATAATGTTACTAAGGATACTTATATTTGCTCACTACATTTTCTTGGAGAAAGTGATCCAACTGAACAAAACCCTGATCCTTTAAGCTATCAAGAATTTCAACATATTAATAAATCAATTAATAACCTCTAACCTCTCAATCAGCTCACTTTTTTTCCCTTTTTGCGGACGCCCATGACATTTTAACCACCTTTTCAATTGTTCACAATTATGAGCTTCAACTGAATCATAAATAAGTGAAGCACCATCGATGGTTTTTTCCAATAATTTATTTCTTTGTGGAGATAATAGTCCTTGTCCAGCCATTGTTGATTAAAACAGTACGAATTTTTTGAATTACCGCCGTTTCAACATGGCGGCTACGCTTGCGCTCATCTGATGATGAAAAGGCCTATTGTTTTCATTCATGACAAAAAAATTTGAAAAAGTTTTTTTTTCGTCTTTCACTTTTTTAACCTATCGATTTTGTAGCTAATAAAATAATTAAGAGCTCAAAAATTAAAATCGGTCATCATTTTGGAAATATACATATTTTCGTAATTTAAAATACTTACTGTTATTTTTAAAAACATTAGGTATAGTTTTTGTTCATTTTTTTATTTAAATCAGTTATATTCCAACTTAGGGATACTTAGAATATAACTGATTTAAATTAAAAAAAAAATCTCGATAAGTAAGCCTTTTAGTTCCCGAGAAATTCATGGCAAACTTAAATCCATTTATGGTATTTAGTACACGTGCTTGGACGCCTAAATAGATCATCATGCTTAAATATTATCTAATTCCAACATCATTACATACATACATATTAAACTACCTCCGTATTCTCGTTGAAAAGAAACAGAGCTAATTTAAAACTGTACATACCTTTTTTAATAAATCAGGTCTTGATGGTAGTGCATACATAGCTAATCCAGCTGCCTTCTTTATATACCAGGGATGAAACGCCGCTAACGTCTTATTATAAGAGTCTTGACATGTTGAGCAAGTATCAGCACCTTCTTCTGATTCACTGAGCCGTTTAAGAAAAAGCCGAATGAAATCTGGAATCAATTAACACATAGTTTAGTATTTTCGTTCACTTTTTATGAGTAAACAATCCAAAAATATTTTTTAACACACTAAAATGCAGTAGCAATTACCCCGTGTTGGTCCCGGGCTCCTTTGAATAGGCCAACTGTCGTTCTGCCAGGCAGGTCGTAAACGTGTCACTACCATGGTGGCTACTAGGTGGTAGAGTTCTGCATTGTTTCGCCCGGGTCTGGTACCACCGCCTTACCTATTCCCGACGCAATAGCGTCAGTGCTTGCAACTGTCGTATTCCGGTTTGGAGTAGCCGGTAAACTTATGCATGTATCATTAGACCTCGCCACAAGATAGCAACGCACCATTAACATCTTTGGTGTCTATAGGCGACGGTTAACTCTTTCCATCAGAAGACCCATCTGCTTGTCTGCTATCTAATGATATAAAAGAAAGAGCAACCGACTTCCTGTTTCCTGTATCTCCGGAACCCTGCATAAGATCTTCACCAAAATAAATGGGATCACACGAGGATACCCTTTACAAAAAAGGAATTTTCAAAATCGGTTTATAAATGACAGAGTTCTGAGGTAACAAACATATTAAAAAAAACCAGCCGAATTGATAACCTCCTCCTGTTGGAAGTCTGTTGATGTGTGTTTTACCCACAGACTACACAAATATTAATAGACATGGTGTTAGGCGGAAAAGGAGCCATCCATAAATTACGTCACACGTTACGGGGGAGGGAGGGGGTCGAAGAAGTGTGACAATGTGTGACAAGGGGTAGGGAGGGGTCCCAAATTTTGTGACGTCACATTTTTTCAAAATTTTATATCTTACGTATTACAACACTAAATTTAAACTAGGGTTTAAACACTAAATTTAAATTTAAACGGAACTCCGCCTCTGCCTCCGTTACTGCGGAACATCCGCAAAGAATCGAACCACTGCCTCCGCCAAATTTATGCGGAGTTTTAACGGAGTTTTATTTACGCTAACATACATCACGCAAAGAGCGATCCCGAATGACACGGCATCACGCGTTACGGCTGCGTATTTGCGAGTGAAATGAATAAATATAATAATCTCATTCTCTATGGTGAAATGGTCAATATTTTGCCTGTGCCTCGGGAACACGGGCGGGCGGACGGTGTTGGGGGCGTGAATGAATGACAGGAATCAATAAACCCTAAATTTCTAGTTTTGCTACTTCAAATTTCACCTCCGCTTCCGCCCCCGTTAACCATCGCATCCGCGGGGGCGAACCTTTTTCTCCTCCGCCTCCGCTAACAATGCCTCCGTTAAAACCCTAATTTAAACTACATATCTATTAAAAATGATATAAAAATAGTTGCAACTGTCTGCATGATTATAACGTTTAATTTGCTTTGTTAGCAAGATTTTATTGAAAAGAGAACTAAACATTTAGGCTAACTTAACCAAAATTCTAATTTTATTTAGCTATTATTCTCCAACGTTAAAATATATAGGTACTCTAAATGTGGACAAGTTAAAAAATTGATATAAAATCTGAATATAGATATTAAACTTTAAGGTAAGTTTTTTTCGGAATGTGTGAATTAACTGCTGGCCTTAAGGGCCGTCACAGCAGCAAGAAAACAATGTAGGTAAGAAGTATTCTTCTTATTTTTTAAGTTGCCGCAATCGCCTCAGTGGTCTAGTGTTCCGGTGTCGGTCTCGGGATCGATTCCCGGGTCGGGCAATTCAGAAATATGTTTTTTTAGTTTTCTGATAAAAATAGCTTTGCCTGCCTGCAAAAAGTGCCCGATTGCCGATAGGCTTACCACCTATCACACATTGTGTGACTCACGGCCGGTATTTCTCGGGAACACGTCGAAGAGTGCCGAAACAAGCTTGTGACCGAAGTTTGAGAATCGACTAACCGATGTTTTGGAATGGGGTTGTCAAAACCTTGTCACTTTTTACTCCAATAAGACATAGCTTTGCGTGTTTTCCGCTAAAAAGACACCTTTTGTCGTATCACCCCGATTTGAGGACACTCTCCTGACAGCCTCAGCTAGTGTCGGAAATCTGGGAGTCAACATATCGAATTACGTTCAGTTTCGCGGTTATTTGGAAGGTAGGGCTAAACTAGCTTCCAAAAAGCTCGGTGTGCCCAGCAGAGCGAGACAGTAATTCTTACCGACCCATCGCCTTCAACTTTATAAGGCACAGATTCGGCCTCACGTGGAGTACTGTTCTCATCTCTGGGCTGGAGCTCCCCAGTACCAACTTCTTCCACTTGATCGCATTTGGAGCAGAGCGCTTCGAATCGTTGACGACCGAAAGGCGCATTACAAAAGGAGTTCAATTCTTCCTCGAGGTTCTTCAAAAGAGCTATCGCCAAGGCAAAAGCGGAACACATTGGCAGAATTGGTGAGAAATTAGTTCGCCTTCCTTCGGGCACTTGTGCGTTTTGGTCTCTCGCCAAGGCTGTCTTAGGGAATTTCTCCCAGCCGTCATTTCCATCCTTGCACAGAGACGATGACTCTCTAGGCCATACCGCAAAGGAGAAAGCCGATCTTCTGGGCTCGTTCTTTGCAGCCAACTCGACTCTGGATGACGAGGGGAATGCACCGCCTACCATCCCGCAGTATGATAGTTCTATGCCAGAACCACAGTTTCGGCAGTCATCTGTGCGTAAACGCACGCACGCAACGTGCGTAAACGCACTACTTTCCTTGGACATCCACAAGTCGAGTGGGCCTGATGGCAACCCTCCGATTGTGCTTAAAGTATGTGCTCCAGAGTTGGCGCCAGTATTGACGCACCTATTCCGGCTTTCTTATTCACTCGGCGTGGTACCGAATTCATGGAAAACAGCTTTAGTGCATTCCATCCCTAAAAAAGGAGATCGCTCTAATCCGTCAAATTATCGGCCAATAGCCATAACCTCCTTGTTCTCCAAAGTCATGCAGACACTTATAAACTGTCAGCTCCTGAAGTATTTAGAAGAGCACCAGCTGATTAGCGACCGTCAGTACAGTTTCCGTCGTGGTCGCTCAGCTGGTAATCTTCTAGTATACCTGACGCATCGCTGGGCGGAGGCAGTTGAATCCAAGGGTGAGGCATAGGCAGTTAATTTAGACATAGCGAAGGCCTTCGATCGGGTATGACATAAAGCGCTTCTTTCAATCTTCCTATAGGCCTCCCGAGAAATTATGCAAGTGGATCACCACTTTTTTGCCTGATCGGAGCATCAAGGTCGTAGACGACGGTGCATGCTCCGACCTCAAACCTGTCAATGCTGGTGTTCCCCAAGGCTGCGTGGTAACACCGACACTGTTTCTTCTGTATATCAATGATATATTGCAAATTAGTAACATACATTGCTATGCGGACGACAGTACTGGTGATACTACATACTCCGGCCGTAGCGGTATTTCTCGGGAACACGTCGAAGAGGGCCGGAGCAAGCACGTGTCTGAACTCGAGAATCGACTAACCGATGTCTCAGAATGGGGTCGTCAAAATCTTGTTACATATAACCCCAAAAAGACGCAGCTTTGTACGGTCACCGCTAATAAAACACCCTTTGTCGTATCACCTCGGTTCGAGAGCACTCGCCTGACAGCCTCACCTAGTATTGAAATACTGGAAGTCGACATATCGAACAACGTTCAGTTCCGCGGTCATTTGGAAGGAAAGGCTAAACTAGCCTCCAAAAAGCTTGGCGTACTCAGTAGAGCAAAGCAGTACTTCATGCCAGCCCATCGCCTTCAACTTTACAAGGCCCAAATTCGACCTCACATGGACCAGCTTTAGTACCAGCTTCTTCCTCTTGATCGCATTCAACGTAGAGTGGTTTGAATCGTCCACGATCAGGCTATTTCTAATCGGCTTGACTCTTTAGCGTTACGCAGAGATGTAGGTTCGCTCTGCATCTTTTACCGTATGTATCATGGGGAGAGTTGCGAAGAGTTATTCGGACTATTTCCTGCCACTAAATTCCATCATCGGACATCGCGTCAAAATTTCAAGTTCCATCCTTACCATCTCGATATATGGAAATCCACAACCGTGCGCTTTTGTCACTTTTTGCCTCGCACAACTCCTTTGTGGAATCAATTACCCTCGGGGGTGTTTCCGAACGGATACGACTTAGGGACCTTCAAGAAACGAGCTTATTCATTCTTAAAAGACCGGCAACGCAGCTGCAAGACCCCCGGTATTGCAGTTGTCCATGGGCGACGGTGATCACTTACCATCAGTTGCACCACCTGCTCGTTTGCCCCCTCTGCAATAAAAAAAACCAGGCTATTTCGAAACAGCTTGATTCTCTGGCACTGCGCAGAGATGTAAGTTCACTCTGTGTCTTCTACCATATATATCATGGAGAGTGTTTCGACGAGTTGTTTGAATTAATTCCTGCCGCCAAATTCCAACATCGGACACCGCGTCAAAATTTAAAGTTGCATCTTCACCATCTCGATGTCTGGAAATCCACAACTGTGCGATTCTCCCGACACATTTTGCCTCGCACTACTCTGTTGTGGAATCAATTACCGGCAGGGGTGTTTCCGAACGGATACGACTTAGGGACCTTCAAGAAAAGAGCTTACTCATTTTTAAAAGGCCGGCAACGCAACTGCAAGACCTCTGGTATTGCAGATGTCCATGGGCTGCGGTGATCACTTACCATCAGGTGCACCCACTGCTCGTTTGCACCCTCTTCTATAAAAAAAGTGATAAAGCGTAGGTTATGAGCCTATTGTTTTTTACATTGCTTCGTGCGTAAAAAGAAAAATAAATGTGCCATATCATCATATGACATCTATGAAGATATCAACCAACATAGATTTTTCATCAAAGATAACTCCCGAACGGATAAACCGATTTTTATGCAATTTGCGACATTGATTGCAGTTTTTTTTAAGGAATAGAGCTGATTATTTAGATCGTGTAATCAATCAGTACATTTAGTTTGGAAGTTATTATAAAAAACATTGTTTTCCGAAAAACCTTTAGGATTTTTCGCAATTTCTCAAAATTTTGTGGTTCAAATCGGTTCAGATTTTTAGGAAGTCATGTCAAGTACGTACACACAAACACATAAACACACACACATACAAATATACATACAGATATATTAACCCCATCGCGAAAATAGTTGGAAGTTTCGAAAATCGGGGCAAAATCAGTACTATGCGTTCCAAATAAGCATAGGACTGTCCGGATGACATATTGCTCCGCATTTTATAAAAACTACGTAAGTGATGAGTAAGGTGTGCAAAAAAATTCTAACAAAGAAATACTTTAAAAAAATTAATTTCATTCTAATTGGTATATTTGTTATTTAGATTCCCCTCAGATTATGTAACCATGTATTGAAATGTATTGATGTAAAAATTTGTCCCGTGAATTATTATTATTATTATTATTTTAGTACTTTTTAGCCTATTCTGAGCAAAGACAACTCAAACCCACAAAAATCGCAGCCAAACTGGCCTCCTCGTTTTTGACTTGTAAGTGGTGTAAATGACAGGACATCTTTATATAATATATAGATTGCACAGCTAGACTGATGCTTTTTACTAATTTTTATTGATGAAAATAACATTATTAAAACGTTATGTGTTTTTCAATAAATCAGCAATATTTTTTGAACAAATATTTTTTTGCTGACATTACTAATTTTACATTTGTGGTTTGAAGTTGATAACAAGCGTGATCCTATTCTTAGTTGGAACAAATAGTAATTTCCTTATCTACACATAGTGGGAAGTTAAAAACATACAGCCGAATTGAGAACCTCCTCCTCTTGGAAAGTTGGTTGAAAACATAACCTAGTGCAATCAAGTATAAACCAAATCAGAATCATTAACAATTGTGAAAAATATGCTTACGTAATACTTAAACGGCCCCTAAGTACTGTTTTGCCCTTTTCAAAATGCCAAGTTTCATAAAAGTCAGCTTAGATTTTGCCTCCTGAACTGAATGATAATTAATATATGTCGATACCAAAAATTCCAATGGTTTAGGCAGTTAAAGGAGTATTTTAAAAGTTCTCTACTTCTTCCGTCAATCTGTGAATAAGTTAGGGTAAAAGGTCACCAGCAGAATGACCACAACGAAAACCGTACTGCCGGTAACTTATCAGCAGGTTCTCTTCTAGGTACCACAAGACCAGAAAGTTGGCAATGGATTCCATTATCTTGAAGAACAAATAGGTGATGGAGATAGGCTAGCCGGCTGGATGGATCCGAGCAATCACCTTTCTTAGGTACCGGGTGCCCTAAAGCTGTCTTCCAGGAATTTGGTAAGACACCGGAACCAACTCAGGAGCACACAATCTTAGCATGACCCACATTTGGTAGAATGGGGTCAGGCCTACTCGACTTATGTATATCCAAGGAATCTTAAGCTGCTTTTCAAACGGAGGTGTGAAGGAATTTAATATTTCAAATTGAAATATCATATTTTGAGATAGTTAGCTGTGATTTTTCTTGGTCATCCAAAGTCGAGTTGCTTGCAAAAAGAGAGCCCAAAAGATCAGCTTTCCCTTTTGTGGTGTGGACCAAAAAGACATTATTATTGTGAAGGGATGGAAAGGAAAGGTTACGGAAATTTCCAAAAACAGGTGTGGCTTGTGGTAAAAAGTTCCATACCCTGTAGTACCACTTCAACAACAGGCAGCAACACTTGGATCATCTAGTGAGAAGCAAGATGCAAAGGACTGCATCCCATCCAAATCTGCTGCCTGAGTTTCACATGTGTCTGCAGCCTGCTGAATGAGGCCTTACATGATGCTCATTCATTGGTAATCATCTAGATGTGTGGACAGCAGTAGATCCAACAGTGAAGGCATATGTTCTTCCACATTTGGGATTGATGTAAATGAAGATACCAGTTGTCTTAAAACTATTGGCTCACTATTTTGCCTAACATATGTTAGGCAAATTAGTGAGCCAATCTCACGTTTGGTGCGTGAGCCAAAACAGTCCACATGGTGGGCGATAATATCACTAAGAATCTCTGCGGAAGGGATCTATTACCCATTAGCCATTCAAATATGCTTAATTAGTTGCTCAGTTTAGGCTTTACCGCTGTGAGTCCTGTATAAGCATGCTTATGATTATCTTTGTCTGTACATAACCAGAGGATGAAAAACTTCAAGAGTTAAATTTACCTTACACACAAGTAAATTTACCTTTATCCATAAACTTCCCTCCTTTTTAACCCATTCATCCCATGATTTGATAAAACTTTTAATTAAATTCATTACAAAGAACAGAATCAAGTTATGAAACTTTTGCTTTATTATTTAACAGCTTATTGTCAAAAATCTTCTATGTTCTATTTAGTATATCAGCTTAACATTTATTTATCTACTTGAATATTTGAATTTTCAATCTTAACATGTATTTAACTAACCCCAGCAACAACTAAGTTTGAAGCAACGGGAATGCACAAATTTAATACTAGATACTGGCAGAATCGTCTTTAGCATAAAAGGTTGACATTGCTATTGAAAACAATTTAATTGACAACATTTCAAAATTATAAAGTCGCCAAAATAGAAATACCATTTCTTTATTTTTCAATCCTGATTAGTAATATATATTTTATATTTTTTTTGTTACTCAGTACTGGAGAAAAAAAATTATAATGAAAAAATGTGTTATGATGTCACTTAAATGGCAGAATTAGGTGATTACTTTGCTTTGCTAAAACACATGGGTTAAACCATAAAGTATAATGGGAATGTCATCATACAACATCGAGCATGTAACCTAATAGAGTAACAATATGAGCCATCTAATTCCGAAACTGATCAGTGTTTTGCCACTGATAAATAGCAATTCATGCTTGCACTAAAGCAGTACCGCACCAACAAGTGACCTGTGTGTACATCCCCGATACTCTCGAAAATATTCATTTTGATGATTCAAAATGAATATTACATACTCGATAACATTACATACTCGATGTCATACAATAATGTCCAATATTCCGTATTGTTCATTTGTGTTAGGTTAAACTATATCAATCAATCGATTAAATGGGTCATAAGACCCGGGTCTATTTGATGACAGGTCAGTATTGATACTGTTGTTTCTAATCGAACAAACGACACATGCCTAGATGACATGATTTTTGGTCAGGTTAAAAAAGCTTAAGTACCATTCAGCATACCATACCATACCATACCATTCAAGAGTCTTCGCAACCGGCGTGTATGTATGAAAAGAGTGATGAATGTGGAGGAAGCGAGACAAGCCTGCAAGGATCGTGATGTATGGCACTCGGTTCTCTCTGCCTACCCCGTAAGGGATCTGGCGTGAAGATATGTATGTATGTACCATTCAGCCATATAAACGACGTCATTTGGCATTTACGTCTATTTAGAATAGGAAGAATTTTACTAGTTAAAATAAATATCAAAATGAATGAATTTTGAGAAAATAAAAAATAAGGGTATCCTACTTTTCAATCTAATATAAAATATAAGAGTGTTAAAAATGTTGTCAATTGAACAAACAATAATTATCACAACAGTTTACCTTTTCACACACCCACAAACATTTTTAGTTTTGTATTGGGATTTAGTTAGAAATGTTAATTTATTAATCACACTTTATGTTCCATAACAAAATTCACTATACTAAATAATTTTTACATCAATAAATAAACTCAAGAACAGTGTGAAAACTTAAGTAAAACAAAACTTCACTACTTTTTTCTAAAACAAGAATTTTTGCAGTTTAAAATTTTTACATAAAGATTATATAAATATAGACCTTTCTCTCTTTCGAGACTCTATTGAAGAACTATTCTTCTAATCCTAACCTCATAAATGTACAGATTAATTTAAAAAAGTCAATTTTCTACCAAAACAGGAAAGGGAGGTTTAAAAATCATAGTACCAAGTTTCTTCCCCCATATCTTCCCTGCGTGTGGAGACGTTCTATCTAGTAGTAAATATAAAAAAGTTTTCCTAAGTTTTGAAAATTTATTTTAAAAAATATAGGCATCTCCAGGAATCATTTTGGACTAAATGGGAATAGTCTAACTGGGTAGAGAAAACCTACCTCTATCTAATCTCAGTAAACCTATAATCGTGCAGTCAAACCAACCCAAAACAATATGAATCATATTATGTATATTGTTACTTGTTATACTAACCTAATCCTCGATGTAACCTTAACATCGTTCTTGAGCCAGATACATAATCATTTTGTTCGTGTAATTTTGTTTCTTTCTCGTACTGCATCATTTTCTTAAAGGACTCAAACTGAATTGATTCTTCTCCTGTTCTGAGCTTTTCCATTACTTTAATTTTACTTTTAACGTCACTACTTACGAAAGAAAATACTGTTCCAATAAGGTTAAGAAACCTAAACAAAACAAAGCCTATTAAACCTTGCCATATGGAAGCAGCAAAATAAATATAGTTAATCTTACTTGACTAATTCACTGTATCCATCTATGTAAGCCTCTATTAAAACATCGTCCTCGTCTTTTAAACTTTTTCTAAAGCATTCGTTCACATAGCGTAAGTCTAGTGTACTTTCATTCGACATTTTAATTGATATAAAAATAAGAAATAATAATTTAAATCCGGAGTATCTTGGTATCTATCGACTATTTATCTCCAGATTTGCCAAATTTCTACTTGAATTTGAAATCTTCAATCTTGATTTTTGACAGTTGACTAGGGATAACGATATATCGATGTTTTACAAACATCGAAATAACGCTCATAAACATCGATTTTTTATCAGCGATGTATCGCCGATACATCGTTCATGTTCGGCATAAACATCGACATTGTTGATCGTTGTCTTTTCAATCGGCTCGTGAACGTATACGTAACGCTGATAACACGACGTTTTGTGCGCATAGGTACTTCGATTTGCTGTTTTTGATTTCATAGGTATAAATTACTTTGGATTTCCTTAAAGTTAAGTTCAAACTGTTATCATTTTTGCTTTGTGCATCGTTGATCTAGGGGTTACACTACTCGACTAAGACCATAAAGTTCCGGATTCGATCCCCGGATCGGGCAAAAGTATAATAAGGTTTTTCTCGAAAATCTAAAATCTCAGTAGCAGCTTGGAGTCTAGCGGATGGTGTGCCAACCAATAAACTGGTAAATCGTGTCGAAGGGAAATTCTATAGACGTTTGGTTTATTCTGCTTACCCCACATAGGTACAGGTGTGATGATACTTTTAAATCAGGTACCTACATGAAGAAATGAAAATTTTATTATAAAGTGTTATGATAAAAATTTTATTTCTTCATGTAGGATGTTCGATTAATATAATCGTAATGTTATAATAATACTTTCAATTAGACTAAAACTATAATCAATTTAGTCATCAATTATTAGGGTACTCTTGTTTGAAAAGAAATAGACACTCAGAGTGTAATGACTTGCAATTCGCACAAAAAGCGATGCGTACATAACATGCAACGCAAGATAATAAACGCTACTCGAGCCTCGAGGTGATATTTCCATAAGGTGATGTGATGAGTAATGAGTGATGTTTACAATAATATTGCGCAATATTACGTATTGTACAATATTATTGACCGTTTAGAGTTAATATTGAAGATTGCACAATTATTGAACGAAAGTTTGAGCGGGTTTAATTTTTATTGTACAACAATTTTTATTGCACTGTGTAGGTTTAATATCGTATCGGTCGTGTCGTAAATTAAAGCAAAATGGCGAGCAAGAAATTTTCGTCATTTCGCGGTAATTTTATTCATCTTGTTAATTTAATAGTTCATTACTAGAATGGACGTGAATTTCTACCACTGGCCGAAATTCGACACTCGGTCGAAACTGAACATGTGACCGAAATACATCATTCCGCCGAATTTCGACATTCGATCGAAGTTTAACTTTCGGCCGAAACTCAACATTCGGCCGAATTTTGACATTCAGGCCAATTCACTAATCAATATAAGTCAACACTTATATATCGAAACAAAACCAATCAATACAAGATGAAGAACGGGAGTTTTTACTTGAGGATATAGAATTGTATAGATTTATTTAACAAAATCACCAGCATGGTTGCCGCCAAAACTTCGTCGTCAGACATGTTACTCGCACGAAAATATTGATCAGACTGGTCAATTTTATTGAGTGAATTTATTGAACGTCTGGAAACAAAGGGGTATTCAATATTATTGCACAATAAAAGTATTGCGCAATATTGTTGTAGGTCTGTGGGGCACCATACACTTCAAAGTACCGTTTTGCGCATGTCTAGTTGCGAATTCTGCGTTGGCGTCGCTCGTCCCTCACCGCCACCGCAACGGTGGGAGGGATGGTTGGTATTGGTTACTCTAATTGGTCTGTGGTATTGGTAGGTACTTGTTTTTAGCGTGCAAAACTCTTAATAAGGAAACATATGGAACTACCATTCCTACGAAAAAAACGTGCAGACCTACGCAACGACAACTGGCGGCTTATATACTCCGTGTGGTACTCCATCAGGAGAATATTATTGTTCTATGCTTTTGTATTTTATCATACACAGTACCTATATATGGTAAACTACCCAAATGTTGGCCCTTCGCCAATTATTGGCAATTTCGAATTTAGACTAAAAAAATAAGGAAACGATATATAATTCAAGTTCGGTATGCATGAAAAAGTAAAATTTATATTTTTTCTCATAAAAGTTGGCAACACTGTATCATTAATCAATATGGCGGTTTAGAGACAACAGCTGTAATTTTGATATCGTGATTTGGTGAAGTTACTTTGCTTTTTCTTAATGTGAGTACTTTTTTAATAGCAGTATATCGCAGGTATTCGACTAAATAATACTTTCAAAATAATTTGGTATACTTAAGTATACTTCTGGGCAGTAGGTAGAAAGATTATTTCTTGAATTTTATTAACACATTTTATTTATTATGTGTGCCAACATATGGAACATCAATTTCATCAAAATCCCCTTATTTACACTAGTGCTAATAAAGGATTTTTCAGAATATTATTAACAAGCAAGTTTATAACTTATTTGTAAAGTTTAAAATAAACCTGCGAGGGCATTTAAAAAATGTGCATTCGCAGCTACTGGAAGATTTTGATGTTCCCTACAAAAAGAAAAAAAATTCATAACTGATTTTATGTCCGTAAATGATGCAACACTTGCCCCTGCCCCTGTCCCTATCCCCGCCAGTAGTGCCAGTACCGATCAAGATAATATTAAACTTTCAACAACGTCAAAAAGCGACGTCAATGCTTTTTGACGTTGACGTTTGACAATCTTTAACAGCACTGGAACTAGCCGAAGCACTGCTTCGACTGGTTCCAGTGCTGTTAAAGATGTGTCCTCACTTTCATCAAAAATTCAGTAGCCAATACGTCGTCAAATGTTGTAATTCATCCACGGAAAACTGCTCAGCCTCATGTTGATGACATTAAAACTTTCATAAACAACATTAAAACTATTTCTACACAGTGGAGCAAAATCTAAAAAGATTACTGAGGCTACTGCCAACTTTATAATAATGGATAATAGTCTTTTTTCCACTGTAGAAGGTAACCGTTTTAGGTATACAACTTACGAAAAAAGTGTGTCCGTTATATAAGGTCCCAAATCGAGAGACAATAAAACTAAGGATTGATGATAAATATGAAGCCATGAGTCATCTTTTTAAAACATATATATAAAATTCTGCCAGCTATTGTATCACGTACAATATTTGGACCGAAACCATGCAAAATAAACCTTTTATTGGTGTTACTATACATTTTTTGGACAAATCTCAACTTCTCAGTGGGATCTTAGGTGTTTTTGAGCTGACCGAAAGCCACACGTTGATGTACATAGCTTGAAAACTAACTGAATTTTCGCCGAGTGGAACGTTTCCATTGAGAAAGTTTCAGCTATCATCATAGACAATGACAGCACAGGATGGCCTGCATATAATGCATTTCCCATAATCTCATCAGCATCACGATCAATGCAGAATGAAAAGAGTTGAAAATAGGTTGTGTGTTATTTTCAACTTTGTTCATTCTGCATTAATCGTGATGCTGATGTTTTTTATGTTTTTTATTTATATTTTATGTTTTTTACTCTACATAATACTATGGTTGTCTAAAAAACTGGTGATCCAGCTACAAAGCTTTACGTGCAATCCGTAAAATGTTAATTTGCTCAGAAGTGCCTTATGCTGATCTGGCAAGGCTGGCTTTAGCGATATCCAGACTAAACACCCTGCTTCTCCCGTGCTTTCAATGGTTTCAGTCCTGCGATGGGTAAGATATGTATACTATTAGATCGCCAGAAGAGTGGCCGCAACGGAAACCCGTTAATGAGCAGACAATTTTCCAGGTAATGTAGCTGTTTACTTATAATGTGCTCCATCACTTTGATGTCGAGGAAAGCAGTGCTTACTTAACATTCTTCTATGTAAGGTTCATTTCCAACATAAAATTAATGTCCACATTGATATGTGATAGGCTGGGTCCTTCCCCCGCCATCAAGAGTAGAGTTGCTTACAAAAAGAGTTGGTAATAAATCAGTCCTCGTCCCTATATATGTCATTATAAATATTAAATAAAGAAACAAATTATCGCTGGACATAGAGCAAAGCATCATGACAGTAAAATTCACAAGTAACGATGAATTCAATTCTTACATAAACTTCAAATATTCAGAAAATAGTGTGAAAATCATTTAAAATGTCCATTGTTTGAAAAATGAAAGAAAAACGAAATCATAACAAAAATTAAACTCATAACAAAATGTAACAATAATGAAATATTAGGGTCTTTTTACAATGCTCCTACATAATACACATAGTAACGAATAATTTTTGTTAATTAAATAAATAAATATTCACGGGACAAATTACACTTAGAGAGTCATGCTACTTTTAGCATCCAAAACCCACGTTTAAGTGACTGCATCGATGCTGCATCGCGTTTTAGCGACTCTCCGCGATCGGTCTCGGCATCCGAATCGCGCGTTTAGGCGACTGCATCGATGCTGCATCGCGTTTTAGCGATCGAACGCGGAATCGCGCATTTCAACGACTGCTTCGATGCTAGACCGGTAGTAGTGTTGTCGTTCGATAGTCGACTATTGATTATTTAAGTAAAAGCGTTGTTTACTTTTACAAATTAAATGATAAATTTTATACTGATATGATATCTTTCTTTTTTCTTATAAAACAGTAACAGTAACCCAAGTTGGTAGAAATATAAAAACTATACTGATCTAATTTTATGGTCTTTGTTAAATTACATTGCTGTTAAAATATACTGAATAGTATCGCAAATTGGCAAACTATCAATAGTCGACTATTGATTGATCTATTTAATCGATTTTTTTATTATGTCATAACAGCAAACACGCAGATAAATCTCCTCTTGAAAATAAACAACTATTGCCATAGACACCAAAGATTGTAATTAGATTAGCAAGGTATGTAATAATTAAAAAAGCTTGCATGAAAGAGTTTAGAAAATTTCGATAAAATGTTTGATTGTTCCATCACGTCATCATCATCAGATTCATCATCAGATGATTTTCCTGATAAAAAGAGAAACCATCGTCTATAAACACCAAAGATGTTAATGGTGCGTTTTTTAGGGTTCCGTACCTAAAAGGTAAAACGGAACCCTATTACTAAGCCTCCGCTCTCTGTTTGTCCTTCTGTCTGTTTGTCACCAGGCTGTATCTCATAAACCGTGATAGCCAGAAAGCTGAAATTTTCAAAAATTATGTGTTTCCGTTTTTTTTATATCATAAGATAGAAAACAAATAAATGTCTCTCTTGATGTAAAAGGGAAACCATCGCCTAGACACCTAAGATGATAATGGTACGTTGCTATCTGTGTGGCGGAATGGCAATGCCACATGCATACGTCTACCGGCTAACTTTTTCTCCTAACCAGATTATGACAATAAAAAACTTTGAAGCTATTACGGCAGGAATAGGTGGTTTGGTTTCCCGTTTTAAAACATAAAACACGATAAAATACAATTATTTTCAACCGACGAAAAAACGGAGGTTATCAGTTTGACATAAAATATGCACTTATGTAATTTTTGGGATTGGATAATATTTGAGTACGTTTTTGAGTGCTGTTTAGGTGTCCAAGCGTATGTATTAAATTTCATTAATGTATATACATACATGTTTGTATGTTTATATGTTTGTCCACAAACTTGTCGGGAACCAGAAGTCATATCGGGATAATTCTTTTTGATTTAAATCAAGTTCAATCAATATTCCAACTTAGGGAACTGTCCAAGTTTTATCAAAATTTATATTTGAGAGATATTTGAAGTCGGTTTAATTTTTTACATTACTTTTATTTTAAAAAATACATTTTATAAAACTGAAAAAGTTATAAATTTTTCTTAATTTTTTTCTTCGTTCGTAAAGTTTGTAATTTGGGTATTGTATAATTTCTTTCCAGCAGCATCGAAATTTTAATATTTAATAATAGGTAAGTGGTAGAAATTATTTAGTTGTAAAAATTATTAAAAAAAAAATATTCTTCATATTTATATTATTAGGGCGAGCGAAGCGAGCTACTACTACTAATGCCATCTATTATAAGACTAAAGAGTTAAAATGCTAACGATTTAAAATGCTGCTTTGGTGTAGAAGATTTTAATTCATTTAATTCATTTTTATTCACTCCATTTTAATACAATATTAATCTATTAATTAGACATGAGGAAGTAATACGAGTGATGCATTACACGTAATATCACTCGAACGCGTACTGTAACATTACACATTACTCGACTAAAATAAGCATCACACCATCACACTAAACATCACGCGCGCGGTAGCAGCGCAGTATCTCGCGACATGACTCGCAGACTCGCTCGAACTGAATCCTCCCGAACGCATCGCATCGGCAATGTTCGGTTAGGGATCATCATCGGGGCAATCGGGAAGTCCGGAACTTAGTCACGTGCGATTTCGTATTTCGCCCGGTCAGGTGTCTTAGTATGTTATTAAGAACTCTATTTTTCTTGTAAAAGGGTTTATATTTCCTTGACACCTCTCATATTGCTGCTATGTGTATTTCAATAACATGTCCTATTAAAGTAAAATATTACATTTCCTACATTAGAACGCGCGATGGTGTGATATCACATGGCGCTACATTATAAAATCATAACTTCACGCGTGATGTTTGAAGTGATGGTGTAATGTAATATTACTCGGCACGAAATGTAATGACATATCACATCACTTCGTGGTGCACTGTTTTGCACATGTCTACTATTAATACACTTGTACTTTTTTACGTATAAGGAAGTTAGGAAGTTACTGATTTTGCTCCGATTTTCAAAAATCGATGTCCATGATTTGAGGTCCTAAAAAACTTTTTCGACTATTTTCACGATGACGACAGTGTGTCTGTATGTGTGTGTGTGTGTGTGTTTTTTTTTTGTTTAACGAGATAGGAGAATAGGTTTAGGCACTATGTACTCGTAATGTCGGACTCCTCCTGCAGAGAAAGACTACAGGCCCTACCAACTAAACTCCCTTCCTCGATTTCCGCGACCTGATTATCCCACGGAACTGCCGCTAGGCATTAATTCATGAGGGTGGTCCAGCATGGTTGGTCTTCCTCAACTAATGCTTGGTGGGCAGTTTAAAATTGCCCGTGCCCTCCCACGTCTTTCCTGTTCCCTCTGCCTTAGTTTTTTTAGCACTTGCGTTGCAAAGCTACTCGCAGCTTCCCATTTATCTTCCGATAATAGCATTTCATTAACGAGATTTTCCGGTGAGATGCGGTTTCCAAAGGATTTTTCCAGCAATTCGCGTCCTTTCAGAAAACTTGGGTAGTGGAAAAATACGTGTTCTGCGTCTTCTGGAATCCGTGCTCCGTGCAGTTGGTGAATCCTCGTGCCCGAAGCGGTGCAAGTAGGAACGGAATCACCCATGGCCAAACAACAACTTTTTTTTTGTTTTTTTTTATATCATAAGATAGCAAACAAGCAGATGGGTCACCTGATGGAAAGAGTCAACCATCGCCTATAGACACCAAAGATGTTAATGGTGCGTTGCTATCTTGTGACGAGGTCTAATGCCACATGCATAAGTTTACCGGCTACCTTACTCTCCAAACCGGAACACGACAGCGACAAGCACTGACGCTATTGCGGCAGGAATAGATAAGGCGGTGGTACCAGACCCGGGTGAGACAATGCAGAACTCTACCACCTAGTAGCCACGATGGTAGTGACTCGATAGCTAATCGGTCGCCTTTTACGACCTGCCTGGCAGAACGGCAGTTGGCCTATTCCTCAAAGGAGGCCGGGGTCAGGTAATAGTTGAGTTCTCCATGTTTTCAGTTTGCCCAACCATCAACCCGCGTAATCAGACATGTGTCCATCTACCTTTCGTCGATGCATCCCATTCCTTCTGCCACTCCATTAGACTCATCGTTTTGATTTGGTCCTTATTTCCCATTCCGCCACAATATTGTTTTTTCTTATTTTTGGCTAGTATATGAATTGGGAAAAGTCCAGCGATCACACAGATAGCTTGCATCGAGACTGTTCGCAACTCTTAGTCTCGCAACTCTTAGTGCGGTCAATCTGTATGCGGATGTTATTTTGCGTCGAGAGTCGCCACGTTGTAACGCTTCTTCCCAGATAGGTACAGCATACAAAAGTTTCGATGTAATTACCGAAGTAAGTCTTCGATTTTGGCGTGGTCCTCCAACGTTCGGCATAAGTCTAGCTAATGCCTGCGCTGTTTCGGACGCCTTTTTCGCTGCATAATCCACATGGGCTTTAAAGTTCAGCTTGGCATCAAGTATCATGCCAAGGTACTTGATCTTAGGCTGCGTAACGAGCTCAAGGTGTCCAATGGTCAGGGTCATGGCTTCGACTGTCTTACGGCTTGTAAAAAGCATCGCCTCGGTTTTATGTTCCGCCAAAGTGAGTCCGGCTGTCCTCATCCAGTTTTGGATAGTTGTGAATGTATCTTGAAACATCCGATGGATTTCCTCCAGGTGTTTACCGACAATGGTGATCATAACGTTATCTGCAAAAGCTGTTAGTTCAACTCTTTCAGGCAATTTAAGTCTGAGCATACCGCCCTACATCATGTTCCACATGAGTGGGCCAAACAAGGAGCCTTGCGGTACTCCTCCTGTGATCTCATACTCCTGTACACCGTTATCCGTATTATATTTAAGGCATCGATTTTCGAAGCAATTAATCACTATTCTTCTTAGGTATGACGCTACTCCCAGAGCTTCCATGGCCGTGCAGATGTTACTCCACCTCGCTGAGTTGAACGCATTTTTTATGTCCAGGGCCACGACCAAACAATACTTCTTTCCTCCTCTCGTCCATCTCTTCCCTACCGTTGCCCTCTTAGCTATAGAAATTACCCTGTCGATAGCGTGCGAGATGGATTTGGCTTTCCGGAATCCATACTGGTTACTCTGCAGCTTACTTCCTATCGCCATCTCAATTCGGTCGTGGATAATCCGTTCTAAGATTTTACCAGCAGTATCCAGCATGCATAGCGGGAGATACGAAGAGGTATCATTAGGTGGTTTACCTTCCTTAGGGATGAGGACCAGCCTCTGGATCTTCCATCGACTTGGGAAGTATCCCTCTTTCAGGCAATTGTTGTAGAGGGAAAGGAACACATGTGGAAATATTTTTATAGCTAATTTTAGAGCGATGTTAGGTATTCCTTCTAAACCTGGGGCTTTTATTTTGTATTCGGTTGCAGGCGCTACGTAGTTCCTCAGGCGTTATAGTAGGAACATCTTCCACGCTTCTGTCTTCAATTTTGTAGACCACTCTCGCTTGTGACGGAAATAGTGTGCTGACAATTGTTCGGAGTAGTTGTGGGCAAGTGGGCTGCTGCCAGATCTTAAATCGGGACATTACAGCCTTATAGGGTCTACCCCAGGGGTCATCGTGTACTTCATCAACCAACTCTTTCCATTTCCGTCGTTTACAATCTTTAATGGTTTTACATAATTTCGCACGTAGTTCTTTACACTCTGCCTGGAGTTAAAAAAATGCAGGTTTCTTGCGTGCTCTTTAGGCCACTCGTCTTGCATGGATACATTTTCGTCGTAATAAAGCAATTTCCTCATTCCACCAGAGTGCCGATTTTCGATTATTCTGTGCGCTTTTCTTTCTTGGCATGGCAGCATCACAAGCTTTTGTAATCTTCTTCATTACCAAATCCGCTAGCTCGTCTGCGTTTTTGTCTTCGTCAATCGCTACGTCCTTAAGGATTTCAGTGAACGAATCTGTGTCAAAAGAATTCATCCTCCATCCCTTTGTCACTTTGATTTTTCCTTGGCATCTTTCCTTTTTGACCATAATCTCCCGTGTGATGGCGCAGTGGTCACTTTGTGTGTAGATATCCGTACCTTTCCACTGCCGTATACGGCTGATGATGCTGCCGCTCACAAACGTGAGTTCTATAGTGGAGCTGGCTTCGCCTTTGACAAAGGTTGGTTTGTCTCTCCGGTTTAGAAGGGCAAGGTCTAATATAGACAATGACTCCAGCAGCACTTGGCCTCGTCGGTCTGTCTTCCTGCTGCCCCATTCAAGACTCCAAGCATTAAAGTCTTCTGCAATAATAACTGGACACCGGTTTTAGCATTATCACAGAGCCGACTTAGCATATTTTCAAAAACGTCGAGTGTCCAACCTGGTGGTGCGTAACAGCTATACACGTGGATTCCCTTTACTTTAACCCTTACAAATCCATTCCACTTAAAGTCTTGCGTTCCTTCTAGGTGGTTATTGCCACAAGACCAGGCCGCAGCTTTCCCATGAAGATCTGTCTGCCATGATGGATGGTTTAGGGTTCCGAAATTTTTATAGGGTTCTGAAATTATAGCTAAGTCTACTCTGTGTTCGCATATCGTCTGCGTCAGTAAATCCTGCGCGGCCTCGCAATGGTTAAGATTGACTTGGAGTACTTTAATCATAGTTGCTTTTTTTTTTGCTACCTCTTGGTAGGCTTTCTGAAATGCAGCACACGTTTTGGTACCCATTATATGGCTTTTATTCGCCGTGCAAAGCATACATTGTGGTTCTGCAACACAGTTTGCCGCCTTATGCTCTCCAGCAGTAGTAGTGTTTGTGTGTGTGTGTGTGTGTGATTTTTGAACGGCTGGACCGAACGAAACGCGGTTTATGGCATTCGATTGGATTCCGCTCAACTTAGACTCCCTGAAAATTTAAACCAAATGGGCCCAAGAGATTTTGATAAAAAAATTTTTCAAAAACCCAAAAAAAATATGGCGAAACAGATTTTTTTATATATAACTTCTAGATTAATGTACCGGTTGAGTACAAAAACTAATCAACTCTATTTTTAAAAAAATTACATCTAATGCATAAATTGCATCAAATCGGTTTATCTGTTTGGAAGTAATTGTTGACGAAAATTTTGAAAAAGTGTTTTTTGACATAACTTTAAAATATTTCAACCAATAATTTTTGCAATATGATTATTGTGAAACAGTAGAATTGTATTAATTTATTAATATTGTATTGAGATCAATTTTCAATCTTAGTCCTAGGGTAAAAAGCTAAAAATGTGTATTCATGCCCGTATCCCCGAAGAGGTAGGCAGAAGTACAACGTATGCATCCACGATTAGCCGAAGATACGTCTTAGTCCCACAACGTGATAGGTGACGAACCACCACCAATCGGGCACTTTTCCAATCCAGAGCAACGTTGTTTTTATTAGAAAATTGAAAAAACACATTTATGATTTGTCTGACTCGGGAATCGAACTCCGAGGGTTTCTCTGAGAGAAAAATTCGAAAAATTTATTCGCTGAGTTTCTACTGCCAATTCTTCGTGCTTACGGTAAGTCCAATATTAATCCTAAAAATTTTGAAGGTTAGTTAAATAAAACATTTTTTGATTTCGAAAATTGAAGTGAAACCAGGACTTCCCGATTTTAGACTAAAACATATTTATCTTAGCGAAAAGTTAAAAATGTGTTTTTCTTTATTAGATCAACTTTCATTTTTAATACCCATGTTTCCTTGAAAACATTTTTACAAGAAAGCTACTACATAAAAAAATATTTTTATCCATATTAGACTTTAAGAGTGAAGTGGTGACGTGAGATGGCTCTTGAGTTGCTACATATTATAGGTAGACCGTACTACTATTATAGGTGGACCAGAAAATATGGTGTAAAATTTTAGTAGATAACCTTTATAATTTGTTCTGTGTAGATAACATCTATAAATATGTAATAAAATCGTAGGAAAGTCAAAACTGTACATTGAATATTTTTTTAAAAGAATACTTGGGGCGTAATCTACAATCGATATCGAAGCCAAAAATTTAGTTTTTAGAATTTTTATCTGTTTGGCTGTATGTATGTCCGGGGTAAACTCAAAAAGTGCTGCATAGATTTACTTCAAATTTTGCATGAATATTACTAACAGGTCGGGTCAACATATAGGTTACATAATATCACGCTACCACCTACGGGGGAGAAGCTGTGCAGAGTAAACGTAGTCCGCGCGGACGAAGTCGTGGGCAACAGCTAGTTGAAAATATGGTGTAAAATTTTAGTAGATAACCTTTATATTTGTGGTCTGTAGATAACATTGATAATAATAAAAATCGTGTTTTTAATAAATCAAGAAATTTTTAAAGAATTTTCTTGTAAGTACTAAAAAAAATTAGTCTTAGAAACATGTTTTTTTTTATTTTGGTTTTATTTTCCGATGCCCTCCTAAACCAAAGCCTGATGCCTGACGCCTTTGATGCGAATATGTTTGGTTAAAAATAAGCTGGATTTGTTTAGGTTAGATAATTATAAATAAAGTCCATACATTAAAAGATGTAATTTTCATAAAAATGCTTTCCTAAGAAGGTAGTATAACTTTGCGAGCCCTTACAAAGCACTGCTTTTTGCTAGTTTATATTAACTTAATAGTAAAAGTGTAGCTTTCTCGATATTAAGTACAACACTAACTCTCATTACGCGGCAGCTAATTGCCGCGATCGGCGGATAGTGTGTCCGGTGTAGCGATCAGTCGTGGCAACTAGCAACTCGATCGCCGCGATCGGCGTTTGCTAGTGTGTCTGGTAGAGCGATCGATCGCTGCATCCAGCTACTAAAAGAGACTGAATTGCCGATCACCGATGCTAAAAGTAGCATGTTAGCCCTATCTGACTGATCTAACTCCAAAGTAAGCAAATTACTTGCTTGTATTATGGATGTTAGCCAACGATACTAATACATAGAAATATATATATATATATATATATATATATATATATATATATATATATATATATATATATATATATATATATATATATATATATATATATATATATATATATATATATATATAAATACAAGATTATGTTTAATAAACATCCAAACCCGGAAATACAAACATTTATGCTCATCACAAAAATGCTTGTCCCCGGCGGGGATCGTACCCGAGCCCCGTCGATGGCGTAATCAGGGTCACTAACCAATCGATCAACGGGGCGGTTAATTAATTACAGTAGCGGTACGTATAGGTTCGTCAGTTTTCAAATTGATTCATTTAACAAGCTGCGAGCACATTTTTTTTTATATCAAAAGATAAAAAATAAGCAGATAGGTCTCCTGATGGAAAGAGTCAACTATCACCTATTGACACCAAAGATGTTAATAGTACGTTGCTATCTTGTGGTGAGGTCTAATGTCACATGCATAAGTTTACCGGCTACCTTGCCCTCCAAACCGGAACACGGAAGCGACAAGTACTGACGCTATTGCGGCAGGAATAGGTAAGGTGTTGATATCAGACCCGGGTGAGACAATTCCGAACTCTACCACCTAGTAGCCACGATGTTAGTGGCTCGTATAGCCAATCGGTTGCCTTTAACGATCTGCTTGGCAGAACGGCAGTTGGCCTATTCTTCAAAGGAGTCCGGGACCAACACCAACATTTGTCTATCAAATTTAAAATACAGTATATGAGATCGGAAATCACTTTGTTTCCCTTACTAATCTATATTATGAGACTATAAAATAAATCACAATTTTCATTTTTTTATCATCTTTTTTTAAATCATATTAGACGTTTATCAAATCTAACGTTCATAAAATATTAATATAATTAAAGTAATTATAGGGACTTTCCCTAACAAAAAATATGTTTACTTCAATAATAACAATAAGCTTACAATATTTTGTAGATAATTCGTATCAAACAATAGAAACACATAAAATTTAAGCACACAACATAGGGACGCATTTTTAATTATGATTTTTCTTAAGCTTTTTCCATTATCTCCTTCTTATCAATTTCTTTCAATTTATAAATCTTCACGTATATATTTTTGATTCTATTTTATTGAAACATTTATTCAATTGTAATTCTTCGAATTTTGTGAGTTCTGTTCTATTAATCGTTCTCTATGTAGGTAGTAGATAACGTTCAGACGCTAATATAGGCATTCTAAAATGAAACAAATCTTAAAAAAAAATTTACAAATAAACTGGCAAACAAAAAAACAAAGAAATAGAAAAATCACAAAAATAATCTGTTCCTTTCTAGCGTCACAAAAATTTTTGGTAAATCGTTTTTGTGACGCTAGAAATAAATGCAGTAAATCATAACAAAAATGAAATGTGAGCATGCTTTGAAAATAACCTAAAATATTTCAAGTCAAATAAGAATAGCGATGGGGTAAAAGACCTTGTATTTCAATATTGTCTTGAACAAACTATATATATATAAATTAATTTAATTCATAAATATTCACTTACCTGTATTGCTTAGTAAAATAACAAAATGATCTTCTGACATCTGATTGGCTTCACAAGAAGCGAATGTTGGCATTAAATAAATTTAAACTGTTTACAAAATTCATTGTCAGAAAAATGAATAACAAAAACGAACAAAATATTGGACATGAATTTAGAGACAAATATATATTTTTAAATAAGTTAATTGAAATAGTTTCATCCGATATCAATGACAACTCACCTTATTCTTCTGCACAAGTTCGAATTCTTTTGCACAAGTATAATTAATACGAGATACTATTGTTAATTGAATTCAACAAATATCTTTACAGCAGTTTAAAAGCTAATAGTTTCTGAGTGTGTTGCTTATTAAATAGTTAAAAATTTTACATTGACATTTTAAAATTAACGTGATGAAATTCAACAGTCACAAAAAACCGACTGATAATTTTATGCTAAGTTCATTGTCTATAAATTACATCGGAAAGGTCAAAATAAAACAAAACAAATTAGCCCTACGTTACATGTCAGTGATTGTGACTTCAGTGATCTCTGAACATTAAATATAAAATTCCCATTCTCTATGTCTCTGAACACTTACTTTATTTGACAGAATCTACCAAAGAGGAATCTATGCCTACTGATACTACACCACTTTTACATTATTATTAAATAGCGAAATAGCATTGAAATATTTTATTTCAGAAATATACCTCTCATATTTTACCTCATAAAAAATATCGTTTTGTGTCGATGAGAAACGTTACATACATTGAATTATGACTCATATCGATACGGTGTATCGATTCAAATCGATTTTGATACGTGATAGGTACCTACCTAGTAATTATGATGATAGAGGATAGTAGATATTTCAATTTCGACTATAGATTAGTTTCGGCCAAGGAAGTTACATTCTACCCGGAATGCTTACACGCGCTTCAAAATCGTTCCGAAGAGTACCACGACATGAGTGGAGTGTGTCTCTTTCTACTAAATAAAGCGCCAATCGCCATATATAAGTGTGACCATGCGTAGTTTGCAAATTACTACTAAGTAATTCTACTAATTTCAGAAACAGTTTTTACATTGCATAAGTAATTACGTAATAATTAAAATAAGCACATTTTAGAACTCACTGTGTTAATTACAATCCATTTTATGCTAATGTATTTATGGACGTGTATGAATAAAAGGGATTTAACGATTACCGAATATATAAAAATCTACCATCAGGATAGTTTTATTTACACTGGCAATTGCAAGAAAGGGACAACATCCACTCTTGTCGTTGTCTTGCTCAGAACGTTTTCCCCTCTGTTAAGTAAGAAACAAATGTCAACTTTATCTGTTACGGAATAAAGTACATTTTTATTTTTCAAATGTTGCTTCGTAACAATTCCAGTTATAGTATATAAGTTCCTTGGTTTCGGCTCAGTGAATTTGGCCCCACTTTTTTTGATTTTCAGATTTTTGATATTTTTAATTATTTGTTCGTCGTTCTTTAATTCGTTCATTCGTTCTTTAATGTTCGATTGTAAAAATTGTTTGTTCGTCTTTTATTTATTTATAATTAATTAAACAAATGATCACCCTTAAGTTGGCCCCCCTTACTAGATATCTTTATTTTTATCACTTAGATTAATTAATTTTGATTAAATATCGTTTGTTCGACGACTATTGGTGATTGTTCGATCATAAAAACAATTAAATTCCCAATTATTATTTATTTTATATCTAATATGCAAAGCATGAAACAAATTAAAAACAGTTGTATGATATACACACCCACACACATATGTACATATATAAGAAATTCATATTTAATTAGAGTAATTACTCTTTTTGTTAACTCAACAAACAGCTTTATGTGGCTTTATGAGTTAAGTACATATATTGGACGTAATGCATGTAAATGGACTATAATATAGACATTAGATGTTTTTCGATGATTATTAATAAGTACATAATTTATTAATAATGATTTTTTTACAACTAAACATTCGAAATGGAGCATTATTTATAATGTCATTTTTTACATGACATGCACTACGCATCGCTCAGTCGCCATTAGACTGCTGGCGCATGCGCAATGTAGGCGTGAGGTAATGGTTTGCATATTAGATATAAAATAAATAATAATTGGGAATTTAATTGTTTTTATGATCGAACAATCACCAATAGTCATCGAACAAACGATAATTAATCAAAATTAATTAATCTAAGTGATAAAAATAAAGATATCTAGTAAGGGGGGCCAACTTAAGGGTGATCATTTGTTTAATTAATTATAAATAAATAAAAGACAAACAAACAATTTTTACAATCGAACGTTAAAGAACGAACGACGAACAAATAATTAAAAATATCAAAAATCTGAAAATCAAAAAAAGTGGGGCCAAATTCACTGAGCCATTAGTTTCCATTAGTTTCGTTCGAAGTTTGGTGTATGTCGCTCAGGTGGAGCCACCATTAAGTTTTGTAAAAGGTCCAATGTACTAAGTCTCCACGTCTCCACCCCGTGCCTCTGTCAATGACAATGAGAGTAGACATGAGCGTTATTTCACGTCACTGGTTACAGTAACTAGCTACGCGACATGTAACGAAGTCACTAGTTCCGAGTCAAATGACAAGTAGTGATTTTTGTAAATGCGTTACTATACTGTGATTGGGCGTGATTAGTCGAACACAATGTGCGGACTGCGGTGCAAAAAATGTGCTCGACCGGCCGAGAGAGACGGCTGATCAAGACGTGAGGAGTGAACGAGACCGCATGATACCATTATTGTCAATAGATCTAAGTGCACACGTGTTGTGGAGTACCTACTGCCCGACAATCAATAACAAAACAGCCTATAAAGTATTAGCATACGTTTAATTTTCATACATAAACTTATAAACATAGAGAATAAAACAGGTTGAATTCTGTTATTAAATAATTTTAGAAAATTAGCTCGGATTCCGGGAAGGAACAGGGACTTTCGAACAAAATATTTTCTATTGTTTGTTTTAATTCGACTTCACTGATTGTTTTCGATGAAATTAATGAGCACTTGTAATTTACTTTATTTATGGCACAAAAAAATAGAAAGTTTTAAATAAAAGTCCAAGACAAATGACAGTAAAAAATACTGCAAAATCTTGAACTATTCTAATCCTCTATTATATCTTATATTATTTATATCTTATATTACTAGCAATCTTGAATTTACAGTTTGTAAATATAATAACATATTTATTAAATCTATTATTATTTTTTATTAATTATTTTATTAATTAAATTAAATTTGATTTAATAAGTATATTATAAAAAGTGTAAATGAAAAGGTGTGAATTTATCAAACGTGTATATAAAATTATGATGTATGTTTTTTATAGTTTTATTTGAATACACACATATAATTTTAGCCTTTTCTTATCTATGTGTAATGTTATCCTTGCAATGTATGAATAATTAGAATTTCAATGTAATTTATATATTTGTGTTTGTCTTTATGCTTGTGCACGATGCCTTCCACTTTCCTTTCCCAGCTTCACTTTCTGGGTTAGCTGGAAGAAATCTCTGTCGTTAGGGATAAGCTCACCTTTTGTGCATTATTTTAAGTATCGTTTAATTTTTTTTGTCATTATATAAGTGTACAATAAAGTATTAAATAAATAAATAAATAATTAAAACTAAAAAATATATGTATGTAATAAAATTAATAATTTTAATAAAATCAGTAATTAATAATCAGTAATCACTAATCAATTATCATCAAAGTAAAAAGTAAATAAATTTTAATTCTTAAAGTACGAAGGGAAGCTAATTTGTGTCATTTAGTAATACGTTATTCATGTAACTGTATAGCTATAAACACTTGTTAGTGATATAATCTAATTTCGTTTCGCACGTAACTGTATAAGTTCGTAAAATTATGTGCTCAAACAGTCACAGTAGCAGAAGTAACTAGTTACAAAAATCACTACTTTTGAAACTAGTGACTTGGCCGGCGTCACTAGTTTCATTACGTTTCTTGAAAACGACGTAACGAACCATGCCTAAATGAGAGACTGTCATGCAAGTATATTGTTCTGTGGCCTAAAGATGGACGATTGTTACTGATTCCAATAATCGAATAATTTGATACTACTAATATTAATAATCGAATACAAAAACAATCGATCGCTAGTTTGAAAATTCGAATAAAACCACTAGTTCATTCATTCGCTTTTCTATACAAAATTAGTCTGTATTCTCATACATTACAGTCTACTTTTAATTGATATTCATACTAGTAATAATTAAAATACATTATAGTAACTGATTTGCGAACCACTAGTTTATACATTTAGTTTGCAATACAAAATTGACCGTTTTTTCGTATTATAAAGATTACTTTTAAATTTTTATTTGATAACAATAATTAGTTATATTTGGGTTTTACAATCAAAATACATTTATATGGGTGCAATAAAAACTACGATATCCGAATACAAACTAGTAATTATCGTTAAGTTCGATGATCAAATTTGCCACACGAAAATAAGTACTTTTTTATAGTGCATAGAGTTCACTTTCAGATGAGGTTACGGATATTCGAATATGTAAACTAGTAGTAATGAAATTTGAATCGGAAGGAATGAGACGACGCAATACATACATATTTACTTCTCGCTTCTTTTCAAATTCGAATGAGTCATAAGGTTATTCGAATAATTTGAACGACTGCTACAATCGAACTATTCGAATAATGTCATTCACAATCGCCCATCTATAGACTGTGCTGTCATGTCAATCATGTTTATTTTGAATTTGATTTGATTTTAAGAAATAGGAATGCAAAAATAACAATTATATGCTACTTGTGAATGTGAATTTATTTTATGAGTTTCACTGAAAATTATAATTTCTGAAAAGCCTTATCGAACTGATTACTACAAAATGAAAAAGTATTTTGAAATTTGAAAAAAAATAATTGTAAACTTTTTGAAATAAGTCTCTGAAAAAATATTAAAATATACAATGAAAATGTTAAAATTAAAAGTGCTTATGTGGAAACATCTCATTGTTAGAATAAACCGATTTATTCATACTCCAATTGAAATTTTATCAACTATTCCCATATTTTTTGTGATATTCTTATTTACAAAAAACTTTTCACCAATGCCAACCGGACATGCTAGCGATCCAGTTTACATAAATACCGTAAGTAAAAAATCTGTATAGATGCTTAAAAACTACACACAATTTTCATGACACATTTTCCCCGTGTTGGATCCTTTGAAAAATAGGCCAACTGCTGTTTTGCCAGATAGGTCGTAAAAGGCGACCGATTGGCTGTACGAGTCATTACCATCGTGGCTACTAGGTGGTAGAGTTCTGCCTTGTCTTACCCGGGTCTGGTACCCCTGCCTTACCTATTCCTGCCGCAATAGCGTCAGTGCTTGTCACTGTCGTGTTCCGGTTTGGAGGGTAAGGTAGCCAGTAAACATATGCATGTGGCCTAAAGATAGCACCATTAACAACTCTTGTATCTATAGGCGATGGTTGACTCTTTCCATCAGGAAACCCATCTGCTTGTTTGCTATCTTATGATATTTTTTTTATAATAATTTTATAACTAAATAGCAAAGAAGCAGATGGCTCTCGCCTTTCGCCTCTTACGAACTGCCTTGCAGAACAGCAGTCGGCTATACCCGACAAAACGACAAATCTATACGTGACTATAACGTCTATAGTCGACTATAACGTCCAAAACGACAAATCGTTTTGGACGTTCAAATGCCAATGTCGGGTAATGCCGACACAAACATTATGCAAAAATAAAACTATTAATGCAATATTTTTCGCTGTTTTTTTATCGCCTATAGCTTGTCAACCTTGTTGTATCTTATATAATAGTACTTTTGTTATTTTATTAAAATTACATATGAAAAAGGCTTTACTACTACTAAACTACTAGTTTATTACTGGGGTAACTTTCCGAAAGAATGAGAAGGATGTACTTAATAGTATATTATTAATTACATCTTTGTAAATCATAATAAAAAAATTCAATAATGCATAGATAGAACAACCTATTTTACCTAAAATAAAATAAATAAAATCTATAGCAAATTAAATAGAATTTTATTATACAGATCTAAACAGACTATGCAGAAAGTTTATTTGAAATGCTTTAATTAACTAGTGTGGTATGGTTTAAGATATTTATGAAACAAAGAATATACAATATTCACTTATATGAAAATGCTAATAAAATATAAAATTACGACTTACAGTTCTTGTGTTGGTATTTGTGAGCACATTCACTAAATCATTATATACTAATCACAGGATTATTGTAAAGATACTTATTATTTGTTTAAAACACTAACACACAGTTCTTAAAAATAATAAATATAATATGTGGGTGGTTTTAATAAAATACCATGATAACAAAACACATTTGTACCCAGCAACTACGAACATAGATAACATGTAGCTAGAAGTGACATGTAAAATCTATGTAACATTATTATAAAGACATTTATTTATTTTTATTTTTAAATTTATTTTATCTGCACTAATATTATAAAAAAGATTTAATTGTTTATTAGTTTGTGTTACAAAGATGTTTAAAAATGTACGTGTACTTTTATTAAAACTAATATGATGATGGATTTTATGAAAATAGGTATATAGGTACGAGTTCTATTAACTGTTTAGGAGGGGTAACAAAACTGTAAATATCTGGTTAGGTGAGAAATGTATTTTTAGAAGCTTTTTGAAAGTGTTTGTGCTTTTACATTCTTTAATTTTTTGAGGAAGGTTATTATACATCTGAGCACTTTCAAATGTGATATTTTTTTGATCGTAATTTGTTCTAGGTGAACTTTGTTCTAGGTGAATAATATTATGTTATTTGAACTTCTTAAACCTCTTAATTCTGGGTATTTATTTTTTGTAGTAAGGGTTATATCTGTATGTATTTCTTGCATCAATTTTTTTCTAATCAGAATGCACTAATAGTATTTGTAAGTATTTGCTAGATTCATTATATTTGTTTGTTTATAAATTTTATCGGTTGAGGTTAAGAAATCGTAATGAAATAATACTTTTATTAATTTATTTTGTGCTTTTTTGCTGTAAAATTTGAAGATTTGTTTTAGCTGCTGAGCCCCAGATTTCAACTAAGTAATCTATGTGTGGTTTTACTAAGGAATTATAAATTATGTAGCAGACTTTTCGGGGCAGGCATCGAACTATGCTGCGAAGGGCTCCAGTTAAGGATACTATTCGAGACTTTATATTTTCAGTGTGTGGTTTCCATGTAAGCTTACTATCAAGAGTTAGGCCTAAATACTTTTCGCAATCTGTTCTATTGATGATAGTATTATTAATCTTTAATGGCTCATAGTCATTAATATTTTTGTTTTTAGCTGCAAAAATTACATAATGTGTTTTGTTTGTATTGAGAGTCAGTAAATTACATTGAAACCAAACATTAATCAAGGGCATCTTTAATAATATCTTCTATTTTATTCCCATAATAAAAGAGAGTGGTATCATCAGCATATAACAACAGTTCACCTTTGAGATTGAGGGTACTAATATTGTTTATAAAAAATAGAAATAATATGGATCCAAGAATTGAACTTTGCGGAACTCCATAAGTTATGGGTTTTTTGGAACTTTTATACTCTCCTATTTTGGTCACCTGAAAACGGTTACTTAAATAGGATTCAAAAACTTTGTAAGCCTGATCAGTGATACCTAAGTCCTTTGATTTCTTAAGTAGAATTTGATGACTAACTGTATCGAAAGCTTTTTTCAAATCTATAAATATGCCGCGAATAATCTTTTTATTATCTATATTATTTTTATTTTGGTAATCAAATCGACAGTAGCTGACAGTGTATTAGACATTGGTTTAAATCCATATTGTTTGGTGTATAAGAAATTTATAGAATTTAAATAACTTTCCAATCGATTATAGATAACTTTTAAAAAAATTTTTGATATTACTGGTAATACGGAAATAGGGCGATAATTAGTAGGGTCAGTTTTTATTCCAGATTTGTAGATAGGAGTTACCTTGGCTATTTTAAGGGATATTGGGAAGTTACCAGTTTCTAAAGAGTCATTTAGGCATCGAGTTAGCTCATCAACAATGGGAATTTTAACAGAGTTTATCACCTTAGTACTAATTTTGTCAATACCTGCTAGTATTACTGTCCAAATTATCTATTATTTTAATAATCTATTCTGTAGTAGCTAAATTTAGTTTGTTTTTTGTAAAATTAGAGTTCTTTACGACAGGTGTTGCATTTGTGTATGTTTTGTTATTATGATTTTTTATATTAATATTTTTCGCTAGTTTAGATCCCGCAGTTGAAAAGAAATCGTTGAAATATTCGCAAATTGCAGTGCCTTCATCCAATACCTTATTTCCATTTTTCAATTTAGGTGGTAATGTTGTATTTTTTATTTTGTTATTGGTCAAACTATCTATTAGTTCCCACATTTTTCTAGGCTTTTTGTTATACTCAGAAAATCGTTTAAGATAGTAATTACTTTTCATTCTTTGTATTTCTTCTGTTACCTTGTTTCTTTGTTTAATAAATTTAAAAACTAGTGGACTCCATTTCATCAATGCCAGTATTATTTGAATTTATTTAAACAGAATCATTATTGTAATATCCATTTACCTTTATGAACATAATTATACTTCCTACACCTTAAGAGATCTAGCTTAAAGATATAATAAACATGTAAGATAAATGGTCATTCTGTTACAATCACAGACTTCTCAAATAGATTTAACTTTTAATATTTTATTTCTATACAAAAATTGCTAGAAAGTAAGATTTTGATATAACTTCTAACCTTTAATTACTAACTAATTTACTTAATACTTTACATAATACTTTGTTGTGGATTTTGGTATCATACATTTTACCTTGTTACTAGTTAAAATGAAATAAAAATTTTAAAATTCTAAGATCTATATTAGGGTGCTTCATTTTTGAGCAACATTTTTTTTTTCAAATCCCGGTTGAAAATCTTGTAATGTATTGAAAAACAAAATTTTTGAGCATATTACGAGCTCTTAATTCAAATTTTAACCCACTGCTAGAGATTTTTGAATTTTATCCATTAAAATAACATTGAAAAATGTTTTTTTATACGTTTTTCCTTCCGCTCACCCAGAAAAAATTTTTTTTGGGAATTTTGACTCATGGATTCTTGTAGTAGGTATAATATTCTACAAAAAAATCTATTGCGTCGAGTTCGTAACTCCAATGGGTTCGACGTAAAATGTCATTTAAGCTGAATTTTCAGGAAAATAGTAGTAAATCGCGTTTATTTGCTAACCTATTGAAGATAGAAAAAATTTGTAAATGACTAATTTGTAGGGGGGTTTATGCCCTACAATTTTGTTACAAGACATTTTTTTGTAGCTCTTATAGTTGAGCTGTTAAAGCCACTTAAAACTTAAAATTAACGAAAAAATCTATTTTTTTTCAATAATAACTAGTTTATGATGAATTCCAAGTTGAAAAATTTGTTTATCATTGTATTTTTAGAAATTTTATGGCAGCAAAAATTATTTAAATTAGTAATTTCATAACGATTACTACTTTTTGGAGTTCGAAACATTTAAAAAAAATTTTATGTAATTTTCACAGATAGATTATTTATGTTAGACTTTATATTTATGTACAACTCACTTATTATCATTCTTTCTATCAACTTTTTTAGTAATACGCATGGCTTATGCCTGTGATCCATACTATAATTATGTTTAGAAAAAAGCCTTTTTAGATTAAATAACGATATGTAATTTATTGAAATATTTTTTCCAACAATTTCTTAGAATACTTAATTAATTATCAAAAAAAAAAGTTTTAATAATATTCAATTACACTCTATGTCACTGGATAAGCTGCTACAAAAGCGCTTTTAGTGCAACTGGAAATTTTTCGTCTGTGATCTTCCACAACACGTAATAAATATTGCTTCTGTTCTTCATTTTTTGTCAAGCTGTTATTATATTCTTGAATCAATGCCACTCCTCTTTCAGCATTATCATTAACCACACTCACTTCAATTAATATTTTTTTACAGTTTATATAGTCTTCATCCGATTTCCAAACTTCTGGATCTTTATTTAAAAAACTACGAGATAATTCAAACTGATCAAATAACACCACAGAGATTTTATTGACGAAGTCACTGATATTTGCTGTTAATAGGTCATTGAGATTTACCGCGATGAATCTTCGTGGATTTTCAGAATTGCTTTCTTTGGTTATAATAGCATGAACCATTTTTCTCTTATCTTCATTTGATGCATTGTCATTGAAGAGGGCTAAGGCAGCGAGCTCCTCTGACAAATACCATAAGTGTCTTGAAAATTTCAGGCTTGCATCATTTGAAATTTTTTTATTTACTCTTTTGTATGATATGATGAGGCCTAAGATGAGGCCTAAGATGGAACGCGCTTCCCTAGAAGATACCTGTTCACTCTTCTCTTGAAGATCTCCAGATTGTACTTGTCCGGGAACACAGACTCAGGAAGCATGTTCCAGTCCTTTGCGGTTCGAATGAAGAATGTTGAGTCGAACCGCTTTGTCCGGGTACGTGGAACGTCCACCATATAACGATGCCTAGATCGATCGTCAAGGTGCACAGAGCACCTTGACGATCGATAGAAAAACGGGGATGGCAGAATTAAGTCGTGCAATTCCGCAGCGCACTCTCCAAAGTGTATTCGATAAAAAACCGATAAACTAGCCACTCTGCGGCGATGAACGAGGCTCTGGAGTTTTTTGCCTACCAGATCATCGTCGTTTATGAGCCTCTTGGCACGCCTCTCGATGGCCTCAAGTGTCTCCAGCTGGTATTTAGCGGATCCAACCCAGAGGTGAGAGCAGTATTCCATCCACGAACGGACTTGTGCTTTATAAAGGTTGAGCAACTGTCCCGGACTGAAATACTGTCTCACCTTTATAGAATACCAAGATTTTACCAAGCTTTTTTGAGGCAACTTGGGCTTTAGATTCGATGTACGAACCAATTTATTAACTTATATTTCTTATCAAGAATATAATAACAGCTTGACAAAAAAATGAAGAACAGAAGCAATATTTATTACGTGTTGTGGAAGATCACAGACGAAAAATTTCCAGTTGCACTAAAAGCGCTTTTGTAGCAGCTTATACAGCGACATAGAGTGTAATGGAATATTATTAAAACTTTTTTTTTTTGATAATTAATTAAGTATTCTAAGAAATTGTTTGAAAAAATATTTCAATAACTTACATATCGTTATTTAATCTAAAGAGTCTTTTTTCTAAACATAATTATAGTATGGATCACAGGCATAAGCCATGCGTATTACTAAAAAAGTTGATAGAAAGAATGATAATAAGTGAGTTGTACATAAATATAAAGTCTAACATAAATAATCTATCTGTGAAAATTATATAACATTTTTTTTAAATGTTTCGAACTCCAAAAAGTAGTAATCGTTATGAAATTACTAATTTAAATAATTTTTGCTGCCATAAAATTTCTAAAAATACAATGATAAACAAATTTTCAACTTGGAATTCATCATAAACTAGTTATTATTGAAAAAAATAGATTTTTTCGTTAATTTTAAGTTTTAAGTGGCTTTAACAGCTCAACTATAAGAGCTACAAAAAATTTCTTGTAACAAAATTGTAGGGCATAAACCCCCCTACAAATTAATCATTTACAAATTTTTTCTATCTTCAATAGGTTAGCAAATAAACGCGATTTACTACTATTTTCCTGAAAATTCAGCTTAAATGACATTTTACGTCGAACCCGTTGGAGTTACAAACTCGATGCAATGGACTTTTTTGTAGAATATTATACCTACTACAAGAATCCATGAGTCAAAATTCCCAAAAAAATTTTATTCTGGGTGAGCGGAAGGAAAAACTTATAAAAAAACATTTTCAATGTTATTTTAATGGATATTATTAAAAAATCTCTAGCAGTGGGTTAAAATTTGAATGAAGGGCTCGCAATATGCTCAAAAAATTTGTTTTTCAATACATTACAAGATTTTCAACCGGGATTTGAAAAAAAAAATGTTGCTCAAAAATGAAGCACCCTAATCTATATATAGGATTTTATTTGTAATAACTCGATGTCCGGAAATCCTCAACCGTGCGATTCTCAAGGCACTTTTTACTACTCCTGGAACCAGCTCTCGGCAGATTTTTTCCAAACAGATACAACTTAGGGACCTTCAAGAAAAGAGTCTACTCATTTTTAAAAGGCCGGCTACACAATTACAAGACCCCTGGTAGTGTAGTTGTCTATGGGCTGTGGTAATCACTTACCATCAGGTGAGCCTCTTGTCCGTTTGCCCCCTCTTCTATAAAAAAATATAATATTACATAATCATATCAAATCTATTTATTAATATAAAAAAAATGTATTTAAACTTCAATTGCTATATTTAAATTTTTGACCTCAATTAAATAAAAGAATTTTTTCTTTAAGCCAATTTGCTTTTTAAATGTTTTAAAGGTAATTAATTCCTTAAAGGCATTAGGTATTGTATTATATGTTTTATTTATACACATAGCTTAGAATTGTCTATGTTATGACTATGATATGATTATGTTGGAGGACAATATGGAGTTGCAATTATTAGAAAAACTCTCTTCTTCTCAGAAACTTATGTTAAATTTAATTTTTAAAAGGTGGTGTTAAATCTTCGCAACCGGCATGTTTGTATGACAAGAGTAATAATAGTGGAGAAAGCAATATAAATAACAAGGATTGTGACAAATGGCACTCAGTTTTATCTGCCTTTCCCGTAAAGGATCTGGCATGGAGATATTTATAATCTGGCAAGATTATTCTATACAATTGTTGTCAATCTTAAATGTTTAAATAAATTATTTTTGAATCTACACCAAAACCAACTATTATGCTTAAAATTTTTTTATTTGACATGCAAGATACATACATAAGTCATGAAGTAATGTCTCTTTAGTGCTTTTATAACCAAACTTCTTTTCAGGAATCAACACAGTTGAGTTCAGTGGATCCTCAATTTATATTTTATACCCCAGATACAAAAGTTACTAATGAGTTAATGCAGTTGGTAGGGGAACAGTTACAGCTCATTCGTAGACCTTTCAAACTTGGTAAGTTATAATATTAATGTAAACAATCTCTACGTATTGACATATCAAAAATTGAGGTTTATAATACAGTGTAATTAATGTTCAAATCACTCTAGATTTAATTGTATTATACTATTTCCATTTCTTTGTTTTCTCGATGACAGATCAACACCCATGTAATTTTGTGTAGTTTACGTTAAAATGTCTCACAAATAGTACTGTACTTCATGGACGGGTAGTGATCAACACATAATTTTTACTACAGGAGCTTTATCGATAAATGTAACACGATAAAACAGACCCATTTTTATTACAAAATGTAAGAAACTAAACTACTGCCAAATACTTTTGTACAAATTTATGAATTATAGTATTATATTATATATAAGTATAATATTATATTTCATTACAAGATTTTACATGTATAAATTCTTGATTGACAATGCCTACTTCTTTAAAATTTTTGGAGCTGTTGTAAAATAAGTAGTTATAGGTAGATACTAGACAATGAAACGTAATAAATATAATGACAGGTAATCTTTATTTATTCATTTTAATCAAAATCTGATGAATTATATTTACGTGAATGTTTCCATCATCTTAATACCCAGGGTCGTACTCAGCGATCTTTACACACTAATACCCTTTTGATCCCAGTCCACAACACAGCAAGTTATTTTTGATTCTTTTACGCTTACAGCAATATGTCTCTGGAATAGCCTCCCAAAGCATATTCAAGAAGTTTCCTCAGTAAATATGTTTAAATCTAGGATATATGATTATATGTTAAATATTCAAAATAACTCTTAATTAACTTTTAGTTATGCTAATGGTAGGTATTTATTATCACTATTATACTACTATTTTATATGATTCTATTTTATTCGTATGTAGTAATATTTATTATGTTTTATAATTGTTTATGTACATTTTATATGAATAGGTATGTGATTATATATATATATATATATATATATATATATATATATATATATATATATATATATATATATATATATATATATATATATATATATATATCACATACCTATATATATTTGTATGTTTATTGGTCTGCCTGTAGGTTGAGATAAATGTAATTAGCCTCTTTGTTTAGTGTAAAATTATTTTGTAATTGTTCTGAATTGTTCTGAACTTAACGTCTAAGACATTTTCTACCAGTCAACCTTGCACTTTTAGTAACGGATGGTGCACAATAAAAGTCATATAGCTCCTCTTCAGATTGGGCCATGTTGACCCAACAAATGATCGCCCAACATTGCCATCATGATCGGGCAACTCTCCACACAATCGTGGACACTCATTTACTAATTGTCTTCTGTTATGTTATGACGTCTATCAAAAATGGATAGCGAAGTGATCGTGGCCGCGGAAATATTTTTACGTAGCTCTTATAATCATTCACTTAATGTTCGCGACAAAAGAATGGTTAAAGCATGCTTGTGTTATGGGTGTTAGTTAACGACGATATTATTACATAGTAGTTATTGCCTGCGACTTCTTCCGCGCGGACTTCGTTTACTTCGCACAGCTCCTCCCACGTAGGTGATAGCGTGATGATATGTAGCCTATATATTGACCGGACCTGTTAGTAATATTCATACAAAATTTGAAATAAATCTATGCAGAACTTTTTGAGTTTACCCCGGACATATGTACAAACAGACATAAATTCTAAAAACTATATTTTTGGCTTCGATATCGATTATAGATCACATCCCAAGTATTACGTATATACGTAGGTCACACTATAAGTTTTGCGTAACTTAGAAAAACAACATGTTATAATCAAAATATTATGTTTATTGCTTTACATTTTAACATTTTTTCATGCGATCAAACCATTTTTTAAAACAGGAGGACCACAGATTTGAAGGCATGTTTTCTACGTGCTGAATGAACGCTATCACTGCCTCTTCGGAGTTGGTAAAAGTAAAACCTCTCATCAAAATGAGATTAATTTAATTTGAAATGAAAATTATTTAATTCAATATGTTAATTAATTCAATAATTATGTATTAATTAATTCATACATTTCTTACAGAACATAAACTAAATAAAGGCTATATGCCGCTTAAAAATGAACTTGATATAATGAATTACTCCAAGGCTATGAAAGATGATGACGCCCTTGTAATATTCCAGGTAAGTGAATTATTTACCATAATAAAGTATGCTGCTAGAGTAACCCAAAAAGTTTTTATTCTTACCTGCTTACCATGTATGGCATCATTTATCTAGGCTAGAGATGCGACAATTATAAATTTTGCCAAAATAAGTACTTAAATAGGTAAAAGGTATGTTTTTGTTTAATTTTAGGGTTGCGTACCTCATAACTCATAAGGAATAAATTGTTAAAGTGTGTGTCGAGCCACGCGCAATGTAGGATTCCGAAGTTGCCCATTACAGTAATGCGGACTAAGAAGAAAGCTTTTATAGTTTCATACTATGAACATTTAAGCTATTAAACTTTACTACTACCATGATTTTTTCCCACCCCCAAAACCAACCGCTTAGCCTGCAGAGAGGGGGGACACTTGACTCTAGCAAAAATTAGCACTTAAAAGCTTGATATTTTACAAACGAGTCATTTAATCGAAAATTTTCACATACCTACAATTTTTTTAAGAACGTAACCAGCGATACCCACGTTAGAAAAAAAATCTACTTTAGTACCAAATTATATCCAAATCCTTTGAGTAGTTTTTGCGTGATAAAGTTGCGTGCTTTTAAGTGCTAATCGAACCCGAGCCCCATCGATTCGTAGTTAGGTTCATTAACCATTCGACCAACGGGGCGGTCAAATGACCGAATACTGTGGTAAAAAAAATTAAAAAATACAGACGAATTGGGAACATCTTATTTCGGGAAATCGGTTAAAAACAAATGGCAAGCCCGCTGAGTTTATTTCGTTGGATCTTTCTTCCGAAACGGTTGTAGCTACAAAATTATGCACTTCAAAAGAGCCAGTGAGGATCAATTTGAATAATATTTTCTTTCTTCCTAGAATTCTCAAGTAGCGCTCGATAGTGTTGTAATTCATTATAACAGTGAGTCTCGGCTATCAAATATATACGTCGTAAACGGGCGTCAACAGTCAGCTCATTACAGTAGCTGTTTATTCAAGCTTCACAGAAACAATAATAATTATTACCTATGTTTTTAAACAAACGCAAGGAATTTGTTGGTGGTATGCCTAATTTGTTGCTTACGCATGCAATAAATAAAGTTCGCCGTAATTAAGAATTTGATCAATCAGCCGTAATATTAAGAGTTAAAAATTAACAAGAATTTTGGTATTATTACACAAATAAATGTTATAGCTAAGGTCACGCACAGTCGCGAACGATATCTGCGTCTCCGTCAGTACAGCCCTGAATTTACACAAGGAGAAATTGGGGCTAGTCAGCATTAATATTTTAGGTCGTAGGGAGGCGGGCTAGAAGGAACTTTGGCAGCCTGCCCGCTTAGGTAAACTGCGTGTGATGTAACACGCGCGATAATAGAGACATTTTAACAATAACAAGGACAAATATCTCATTTAGTCTAAATTGCTTGTGATATGTGTTAAAACTGATAACTCGTTTATTCTTGGCCCCCGTCTTGGTTCAGACTCCCTTTGAAGAGTAGACCATCTGCCGTTCTGCCAGGCATTTTGTAAAACTTTATTTCTGCTGCAGTTGCGTAAGCTCTTGTCACTGTCTTGTTCCGGTAGTAAGGTAAGGTAGCCGGTAGGCTTATGCATGTGGCATTTCCATCCCGCTACACGGATAGTAACGCACCATTGACATATTTGGTGTTTATAGGCAAAGGTTCCTCTTTTCATGAAGAAATTCATCTGCTTGTTTGTTATCTAATATTATAAAAAAACCAATAACCGATTTCGATAATTTCATCGACAGCAACACACCTTTGGTGTCTATAGACGATGACTTCTCTTTCCATCAGGAGAGCCTCTGCTTGTTTGATATCTTATGCTATAAAAAAAAGTTAACGTAAACATTTAGTTCTCTTTTTAATAAAATCTTGCGAACAAAATAAATTACCCTTATAGTCGTGCAAACAGAGTTGCCACTATTTTTATGTTATTCCTTTGTAGGTATGTAAATTAAATTTAGTGTTACTTAAAACACATATTATAAATGCGTAAGTCTGTAATCCGTTACGTTTTAACGGCTAAACCGCTAAATCGATTTTCATGAAAGTTACCGAGGAGATAGTTGAAGACCTCAGAATTACAACGGCTTCTGTTTCACATATTGATTATACTCTTTCATTTATCCTTTTGAAATTACGAGTAAATCCCGGACATGACATAATATTTCCTTTTAAAATTACCAGTGTATCCCACACATAATATAAAAAAATACAAAAACAATCGATTTTGTAACCAAGGGAAACACTAACTCATTTTTTTGACCGATCATTTAAAAATGATTATTTTACCATTGTTATGTTCACACATCCTAGTTGCTTAACAATAAGGCAAAGAACTTAATAGAGTATAGAACGCCGCAACAAGTAGAAAGTTATCTGCCCTCTATTATATGTTAACACGCGTGTGTGTATATTACAATTAATAATAAAATTAATAATTACTAATAATCGGTTGTCTCTACGTACCCCGTAAGGAACGGATGTTTGTGTGTAGGTGGATGAATTTATATCCATCTATCATATCCTACGGTTTATATAAAATCCATGAAATTAATAACTGTTAGTTATGTACAATGAACGATGGCATCTGTCCAGGGACAATTAAACGACCTTCACAATAATGTTCCAGTACGCTGCATACAGTGTTTGCGTCATTCTATTGTTGTTGCTATATTTTGTATTGATCTTTCTAGCCTCAATTATTATGGTGAAATTATACTCGAAACAATGTGTAGGTAAATCACAATGATGTAAATCTTCAAAATAACTACTGGCCAAAATGGTTTGGTTTCGATGTACCTATTTTAGGTTGGTGGTAGAGTTGGTGGTAGAGAGAGAGAGAGAGAGAGAGAAATTTCGTCACCCTAGCACAATATAACTATTTTTAATTTAACTATTTGCTTTTTATGAGTTTTAAGCGTAAGCTAGTTGGTAAACTTTTGCATGTGGTATTAAATCCCTGCTACTGTGATGGTAATACTATCAACATCTTTAATCTTGATATTAAACGACCATAAAAAGCACTGACGCTATTGCAGCAGGAATAGGTAAGGCTGTAATACCATATACCCGGGTGAGACGTTGCGGAACTCTACCACCTAGTAGTAACGATGGTAATGACACGTATAGCCAATTGGTCGCCTTTTACGATCTGTGTAGCAGAATGGCAATTGGTCTATTATTCAAAGGAACCCTGGGGCCTAATTCACGTAATCAAGCGGCAATCGAGTCGAAACATTTAAGACACTTAGGGGGAGGTGGGGCGCCTTGATACAATTTTTACTCAGACCTAATAAAAGGCGACCTATTGACAATAACATCCAATTTTTAGAATTGCAATCTATTCAATATGTATTCAACTAACTTTTTAAACACAAAATAACCGTTAGATTTAATCACAAAAAATATCAGAGCCTATTTACAAAAATTGAAATTTGTATCATTGTACCCTACACTGGGGGTACATTGATACATTTAACACCTGGCATTATTGGCTACGGCGATGCCTGCACCGTAGTAAAGCGATATATGTCTCGCGAGCAAGTTTTCGTGAAATACAGTCCTTGAGAGAGTCCGTGATTGAGCGGGTTAATTTAACATTGCAACGGGTGTCCGAGTGGGGTGACGCCAATTTTGTAAATTTTAACCCTTCCAAGACACAGGCCTGTCTCTTCTCTGCAAAAAAGAGAAAATTTGATATAGCACCCAAGTTCCGAGGTGTATCCATACCGCTTGGTAACCATTTAGGGCTTTTGGGCATTAACGTCACGTCCAATCTCAACTTCGGCCAACAAATTGAGTCTATGGCACACATCGCTTCCAAAAAGTTAGGAATCATTTCGAAGGTCCGGCGGTACTTCAGCTCTGAGCAGTTACTAAACCTGTACACGGCCCAAGTTCGATCATGCATGGAGTACTGCAGTCACCTTTTGGAGGATTCAGCCAAGTATCAACTAGAAGCTTCAGACGACAAGCTCACAAATAGAAAATCACAAGCACTTGAGCATTGTCGTAAGGTCGCTAGCCTATCAGTTTTTTACAGAATGCACTTTGGCGAGTGTGCGAAAGCTCTTTTCGAACTTATTGGGCCCTCACCATTCCTTTATCGGACTACTAGACGCAGGCAGAAGTTCCATCCGTATGTTGTTGATATACCAAAAAATCGAGCAAAACGGATTGACAATTCTTTTTTGGATCGAGTCGCTAAGGCTTGGACGCAGACGCAGGCAGCGTCTATTTTTCCGGACAAATATAGTCCTGAAACCTTTAAGAGTAGAGTGAATAGGTTTCTTTTGGATGGGCGTGTACCACCTTCGTCTTCATCGACACTTTACACCAGGTGCGATGGAAGACAAACGCCTATTCCAATTAAATCTTAAAAAAAATAACAAAATAAATTGTTTTTTGGTTATTATACCTATAAGATAAAGTATTAAATTGTTTTAACAAATTTAGGTTACTATCCTGTACAGTAATAACCATATCCGACCTGAAATTGACGTCGACAGATATGATGACATTATCAAAGGAAGTAATGAAATTATTCTATTTATTAAAAGATAGTATAGAATGTTAAAACGCTTGTATTTACCATTCAGTTTCCTTAAAATTTAGGGAATATTTTAAACTGACAACACCACGTCGGCTGCCCGTACTCGCCAGCCTTATGTCAACATTTTTAGATAGTGTGTTGCCACAATAATATTTGAAACACTTACCAATTAAGATTAAATTTTTATCGGAGAAAGTGTATCTATTTTTATCCACAAAACGATAATAGGTAGGTACATACGATTGTTTTAGGGCAACAAAAAATAAATTTAACGATTGGACAATAGTTTATACACAAAAATCTAACACTTATTATATTTATTTCAGAATTTGAATGGCACTGAACTGCCCAAGAAGTTAGTTTATACAATCCGAATGAAAACTAACTTCGTAACATCATCATTCTCAGAACAAACTCTACGATCTTATTCAGAATTTGGTATGATTGTTTGATATATATTACGAAGCTTTTATAATTTATAAAGATGTTAGAAAACAGATATTTCTACTTATTCGATCTTGAGGATTTTATTTATTTATTTCCGATTCGATCCGATTATAGTTAACACTTAATCACTGTACACACACAAACACACACATACACAATTTAGCGTGTTTGCGGGCCTATAATTTCGGCCCACAAACACTCGAGACCCTTGGCAAGAGTTGATAATCAGGCGAAATCCTAATTCGAGTTTAGGTCTCAAAGGAAAAACTCTTACGGCGGATTCCAAGTCCACTAACTTAAACTTAAATTTTCGCTGAGCACTCTGCTCGCCCAGCAATCCGGTTTCACAGTAACGGACATACAGCCCAACTGCCTAAAATAAAAATAAAATATTTTACGACTAATTGAAATATTTGCCTTTTATTAAAGGACATAATGCGGATGGAAGAATGTAGGTATCGGGGAAAAACAAGATAGGGGGTGTCAAGAGTTTTTGCAACTGACGTGTTTGTATGAAGAGAGTATTTAATGTGGAAGAAGCAAGACAAATCTGCAAGCATTGTGATATGACACTCGGTTCTCTTTGCCAACACCGTAAGAGATCTGGCGTGAAGATATGAATGTAAAATGTTTATGCATCTTTATTACCAACCGACTACCTAAAAACCACAAGTTACTCGATTTAGTTGCTTTTCTTTTGTTTGTTACCTCATTAGAATTTGAACATTTACTAACCGATTTGGACAATTCTGTTTTATTTATGTTAGGCGTACTTTATTTTTGGTCCTGAAAATTGGTAATTCTATGTTTTAGTGATACAGGACGTTGGAAATTTATTACTGCGTACGTGTGGGCTACTGCGTTTAAATTATTTCAGAATCACTTCGTATATGAGAAGAGAGACAGACTCACCACAAATATATAGCCATCTTAGTTATACGAGCAAAAACGCGTTTGAAGCACGGAGTCTGTTCTTATGCTCTTTTCTCTGCAGAGAACATGCGTATAAAACATGGTCCATGCGTCATGGACCATGTCTACGTCATTGTTCATAGACCCTACCCTGGACATTAGCAACTTGAATTTGTTACTAATGCGATATTTTCATTTTAAGTGTTTTATCCGCTTTACCGCCTAAGCTACCTATTACAGATACCAAATTATATTAAAATATTTGGTATCTATAGACGATAAAGGTGTAAATGATGATTTCTCAGCCATAGTTTTTACAGGCTGTGAAAGTAAAGAAGTCGTGCAGAAACTGTGTTGATCCTGGGCTCCCTGTGTTGGTCCCGGGCTCCTTTGAAGAATAGGCCAACTGCCGTTCTGCCAAGCAGGTCGTAAAAGGCGACCGATTGGCTATACGAGTCACTATCATCGTAGCTACTAGGTGGTAGAGTTCTACATTGTCTCACCCGGGTCTGATACCACCGCCTTTCCTATTCTTGCCGCATAGCGTTAGTGCTTGTCAGTGTTTGGAGGGTAAGGTAGCCGGTAAACTTATGCATGTGGCATTAGACCTCGCCGCAAGATAGCAACGCACCATTAACACCTTTGGTGTCTATAGGCGATGGATGACTCCAGGAGTCAATCTGTTTGTTTGCTATCTTATGATATAAAAAAAACTTGAGAGCAGCTCAATTTTGATGAATTATGGTAGTCATACGTCAGTAATAGATATTATGTAAATGCTAAGGCGCAACGTAAATCGTAGGTAGCAGCACAATTAGTACGTATAATATGCTGAGTGACTGTGTGTTGGTTTTCAGGATTTGTCTACCATACATTCATGCGGATACAATGGGCCGTTGACTCCAGTTACATCAAATTGCGTTCTGGGAATCCAATAGAACAGGCAAGTTTATCATTATTCATTTATAATAATAAACAACATCTCTGAACAAATTACATGAATTGACATTACTCTAAAATAAGCAAATTATTTGCTTGTGTTATGGGTGTTAACGTATAAATATTGTTACATACATAAAATACATATTTAAATACCTACATGCTAAACACTCAAGTTACATACATGCTAAACACCCAAACTTACAAACACAAACATCTATACTCATAACACAAATATTTGTCCTTATCGGGAATTGAACCAGAGCCCCATCGATTCGAAGTTGGGTTCGCTGACGATCCCACCAACATAGCGGGCATTAATAGTAATATTAATATACGTGTGGCTTAAATTAGCGCAGCAAGAAAGACTATTCTTCAAAAGAATACTCAGTCGATCTATTCTTTTCAGTGAAATCGAACCAACACGAGACCTTATGTAGTACCGATAGTAAATGAAAGTTATACGACGTGTTGATACGGGTCCCCCTTTTGAAGAATAGATATGCATTACTGATAGGGATCTCGTAAAATACGAGAAAAGGTTACGTAAGGACGTGTCACTAACATGAACTGGACGTTTCACGTACACGGACAAAGCGGTTCGACTCGATATTCTTGATCTGAACCGCAAGGGACTGGAATATGCTTTCTAAATTTGTGTTGGGGATCTTCAAGAGATGAGTGAACTGGGGCTCGATTCACGTAACAAAACGTCAATCGCGTCAGAACGTTTAGAGTCTTACACATTTTCTTACACATTATGCCGCGCCGTAGCACGACGCAACGTTGTATTGGGTTTATGTGTATTACGTGAATTGGGGGACAGGTACCTTCTAGGCAAGAGCGTTCCATCTTAGGCCGCATCTTAGCTATCAGGCGAGATCGTGGTCAAGCGCTTATATCGATAATATCCTATCGATAATAAAAAAAAGCGTGACCTGTACCTAGGTGGTAGAGTTCTGCAATGTCTCGACCATGTCTGGTACCTCCGTGTTACGTATATCTGCTGCAATAGCGTCGGTGCTTGTTGCTGTCGCGTTCCGGTTTGGAGGGTAAGGTAGCCGGTAAATTTATGCATGTGATATTCTTTCCCCGCTACACGGATAGCAACTAACCATTAAAATCTTTGGTTTAAAAACAGAAAAGAAAAATATCGACACGCAGGGATTGAACCTGCGACCCTAAAGCCAGGACGCTCTACTACTGAGCTAGTGTCGACAGACTCGGCGAAATTCTTCTTTGCTGTATGATCGATTACGTCGAAAGCAAAGAAAAAATTCGCCATGCCGAGCCTGTTGACACTAGCTCAGTGGTAGAGCATCCCGGCTTTAGGGAGACGATCGCAGGTTCAATCCCTGCGTGTCGATATTTTTCTTTGTTGGTTTTAAAGTTTTTCAAGTATTCCTAAACATGGAGTGAGTGCTATCACACAAAAATAAAAAAAAACATCTTTGGTGTCTATAGGCGATGTTTATCTATTTCCTTTAGGAGAACTATCGGATGGTTTGTTATGTTACGCAATAAAATGAAATAGATGAGAAGTTATGCACAGATGTTAATGTGCATATAACATACATAATATAATGAAAATATGATTGCAGTTCCTTTTTTGTGGGAAATGCAAAATTTGCGTTTTATGTTTTTTTATTCTTATATTCACGACACGCAATGTAAATCGTACATTGCTCGGACTCGTCGCACCCAAGGAATTCTCGTACCAGCCGCATTTGCACGGCACTTGACGCTGCTTGCTTGCGATGCTTATTTTATGTGTTGCCTTACATTTTACTATTTTTTTAGATTAATTTAGATATTGTAGAGTATTAAATTTTTTTATAGCATGAGATAACAAACAATCAGATGGATCTCCTGATGGAGAGTCAACCATCGCCTATAGACAACAAAGATGTTAATGGTGCTTTGCTATCTTGAGGCGAGGTCTAGTAACACATGCATGAGTTTACCGGCTATCTTACCCTCCAAACTGCAACACGACATTGACAAGCACTGACGCTGGAATAGGTTTGACATTGGTACCAGACCCGGGCGAGACAATGCGGAACTATACCACCCAGTAGTCACGATGGTAATGACTCGCATAGCGATCGAATGCGCGTTTTACGACCCGCCTGGCAAAACGGCAGTTGACATATTCTTCAAAAGAGCCCTAGACCAACATGGGGTAAAAAAAGAATAAATCAAATTATACAATATTGAAGTAAAAAAAAGCAACAATTTTCCACATAAACTTCCAACGGTTTTTTTTCTCAGGATTAAGGTCCAAAACGATGGTATCGTTTTTCGGTAGACAGTCCTTTACAAGCTACATATATATTTTTATTTAATTTTGTGCTTCCAGGAAGTATCCATGCAAGAATTACCTATTGACAGTACGTATCAATCTGGATCCGAGGGCGCCTGGGAATTTGTGAAAATGGTTCTGGTGTATAGCTGCTGGTTATCGTTGTTTTTGGTATTTGTGTTCCAAATGTCTCGGCTATTGGAGGAGAGAATTACTGGTATACAAGTAAGATAATATTTTATTGTACTAATGCTTTCTACAGCCTGTTATGTGAATAAATTTATGCCGCTAATTGTTACGATAATTATTTCTTTAAACGTTTTATTGCAAATCTAGGAGATACTTAGAACAATTATTTAGAAAAAAAGCTCAGTATAAGATCGCATTTTGTATTTTCTACTTTCTTTGTCGTTGGCACTTAGAGAAACTCCATTTTAAATGCAATTTATTTTTATATAAACACACTTATAAGTAAAAACAAATTATAAGTTGTAATTGCATTGCTCTGATGATGCTTATCAAAGCGAAACCGCTTTAAAATAAATAAATGTTAGTTGTGAAACAGTAATATGTGTTTAGCAAAATCAAATCAGTCATAATTAAGAAGCGTTTGTTAGCCACCGGGATGTAACTTTTTCGCGACCAAAAGGTTGTAACCGCCACTTACGCGTTTCATTTAACAAATTCATTGGTTTTTCTATACACATAAACAGATAGCTATTAAAAATCAAACTTGCTAATTGGATTAATCAATTTGTTCAGTCGTTAAAGTTTATTTTTAAAGTTTGAGTGTTTGGAACAAGCAACGCGTCTCACCGCGGCCCACAACGGAATGAAGTAGGTATGCATGTAATGCACTTTAGTGGTTAACAAGTTGCGTAGCGCATGTAGTACGTTAATACATGGAAGTTTTTGTGTACCATTTATTGTGAAACAGTATGTATAAAATACTAGCTGACTCGCGCAGCTTCGTCCGCGAGTGGATTAACGTGTCGTTGATATAGTTTTTCATACAAAGGTCCATTCTCTATTTCAGTTCTTAACAGGTTGATTTTTGAAAAAAAAAATCTTCTTCAGCTATATCCATGTTAAATTTTATCAAAATCGGTCCAGAATCCAGACAGGCTGACAGGCATACTTTCGCATTTATAATATCAGTATATATTGCATTTTGTCTTTTTTTTAAATAAAATTGTTGTGAGCGATACGAGTGCGTGCATACCTATCCATTCGTGTCGAAATCACTTGTTATCTATACGAGTGATTGTGATTGTTTAAGATTATCGTTTTCTATTTTGGATTATTTATTTATGAGTCATTCCATCTAAAATCGTCTAATCAGCAAAGTCGACTCATTTTAGATTTTGGTGTAACTTTGAGAAACTCTTCTCTAGGGTCCCAAAGAACAAAATTTACACGAGTTTGATTTTTACAAGCGCTTGTTTTCGCCTATTTAAATAAGACTTTTAAAAATCGATATTTTTAAGGCTTATCAACTTTTACTGTGAAATTTTTCTGTTTGAAGCTATCTGCATGATCAAGATGGAATTCACAGTGGGAAAGATAGTAGTTTAAGGGTAAATGAAGATAATTGGCTCGGACGAGTCCTTTAAATATAAGCAGCGTGCTGAAAATGAGTGTTTTTTAGTCATTTTTCGTGAATTTCAATCAACTCTAGCGTCTTAACTGTTGAGAATTAAAAACTCATGCTCCGCGAGAATTAAGAATATATATCATAGACAAAATTCAGCCACAAGTTGACTTGAGCTGCCCACTCTTCATAGAAGAAAACTTTGCTCGAAGTTCTGAAATTAAAAAAAATTCTAATTTTCAGGTTATGAAACGAGCGTGTTGACTGCGCGATAAAAATCTGATACTCACAGAAACTATTGTTCTTACCTTCAACTTTAAACGACTACATCACTTGTTTTGTTATTTTCATTTTTAGTGCATGTGCGAGCCGTTTTTTTTTACAGCAAAAATCTGGAAATTTATAAAATTAGAAATATTATTAATTATTAACAATATAAGTATATTGTATAAGTATAAGTATAAGAAATTTTTAAGTATAAAATAATTGTATAAGTATAAGAAAAATTTTAGATATTTATAGTTGTTTCTGATGGTAAGTAATTTTAATCCATTTGTAAAAACGTCCAGATTTTTGCTATAAAAAAATGGCTCGCACATGCACTAAAAATGAAAATAACAAAACAAGTGATGTAGTCGTTTAAAGTTGGAGGTAAGAACAATAGATTCTGTGAGTATCAGATTTTTATCGCGCAGTCAACAAGCTCGTTTCATAACCTGAAAATTGGATTTTTTTTTAATTTCAAAATTTCGAGCAAAGTTTTCTTCTATGAAGAGTGGGCAGCTTAAGTCAACTTGTAGCTGAATTTTGTCTATGATATATATACTTAATTCTCGCGGAGCATGAGTTTTTAATTCTCAACAGTTAAGACGCTAGAGTTGATTGAAATTCACGAAAAATGACTAAAAAACACTCATTTTCAGCACGCTGCTTATATTTAAAGGACTCGTCCGAGCCAATTATCTTCATTTACCCTTAAACTACTATCTTTCCCACTGTGAATTCCATCTTGATCATGCAGATAGCTTCAAACAGAAAAATTTCAGAGTAAAAGTTGATAAGCTTTAAAAATATCGATTTTTAAAAGTCTTTATTTAAATAGGCGAAAACAAGCGCTTGTAAAAATCAAACTCATGTAAATTTTGTTCTTTGGGACCCTAGAGAAGAGTTTCTCAAAGTTACATCAAAATCTAAAATGAGACGGCAACAATTTTTTTTTTTTTCAGACGATTTCATATGGAATGACTCTTATCTGTCCTAATTATACAAAATCATAGGCTAGAGTACATTGAACTGGCCAAGACCAGAACGACAAAACCAATAGGTACAAAGGTCAATCTCATGTATGTACTTCAAGTTTCATACCTACGCTCGGCGTTCGTGGTAGGGTTATCAACTTTGGCTTATTAACCAAAAACTATTAGTGGCATGGGCGTACCCAGGTTTTGGGCCAGGGCAACCGTAAAATTTTAAGACTATATTTTTATCTACAACAGTACACAGTTCCAATAGGTCAACAATTTCCAGGGGGGGGGGGGGGCAGCTGCCCCTCCCTGCTCCCTCGATACGCCTATGATTAGTGGCACTCGTATCTAGATGTTTGTTTTATTGTTGAGAAAGAAACTGGAAGAACGGAAATGTAAACCAATTATAACTGAAATATTTTGATGTTATTGTTTATACTTATTATAATTTTTCTGTACGTAAAGTTTATTGACCCGTGTCTCAAGCGGATGGCACTCGCGTTTGCACCATTCCCAACCATTCCGAGGTATCGTGTCCGTGAGAGATGCCTACGTGTGCGTTGCTAGAGCGTCCTTTGCATGTAGATTGACTTCTGTACTGATTTGTTATGTGCCGAATTTAATTGACGGGACCAAAAGTGGACTGAATAGACAATCTACTGTCTTACCAAGGAACGGCTGAACAGATTTGAATGAAATTTGGCACACATATAGATGATAACCGGGAATAGCATGTAAGGTACTTTTTCCCAGAAAAATAAGTTGTTTCCGCGGGATTTATACAAACTTTTATCCTAAGAACCATATGAATACTATAAAAAGAAATTATTTGAAACCAATGAAATTTGCAAATCATAAAATAAACTGTGTAATATAAAGTCGCTATTAAGTCAAGTAGTTGTTTTCCCCGTGTTGGTTCCGGGCTCCTTTGAAGAGTAGACCAACTGCCGTTCGGCTAAGCAGGTCGTAAAAGGCGCCCGATTGGCTTGCGAGTCACTACCATTGTGGCTACTAGGTGGTAGAGTTCTGCATTGTCTCGCCCGAGTCTGGTACCACCGTCTTACCTATTCCTACCGCAATAGCGTCAGTGCTTGTCGCTGTCGTGTTCCGGTTTGGAGGGTAAGGTAGCCGGTAAACTTATGCATGTGGCATTAGACCTCGCCACAAGATAGCAACGCACCATTAACACCTTTGTGTTAATGGTGCGTTGCTATCTTGTGGCGCCTATAGTATTATATACGCCTATAGTACTATAGGCGATGGTTGACTCTTTTCATCAGGAGACCCATCTGCTTGTTTGCTATCTTATGATATAAAAAAAAGGTAGGATTTCTCTAATTTAGGTTCGGCGCAAACGGGCTACTGACCACAGCCACTAGCGGCCAGCGACAGCGATTTAATATTATTTTTCATAAATTTTGCCGCTGTAGTGAGTGACTGCCACTGGCTACACGTATGCGCCGCGTCTGTACAAAATATATAAAAAAGAATGCTTAAGTCGCTGTCGCTGGCTACCAGTGGCTGTGGTCGATGGCCCGTTTGCGCTGAGCCTAAATCTAATTTAGCAACTTAATTTTAATTTATAGTGCAATTTAATTTAATCCATTGAATCCAATTTTATTTTCATGTTAAGCTATTTAACTTACTTTTATTTTAATTAAATAATTAAAAATATTTCACGAATGTAGTGATTACTGGATGGTACATTGATATAAAAAAACCCTAGATGCACAGTCCCGAACAAAACTGACACTCAAATGTGTCCCTAATTTCATTTAAGTAGTTATAGATATGGCAAAAACATATGTATTTGCATATCCAACCTTAAGTGCAAGACTTATAGTTGTTTTTACAAAGCAATGTACGAAAAGAAATAAAATTGACAGTGTCGCGATCGACGCGATTCTATTTGAAATTAGCGCACAATTTAAAATCATGCGCTCATTTTTGGAGGACGTTTTTGACACACCGATTGTGTATCTTTGGTTTTTTATATCAATGGGATGGTAGCATTTTGCCACGTCTTGTCGAGATTCGGTACCACCGTCTTACCTTATTGTGTTGCAATTGCATTAGTGCTTTTATATTCCGGTTAGGTGAGCAGAGTAAGGTAGTCGGTAAATTTACGCACCATTAACATCCTATGTGCACAGGTGATATTGTGTGTGTGAGTGGGGATATCTTTCCATTAGGCGAGCCATTTGCTTGTTTGTTGTTTTTTGTCGTTAAAAATATCCTAATATAAATAAATTATGCGTGACACTGTTTATCCGTAAGGGATTGCTAAACTACTGAACCGATTTCAATTATTTTTTTAGATATCTACTGTTTGGTCCAACTAAAGAGATAGGATAGTTTTTTACTCCCCGCCCCGTCGCCTTTTGACCGCTCCGTTGGTTGAGTGGTAAGCGACCCCGACTACGCAATCGACGGGGCTCGGGTTCGATCCCCGACGGGGATAAGCATTTGTGTGATGAGCATAAATGTTTGTATTTCCGGCTTTGGTTGTTTTTTAAATACATTCTAGTATTTATATATGTATTTCTATGTATTAGTATCGTTGACTAACATTCATAACACATGCAAATAATTTGCTTACTTTGGGGTTAGATCAGTAAGTGTAATTTGTCCCGTGAATATTATATTATTATATTATCTCAATTAACCTCCTCTTCCCTCTCAACTATCCCACTAAAATATTCAATACAAGTAAATTGTATTGCGTCAGCTAGTTTTATTATATTTATTGACTGGTGAAGGAGGGTGTTTAGTACTCTGTTCTGATACTAAATATGTAAAAAAGGTATTTAAATTTCAACGTAATTATGAAATTAAAATGTTTAGTACAGACATCCGTGCATAGATGTCGAAGTTTATTGCGGTTAACGGCCGCGACACGTGTCGGCCAAGCGTGCTACACTAATTTCGTAGAAGTCTACTATGTAACTAAGCAATATTCTCTTTTAATTATATTTTTATTGGTTACATATGACCATTTGCTATCGTGTCCTTCAATATATACATTCTTTTACCTGTCAACCTATATAATGCATTATGTACTATAATTTCTCCACTTGTTTTTTGTCTATCTGAAATTTTCTTTTCAGGAATTAATTAAAATGGTGGGAGTATCTGGCAAATTAATTCATATCTCACACTTTTTGAACGTGGTTCCCACTGGACTAGTGTTCAGCATTGTTGGGACTTGTCTCCTCTCGGCCACCAGTGAATGTCTGATCACACACACTAATGGATTTTGGATATTTCTTTTCTTGGCTCTATATTTCATCGCGGTGATTTCTCAGGCCTGTTTTTGCAGCTATTTGAATAAAACCAGTAAGTTAAATGTTATTTTTAAAATATTTATTAGCGGACTCAGCAGACTAGACGTTGTTTAGGCCAGACCTGATCGCAGCTCCAGCTACTAACAAAAATAAAAAAATCAAAATCGGTCCAGCTGATTGAGAGGAGATCATTATTTCATTCTTTATTACCTGCAAAGGCACGTACTGAAAAATTCTATACACAATCTCATAAATTATAAAAAGCTGTAAGAATAGTTTTCTCAAAAAAAAAAAAATGTTTCGGGGACCCGGAACATTTTTTTTGAAGAATAGACCAATTTGAAGAATAGACCAACTGCCGTTCTGCCAAGCAGTTCGTAAGAGGTGAATGATTGGCTATGCGACTCACTGTTGGCTTTTAGATAGTACAGTTCTGCATTGTCTCGCCCGGGTCTGGTACCATTACCTATTCCTACTGCAATAGCGTCAGTGCCCGTCACTGTTGTGTTCCGATTTGCAGGGTTAGGTAAAGTTTTACATCTGGCACTTCTTAGTGGCAAAGTCCCGGCACAACGCACCATTAACATCGTTTGTGTCTATAGGCGATGGTTGTCTTTTTCCATCAGAAGAGCCATTTGCTTTGTTTTTATATTTTAAGTTAGCACGTAGTAAAATATAGATATATTAATTATTTCTTCTTTCAGCTCAATATTCAGTGCCAGTAGCTACGATGGTGTATATAGGATTTTGGATATTAGCCACACAAATAGTGAACAGAACAGTTCCGGGTTGGATGCTACCAGTCGCGCTGCTAGTGCCCCATGTGCCCCTCCATTATTTCTGGGACACTGTCATTCATTTCGAGAGTTATGGTATGTATTTAACGTATATTTTTTAATCAGTAGCAGCTTAATGCAATGATAAGCAGCATAAATTGTTAACCCGTCTAAAATGTCTTCTATTTTTATTTGAATGTTTGTTTGATTTTGTTGAATTTTTTAAATTCAATAAATAAATAACACCACGTCAATTTCGCTGCGGGTTAGCCAGAGTTAAACGAATGTCAATGACGCACTATTTCTCTACGATTCACCAATTTATCGGTTAGGTGACCAGATCGCCGCATTTCGCCGATCTGATTTAGCTTTGTTTTGCTGTGTGATATTTCTTTGGTATCGATAAAATTTTACTTTTTATTCAGCGTATGGTTTTTGTAAGTTATGTAACAGATTTTAAGTTTCGAAAATCTGAAAAATCTTAAAAACACTTTAACTCGACACTGGTATCGTATTCGGGACCGCAGAATTTAAGTCAAGACGTGACGTCTATACTGGTGAGCAATGCGCACCAAATATAATGCGCAAACAAACGATGCGCACTGCCTATCGTTTTTGCCATAATAATGTATGTCGCCTGGTGCCGCGCCGCGCCCGCCCGCGCCGGAGACCGAGGCCTAACCGGCGACACACATGTCACACTCAACTATGAACATTCTAGTGATCGCTTGGCGGTCAAAGTTCAACCATATCATTTTAATATATATCGACAGATCCTACTTAAGTTTTCGTAACTTAAAAAATGAAGATGTATAAAAGTGGAGTCATTTTTATAAATAAAACAAAAATTGCATTATAAGTTACGACAACTTACATAGGACCCGATAATATGTTATAGCTTTTGCACTTCTGTGGTTATAGTAGCGAGTAACAACCCGACATGAAAGATGCAAGGTCATTGACGTTATCAAAAAAATGATTATATTTATAAAAAATATTATCGTAGTCTAAATGTAACAGCTTAGTCCAAAATTAAGTCACTTCCGCTTAAATGAAACAAAAACTTTAAGAATCTATTAATATTCATAAAATAATTGCATACAATCTTATAATATGATCGTGTCCTGTCCATCGTCAAAGGCATTATTTGGTTTTTGTTGCTCAGTGTAGAAAGTTAGACACGAGAGGAGGTTAAAATATATAGTATTTGGTGGAATCGCAGGTTAGATGTTTTTTTTACGTGATAAGACTGCAAACAAGCATTGTTCTTGTGGTAAAAAGAGACTAGCATCGCTTACAGACATTAAAGATGTTAAATCAGCGCGATCAGGCGATTCAAAAATTTGTGTATACAGCAAAATATAGTATTTAGTAAAAGCGTTGTTTAGATATGTTTTTAACATAACAGGATTGATTGTAAACTAGTAAATGGCTCTTGCGATGGAAAGACAATCATTATCTATGAACTAAAAATGTTAATGATCGGTTTCTATCTATATTGCAGACTGAAATGCCACAAGTATAAACATATTGAATTACAATGCAATTTTAAATCAAGAATAAATTGGCATTTTTGTCTTAGTGTACTCTGTTCTGTCGTAGTGTACATTGTGGTCCTCACATACACTTTATCAGATTACAAGAGCTTTGACGCTACGAGAAAGTCGTCTGTTACTCTGTTTTCCTGTTACAAATACTATTCACGTACTTTTAACATTTTTAGGCGTTGATCTTACGTTCAACCATATATTGAGGGCTCAAAAACCTGGCATCGCGTCTGTCCTGGCGTGTTACCTGGGCCTCATTCTCCAAACTATTATGTTTCTGATTTTCACGTGGTATATGTCCCATATCAACCCTGGACCGTATGGACAAGCGAAACCCCTTAATTTCTTATGTCAGGTAAAATTACTGTTTTATTTATAAAACTTTTATACGCCTTCAAAAAGTAATATATTATTATTATTATTATATACGGATTCTAAGTTACAGTGAAATGACTCATATTGTAAACTAATTAATTATCAACTCTATTATACTACACACTAAAGAACTCACCCTGAGTTTATACCTGGTATTTAAAATACTGGAAATAATCGTCTTTAGTCAAATCTCCTACTGTAAAAAAATGTAATTTTGTAAAATTTAACTCTTGTTTATTATATCTGAGTAAGGCCTGTGAAAAAGGATATTATTTTTAAATAAAGCCTTTATTTGAGCCATTTTATTTGTTGTTCAAATTTTCTTCAAAGTGTAGTACTCAAAATGTTGTCGTTTTAAATTAGACCAAATAAATACAAGATTTTCCCCTAACCACTATCCCATTTTGCTCTAAATATATCATTTTTTAATAGAAAAAACTATTAATAATTAAATAGTATATGTTAAAATGTTATATTCCTTGTGATTACGGTAGAAAATGAAGTAGATTGTAGATTACCTAGATGACTTTGTCATTTTGTCAATGATGTTAGTATAGTTACTTAAATGTCATCAAATAATAAGTGTGTTGTGATTATTTGTGCTTAATTTGTAAAAAAAAACCTTTAAAACTGTTAAACTTTTGAGTATTTTTAAAATTAATTTACTTCACCTCAAAATATTTTAAATCATTTTTAAAATATAAACCTCTTTGTTTGATAAAATGATTTATTGGAAATATTATAACATTAATTTCAATTTCAAAAACCTTCAATTTGTTGAAGACATTGCAAATTCCTTTCATTAACCTGCCATTGTTCTTTACAGGATCTACAAACACTATTTTCAAATAGTTTTTATTCAATCATCAACTTTGTGCAATTAAGTTGATTTTTTTTAAAGTAAAAATGACATATTTTTTTATATCATAAGATAGCAAACAAACAGATCTCTTGGTGGAGAGAATCAATCATCGCCTGTAGGCACCAAAAATGTTAATGGTGTGTTTAACGCTATTCCGGCAGGAATAGATAAGGCGGTGGTACTAGATCCGGGTGAGACAATGCAGAACTTTACCACCTAGTAGTCACAATGGTAATGACTCACATAGCCCCCACATCGGTCGCCTTTTATGACCTGCTTGGCAGAACGGCTGTTGGCCTATTCTTCAAAGCAGCAACAATAACAACACAACACAAGCAAGCAACACTGGGGAAATTATTTGGTGGGTGATTTATTCAAAAATAGTCTTTCTAGCACCTGCAATTGTTTTTCGAAATAGATTTACGACTCATGCCCGCTTAGGATAAACAACGTGTTATGTGTTGCGCACGATAAACGAGAGTTTTGACGAATAAAAGGTTCGTTCCTTTATATCATTCATTTAGAGCACAAATCATATAATTTAATTAGTGCAAAGAAATTAACCATTGTGAACTTTTTTTTATAGAAGATGGAGCAAATGAGCAGGAGATGCACCTGATGGTAAGTGATCATCGCCGCCCATGGACATCCGCAATACCAGAGGCCATGCAATTGCGTTGCCGAACTTTTAAGAATAAGCTCTTTTCTTGAAAGTCACTAGTTGTATCCGTTCGGAAACACACCTGCCGGTAATTGATTCCACATCAGAGTTGTGCGGGGCAAAAAGTATCGAGAGAATCGCACTGTTGTGGATTTCCAGGCATCAAGATGGTGAAGGTGGAACTTCAAAATTTGACGCGATGTCCGATGATGGAATTCGACGGTAGGAATTAATCCAAACAATTTCTCGGAACTCTCCCCATGACGATACGATAGAAGACGCAGAAAGAACCTACGTCTCTGCGCAATGCCAATGAGTCAAGCCGTTTCAAAATATCCTGATCGTCAACGATTCGAAATGCTCTGCGTTGAATGCGATCAAGGGGAAGAAGCTGGTACTGAGTAGCTTCGGCCCAGAGATGAGATCAGTAGTCCATGTGAGGCATATTACATGACTGGACTGATTTGGTTAATGATTTATAAGTATTACTGATTTGATACAATTTGATTTTCTTAACTTAAATCTAATTAGACTGTCAAGGACCTGCCACTGTCCAGGCTTCATCGAAGTCGGTCTAAAACTCGTAGATTGGCTTAAAAAATATTTATTATTTAAGTAATTTATTGTATAAATATGTCCAAAGGCGTAACTTAATGCTATTTATTAAGAATTTTGTAACAGTTCACTTTTGGCAATGCTAAAAGAAGAGTTTGAGTTGTGCATAACAAAAGGATGATGAAACAAATAATGGGTATCCTATATCAATTTTATAGTATGTTCTTCTTGATTGGCTCTGACCGGTTCATGCGCATCCAGTATTGCCGTAGTTTGTGGGGTAGCGGATTTATCGCTAGCTTTACGATAGGGTGGGCTGATTCATCACCAGGAGCAGCGTTCTCCACTTGTGGTAGAGGGTAGCGGATTTCTCCGAAAGGCTTCCCTCCGCGGGCCTGCTATCACGAACCGCTATCTCGTGACTAGTTTTCTCCTTCTTGCCTTCTTATAGTGCTTTGGGCACGTTTAGTGTTTTTTAAGGTTTAGTTGGTCACGCAAACGAAAACGTTTTATTGTATGGAAATGATAAAAACGAAGCTCCACAAAGCTAATACTGGTCAACGTGCATAATTTTTCCGTCGGGTTATTAGTAAAGTGGAGATATGATTGGGATATGACTTGCAGAAGCAGTACTGGAGCAAGCAGCGCGTGCTGCCCGAGGAGGAGGAGGGCGAGCTGCGGCCGGTGGGCGCGGCGGACGCGCGCTACTTCGAGCCGCCGCCGCAACACCTGCAGCCCGCCGTTACAATACACAACGTCTCCAAAGTACCTCACATTTCTTTCTTAATATGAGTATACGCAAATGGGGCAGAACATATCCTTTCACTTTCTTAAGGTACTGGAGTCCAAAATCTATATGACTGTCAAGATAGAAGAAAATATAACGCTTTTTTGTGGTTTTCTATTTTATTTTTCACTCATTATTATTATTTTTAAATATTTAATATTATGTAGCTATGCCAGCGACTTCGTCCGCGTGGGTTATAAAGGTATAATGAGTTATATAAAAGTAGCCTAAGTTACTCCTCATTAACTCAGCTATCTGCTAGTGAAAGTCCCGCCAAAATCGATCCAGGTGTTTTTGAGATTAGCCAGAACAAACAGACAAATAAAAATTGTGGAAAAACGTTATTTTGGTATATGTACCGTGTATACATACATATTCATTTAGTAAAAAATGGTTATTTTAATTTTACAAACAGACACTCCAATTTTATTTATTTGTAAGATGTGAAAGAATAAAATGAAATGTTCAATTGATGGAAAGAGGTAGCCACAATAAAAATGTGAATTTTATGTTGTCATCCTTGTGACGTAGAATATAATACCACAAGCTTTAGTTTGCTGGCCTGACCTTATCCATAAAGAGGAACACGATGATGCAATTGCAGCAGAAAGAGGTAAGATGATGATACCAAGTCCAGACGAGGCCTTGCAGAATTCTACCACTTTATAGTCACTACCACAGTGACAGGTTTAGCTTATCACATTTTACGGACTGCCTGGTAATATGGCGTTGCTAGTTGTTTAATAATAACGAGGCGTGGACCTACACAAAAAAAACAAACTTAGGCGCCCCATAGACCTACAATAATATTGCGCAATATTACGTATTGTGCAATATTATTGACCGTTTAGGGTTAACATTGAAGATTGCATAAATTGAAAAAAAAAAAATTGAGCGGGTTTAATTTTTATTGTGCAATATTTTTTCTTGCACTGTGTAGGCTTAATATTGCACAGTATTTTCACTTCAAAGTTTGGAGCGGTCACGTTCGTTCAGTCACGGTGTTTAAGGTATGGTTGTGTCGTAAATATAAGCAAAATGTCGAGCAAGAATGTTAAAAAAGATAAAGAACGGGAGTTTTTATTTGACTGTATAGAATTGTATAAAGATTTATTTAACAAAATCACCAGCATGGCTGCCGCCAAAACTTCGTCTTCAGATATGTTGCTCGCACGAAAATATTGATCGCTGGTTTGTCAATTTTATTGAGTGAATTTATGGAATGTTTGGAATCAAAGGGGGTATTCAATATTATTGCACAATAAAAGTATTGCGCAACATTATTGTAGGTCTGTGGAGCGCCTTATTCTACTACTATACTCTTGCATTGAAAAATGTGTTTTAATTGTTGTCAGGTATTCCCAAAAAATAAAGCATTAAGTAATGTGTCGCTCGACATTTACAAAGGAGAGATCACCGTGCTCCTCGGACACAATGGCGCCGGGAAAACTACTTTAATATCCATCATCACTGGTAAGTGTCAGCAGACCAGTCTACTGTTTTTTTATGGACTGCATCTGTCACGAGGGTATCGCCTTTTCCGTCGCTCCATATTTTTTTGTCGCTCAAAACCGCCATTTGTTAGAGCGAGAAAGATAGCGGGAATACAATCGTACGCGGCAAAATCGTCGAGGCTATCGTCAACACAGACAACATTTACCCCGTGTTGGTCCCGGGCTCCTTTGAAGAATAGGCCAACTGCCGTTATGACAGGCAGGTCGTAAAACACGCCGACTATACGAGTCACTACCACTGTGGTTACTAAGTTGTAACTTGTAGAGTTCCGCAACGTCTCGCCCGGGCTTGGTACCCACCGCCTTAACTATTTCTGCCGCAGTAGCGTCAATGCTTGCCATTGTCGTGTTCCGGTTTAGAGGGTAAGGTAGCCGACTCAGCATGTGTCTTTGCTATTGCGTCACACGGATAGTAACGTACCATTAACATCTTTGGTGTCTATAGGCGATGTTTTCTCTTTCTATTAGGAGAGCCATCTGCTTGTTTGCTTTGTTATGATATAAAAAAAACAAAGGTTTAATACATCAGATGGAAAATTACATGTAGTGTAACTTGTGGTAAGCTGTGTTTATACCGCGTGATAAGTGATTAAAAAAGGTGTTGAAAAAAATGATGATAATCCACCACCTAGTAGTCACGATGGTCGTGATGCTTGGCTATAAGTCGGTCGCCTCTTACGACCTGCCTGGCAGAACGATAGTTGGTCTATTCTTCAAAGAGCCCGGAGCCATCCCCGTATTGGTTTAAATAAAGTTATTTGAATACGTATATATTTTGTTTAGGTATGCTTGGGGCTACAGAAGGCAGAGTGTATGTGGAAGGGCTGGATACGGTCACTCAGAAGGAAGAGATGAGGCGACATATCGGCTTGTGTCCACAACATAACCTCTTCTTTCCAGATCTTACAGTTCTGGAACACGTCATGTTTTTTACCATGGTAACTGCAAAGTGTTTTATGTTTCGCTTAGGTGTATGTATATAGCAGACATGTATATAAGCTTGAATATAATACTATATCGCGCTTCAGGCGCGGCAAGACGTACGCGTGGGGCGATTAACAAAATCGTATGTACTATGAAAGATTGTTTTTTATGTTTAAAATATTCAGCCACCTTACAAATTACGTTTTTGACATGTTCTGTGTACTTGAGGTAAAACACCTCCAACGCTTATATTAGAGAAGCTCAAGGGGGGATTTTAGGATTAACTCGAGCGTGGCGGATTAACATAGCCCCCATATTTATAGTCATAGTCAGATTTGTAAAAAATTGATCATCAAAAATATGGGAGCGCATGAGATTAAGGTATAATGAGTTAATTAGTAGCGAAAAACTTAAACATTTAGAAAATCCGACGATTTGGTCCATAACTTTACGCACGTTAGGGACACACACGTCACAAATTTGCAAATAAAATGTTGTGTTGAATTTCTCGAGCGCGGATGGATTGTTGTTATTTTGAAGTAAATTATTTAAGAATACGCCAGCCCCGTTGGTCGAGTGGTTAGCGACACTGAATCGACGGGGTTCGGATTCGATCTCCGACGGGGACAAGCATTTGTGTGATGGGCATAAATGTTTATATTTCCGGATTTGGGAGTTTATTTAATAATAGCTGTTGCCCGCTACTTCGTCCGCGCGGACTTCGTTTACTCCGCACAGCTCTTCCCCCGTAGGTGATAGCGTGATAATATGTATATAGCCTATATTTTGACCCGACCTGTAAGTAATATTCTTGCAAAATTTGAAGTAAATCCATGCAGTACTTTTTGAGTTTAACCCAGACATACATACAGACAAACAGATAAACAGACAAACAGACAAAAATTCTAAAAACTATATTTTTGGCTTCGATATCGATTGTAGATCACGCCCCAAGTATTCTTTTAAAAAAATATTCAATGTACAGTTTTGACTTTCCTACGATTTTATTATATGTATAGATATTTCAATATTTATATATGTATTTCTATGTATTAGTATCATTGACTAACACCCATAACACAAGCAAATAATATGTTTACTTTGGGGTTAGATCAGTAGGTGTGGTTTGTCCCGTGAATGTTATTATATTAATAACAAAAACAATATTTAATCTGCCGATTTCCACAAGCCGAAGTTTTTGGAATATTCTATGAATAAACCACGCAACTGGAGTAAAGCATGAGTTCCCCATTCCTTGCCTCTTCCCTTTTGATTTTTTTTTTCAATCTCTGACTCTCGCGTCATCCCCTCACTATATAGACTAAACGTAAGAAGTACACTCAAAAACAAAAAAAAAATAATTCGATTCATAAATGACCGAGTTCTGTGATAACAAACATAAAAAACTAATTGAGAACCTCCTCCTATTTGTTAAGTCAGTTGAAAACAATGCGGTCGCGGTAATGGCTTTAGCAACACTTTAGCTTATTTGTGTTTTGAAATTAGCTTTGTAAATAAGATATTGTGAGTTTATTATATACTTATTGCAAAGATTAGTGATAATAAAATGGAGTGTGGTTTCTGTGAACAAGGATTTGATACAGAAAATTATTCAATTTTTATCACAAATATTTTGGAGTATCGACGTTTCGTTAAAATCACGGACAGCATGCAATAATATCGAATTTTCAGCAGAAATAGGGTAACAACCTTAGATGAAGGAAACTTCTACTAGATATGAAATAACCAAGAGAAAACTGTGTCATTTCGTCCCTAACAATGGCGGACTAAAAGAACAGCTGTTTACTGTCTACATAACAATTGATAAATTATATTGTAATTGGGCATGTTATTTTAACAACTAGTTTTTATTTTACATTTTAAGGTACATACTAAAATTATATAAACGTCAAAATTAATTTAGTATTTTGTAATCAAAGGGTTATTCGATATTAAATTGTAACTTACCTATATTGACAGCGTATTTTAGTAATGGCGTTTTGGCCGCAAGCTGTTTAAGGTGACGTAAATTTTCTTAAATGATTTGAAATTAGAACACTGACAAAATTGTTGTAGCTTTTTCTATTATGAAAATTCTAACTTGTTAGACAGAGATAAAGTCATTTTTATTTGTTCAGCGTTGGAATGCATGCAATTTTATAATTTCGATTGTTTATGGAAATGAATGCCAAGTTTTTATATTTCTCTTGTCAAAGGTAACAACAGAACAATCAAGGTTCTTGCTGACAAGGTTCAATGCTAATTATTTAATAATTTTTAGTGATTTTATTCGTCACATTTTATGGTTATTGCAAAAAAATGTTTTTAGTTGTCAGATTAACAATATCCTTAAAAATTTTTTGGCTACCATGACTGTAACATCAAACTGAAACCTTTATACAAAAATCTGATAAGCTCGAAAGAATAAGAAATTTATCTGTATTTATTTCATATAAGTTCATATTAGCAGCCTGAGGACAAAAATAGTATATGTTACCCGTATATGTTATTCACACTCGTGCTACTTTCGTGTCGCACTTGTGTTTGATACACTTTGTGTCTTTGGTGCATAATAGTAGAAGAGTTCAAGATGCTAAATGGGTAGTTTTTCGAGGGTCGTAGGGACTTATGGGATTTTGTAAATTTAATTATAGGAAAAATAAAAGGTTATATAACGTTTTTCATTTCCAAGGTGGGGAAAAAATCGACAAATAAAAAAAACTGTGACATGGAAACGTATGGTGGGTTAATTGCTAGCTAAAATTTAGTAAATCTAACGATTCAAGTGTAGCGTAAGAGAGTCGGAGGATCACAAAGTTGCAAAGAAAACTTTGTTTTGACATTCTCTATATAAAGGGCTTATATTTGGCGGAGAGCCCCAACAGTATGCGAGGTACCCCCCTATGTTAATCTAACGCGCTTGAGTAAATGCAAAAATCCTATTTTGGGCTCTCCTACTATATTGTACTATTTCTTCAAACAGCTTAAAGGGAAATCGTTTGGTGAAGCTAAGGAGTCGTCCAGAGCATTGTTGAGTCAGCTAGGGCTATTGGATAAAGGCGGGTTCCGCAGCGGGCAGTTGTCGGGCGGCATGAAGCGGCGGCTGCAGCTGGCGTGCGCGCTGGCCGGCGACGCAAGCGTGCTCGTGCTGGACGAGCCCACCTCCGGCCTCGACGTCGAGACCAGGCGGGACCTCTGGAACCTGCTCTTGGTCAGTTTGGGCTCTAACGACGGATTAAATGGATACGCCTGTCAACACAATTTCTCAGTTAGTCAGTATAGCTGGCAAAAACATACAGAAATACAGAGTTATACTACTTACCAATGAAATAAATTCATTTCAAGGGTAATTTTTAAGGCTTGTCATCTCATTCGGTACGATAAAATAGTACAAAATGGTTTATTTCTATTTTTTCACACAATGATATAACCTACAAATGTATGAAATTTTTGACAGTAATAGGAGCGTTTGTTCATATGCTCGGCGACACGTTTCCTTCCTAATGGCGTGTCTATTGGTGTTCATGTAGTCTGTGGGCTTAACTTGTTTACCTAATGCTGCGGCCGCACTTGCATCTATCGTCACAGAGCTTCGCGTAATGAGACGATACATGAGGATGTGTCTGGCTTATTATCGGCTATCGTCGCATACATTCCGACTGCGTATGCCTTAGCGAGCGAATATCTTCGGGACGATCAACGCAGGTGCGACCGAAGGATAATGATGAATATAGGTTTTTAGGGATTGTAGAAGATTTTATAAAGCCTAATTTTTTAAAGAAGAAGGGATAAACGAGCAGAAGGTGCACTGATGGTGAATGATCACTACCACCCATGGACATCCGCATACAAGAAGTCTTGCAGTTGCGTTGCTGGCTTTTTAAGAATGAGTAAGCTCTTTTTTGGTGGTTCCCAAGTTGTATTCGTTCAGAAACACCTTCAACGGCATTTGATTCAACAAAGGAGTAGTGCGAGGCATAAAGTGCTGGGAAGAACACACGGTTGTGGATTTCCAGATATCGAGGTGATAAGGGCGGCATTTTGAATTTTTACGCGATGTTGGATGCTGGAATTCCGTCGCAGGAATTAATTCGTACAATTCATCGACACTCCATGACAGATGCGATAAAAGATGCATAGCGCCTACATCTTTGCATAACGCCAAACATGGTAGTCAGTTTCGAACCGCTCTATGTTGAATGCGTTCAAGAGGAATACCAGGGTTGATACAAAAATAATAATAATGAAAGTAAAACACGTTAATTAAAATAAAAAAAAAAAATCAATTTTTTTTCTACATAGTCTTCTAACAAATCAATACATTAAGTCAATTTTTTTTTCTAAACCCAGGATTCCTTTTGAAAACAATTCTTTGTCTTGACGCTCTTAAAACGCCGCAACAGCGGCCATCACTTCGCTATCGTCTCAAATTTCTTGCCTCCGAGATGTTCCTTGAGCCGAGGAAAGAGGTAGAAGTCACTAGGAGTTAGATCTGGTGAATACGAAGGGTGTTCGAGCAGTTTGACTTCCGTTTCGTGAATGGCAGCCATCGCAACTTCGGCTTTGTGAGCGTTGTCTTGGTGAAACAGCACTCCAGCTCGCAGTTTACTGCGTCTTTTCCCCTTAATGGCCTCCCGTAATCTTCTTATTTGGTCTGCGTAGTAAGAGCCCGTAATAGTGGCTCCCTTTATCAAATATTTTACCATAATTATGCCTTTAGCGTCCCAAAAAACCTTTCCAGCCGAACTTGACACTTAATTTCTTTGGCGTTGGTGAGGAGGCTCGCTTCCAAGTCATCGATTGTTGTTTCGTTTCATGATCGAAATGATGGATCCAAGTCTCGTCCATAGTCACAAAACGGAACAAAAAATTTTTCTTTATCTGCTTGGAACTTTTTGAGATTGACCCTCGAAATGTCAACTCGTTTTTTCTTTTGCTCGTCGGTTAACATTCTAGGTACCCAAAGCGCAGAGACAGACAGACTACATGCCAGATGTTCACTCTTCGATCTGCCAACACAACATCTTCGACTTTTTTCACGTTGTCTTTAGTGAGGGACGTGGATGGGTGTCCTTCGCGATGTTCATCTTCATTGGAAGTTTTGCCCAGTTTAAACTCCTTGGCCCAGCGTGCAACTGTAGAATATGGAGGAGCAGAGTTCCCCAATGTTTCCACCAAGTCACTGTGTATGTCTTTTGTAGACATTTTTTTCAAATCGAGGTACTTGATGACAGCTCTAATTTCGTTTTTCCCTATGTTGATGTTATCTCTTTGAAAGTTCTTATTCAAATGAATGTATCTTTCGGAAATGGTGATCTATTTATATGTTTTTTTTAGGTTGACGAAGCAAGTAAAAAAAAATTGATTTTTTTATTTTTATGCGGACTTGAAGTAACCGATTATCATTACTTTTGGATCACCCATCGTAGTTTGGTAGAACTTACTGTGGCGATGGGCTGGCAAACAACAAGCAGCAAGTTATTTTTGATGAGAATGCTGACGAAAATTTAATTTAGTTAAAAAACAACAATTGAAAATACTTTCCATGTTTATCTAAAACTGTTTATAACAAATTGATTGAGCTATTTTCTACCAGATATGGCATCTGGTAGAAAATAGCTCAATCAATTTGTTGTCATGGATGGATTGGATTTGATGATTGAATGTCAACAAATGGTCATTCAATCATCAAATCCAAAATCCAATGTCTCCATCCCTATAGGTAAGATGTTGATACCAAATACTCGAATGAGACCTTTAGAGTTTCTAGCATTTAGTAGTCACGATGATAGCGATACGTATAACCTTCGTTTGCCTTCTACGAACGGCCTAGTGAAATGACAGATCATCTTTCTTCAAAATCGGCCCGGACCATCACGGGGTAGTAAAGTAAGACCGCGTAGTTTTGTCGACACATGTCAGTCCTCCGCGATCGCATACTGATGTCGGTGTTGCAGAGTTTGCGCGGGTCGCGGTGCGTGTTGCTGACGACGCACTTCATGGAGGAGGCGGACGCGCTCGGGGACCGCGTGGCCGCGCTGGCCGCCGGCCGCCTGCGCTGCCACGCCACCACGCTGCACCTCAAGCGTAGCCTCGGTGAGCGACACCGCACACCACACACACACCACACACACCACACAACACACACGCTGGCCCCGGCCGCCTGCGCTGCCACGCCACCACGCTGCACCTCAAGCGGAGCCTCGGTGAGCGACACACGCGCACACCACACACACACCACACACACCACACAACACACACGCTGGCCCCGGCCGCCTGCGCTGCCACGCCACCACGCTGCACCTCAAGCGGAGCCTCGGTGAGCGACACACGCGCACACCACACACACACCACACACACCACACAACACACACGCTGGCCCCGGCCGCCTGCGCTGCCACGCCACCACGCTGCACCTCAAGCGGAGCCTCGGTGAGCGACACACGCGCACACCACACACACACCACACACAGCACACAACACACACGCTGGCCCCGGCCGCCTGCGCTGCCACGCCACCACGCTGCACCTCAAGCGGAGCCTCGGTGAGCGACACACGCGCACACCACACACACACCACACACACCACACAACACACACGCTGGCCCCGGCCGCCTGCGCTGCCACGCCACCACGCTGCACCTCAAGCGGAGCCTCGGTGAGCGACACACGCGCACACCACACACACACCACACACAGCACACAACACACACGCTGGCCCCGGCCGCCTGCGCTGCCACGCCACCACGCTGCACCTCAAGCGGAGCCTCGGTGAGCGACACACGCGCACACCACACACACACCACACACACCACACAACACACACGCTGGCCCCGGCCGCCTGCGCTGCCACGCCACCACGCTGCACCTCAAGCGGAGCCTCGGTGAGCGACACACGCGCACACCACACACACACCACACACAGCACACAACACACACGCTGGCCCCGGCCGCCTGCGCTGCCACGCCACCACGCTGCACCTCAAGCGGAGCCTCGGTGAGCGACACACGCGCACACCACACACACACCACACACACCACACAACACACACGCTGGCCCCGGCCGCCTGCGCTGCCACGCCACCACGCTGCACCTCAAGCGGAGCCTCGGTGAGCGACACACGCGCACACCACACACACACCACACACACCACACAACACACACGCTGGCCCCGGCCGCCTGCGCTGCCACGCCACCACGCTGCACCTCAAGCGGAGCCTCGGTGAGCGACACACGCGCACACCACACACACACCACACACACCACACAACACACACGCTGGCCCCGGCCGCCTGCGCTGCCACGCCACCACGCTGCACCTCAAGCGGAGCCTCGGTGAGCGACACACGCGCACACCACACACACACCACACACACCACACAACACACACGCTGGCCCCGGCCGCCTGCGCTGCCACGCCACCACGCTGCACCTCAAGCGGAGCCTCGGTGAGCGACACACGCGCACACCACACACACACCACACACACCACACAACACACACGCTGGCCCCGGCCGCCTGCGCTGCCACGCCACCACGCTGCACCTCAAGCGGAGCCTCGGTGAGCGACACACGCGCACACCACACACACACCACACACAGCACACAACACACACGCTGGCCCCGGCCGCCTGCGCTGCCACGCCACCACGCTGCACCTCAAGCGGAGCCTCGGTGAGCGACACACGCGCACACCACACACACACCACACACACCACACAACACACACGCTGGCCCCGGCCGCCTGCGCTGCCACGCCACCACGCTGCACCTCAAGCGGAGCCTCGGTGAGCGACACACGCGCACACCACACACACACCACACACACCACACAACACACACGCTGGCCCCGGCCGCCTGCGCTGCCACGCCACCACGCTGCACCTCAAGCGGAGCCTCGGTGAGCGACACACGCGCACACCACACACACACCACACACACCACACAACACACACGCTGGCCCCGGCCGCCTGCGCTGCCACGCCACCACGCTGCACCTCAAGCGGAGCCTCGGTGAGCGACACACGCGCACACCACACACACACCACACACAGCACACAACACACACGCTGGCCCCGGCCGCCTGCGCTGCCACGCCACCACGCTGCACCTCAAGCGGAGCCTCGGTGAGCGACACACGCGCACACCACACACACACCACACACACCACACAACACACACGCTGGCCCCGGCCGCCTGCGCTGCCACGCCACCACGCTGCACCTCAAGCGGAGCCTCGGTGAGCGACACACGCGCACACCACACACACACCACACACACCACACAACACACACGCTGGCCCCGGCCGCCTGCGCTGCCACGCCACCACGCTGCACCTCAAGCGGAGCCTCGGTGAGCGACACACGCGCACACCACACACACACCACACACAGCACACAACACACACGCTGGCCCCGGCCGCCTGCGCTGCCACGCCACCACGCTGCACCTCAAGCGGAGCCTCGGTGAGCGACACACGCGCACACCACACACACACCACACACAGCACACAACACACACGCTGGCCCCGGCCGCCTGCGCTGCCACGCCACCACGCTGCACCTCAAGCGGAGCCTCGGTGAGCGACACACGCGCACACCACACACACACCACACACACCACACAACACACACGCTGGCCCCGGCCGCCTGCGCTGCCACGCCACCACGCTGCACCTCAAGCGGAGCCTCGGTGAGCGACACACGCGCACACCACACACACACCACACACAGCACACAACACACACGCTGGCCCCGGCCGCCTGCGCTGCCACGCCACCACGCTGCACCTCAAGCGGAGCCTCGGTGAGCGACACACGCGCACACCACACACACACCACACACAGCACACAACACACACGCTGGCCCCGGCCGCCTGCGCTGCCACGCCACCACGCTGCACCTCAAGCGGAGCCTCGGTGAGCGACACACGCGCACACCACACACACACCACACACACCACACAACACACACGCTGGCCCCGGCCGCCTGCGCTGCCACGCCACCACGCTGCACCTCAAGCGGAGCCTCGGTGAGCGACACACGCGCACACCACACACACCACACACAGCACACAACACACACGCTGGCCCCGGCCGCCTGCGCTGCCACGCCACCACGCTGCACCTCAAGCGGAGCCTCGGTGAGCGACACACGCGCACACCACACACACACCACACATAGCACACAACACACACGCTGGCCCCGGCCGCCTGCGCTGCCACGCCACCACGCTGCACCTCAAGCGGAGCCTCGGTGAGCGACACACGCGCACACCACACACACACCACACACAGCACACAACACACACGCTGGCCCCGGCCGCCTGCGCTGCCACGCCACCACGCTGCACCTCAAGCGGAGCCTCGGTGAGCGACACACGCGCACACCACACACACACCACACACAGCACACAACACACACGCTGGCCCCGGCCGCCTGCGCTGCCACGCCACCACGCTGCACCTCAAGCGGAGCCTCGGTGAGCGACACACGCGCACACCACACACACACCACACACAGCACACAACACACACGCTGGCCCCGGCCGCCTGCGCTGCCACGCCACCACGCTGCACCTCAAGCGGAGCCTCGGTGAGCGACACACGCGCACACCACACACACACCACACACACCACACAACACACACGCTGGCCCCGGCCGCCTGCGCTGCCACGCCACCACGCTGCACCTCAAGCGGAGCCTCGGTGAGCGACACACGCGCACACCACACACACACCACACACAGCACACAACACACACGCTGGCCCCGGCCGCCTGCGCTGCCACGCCACCACGCTGCACCTCAAGCGGAGCCTCGGTGAGCGACACACGCGCACACCACACACACACCACACACACCACACAACACACACGCTGGCCCCGGCCGCCTGCGCTGCCACGCCACCACGCTGCACCTCAAGCGGAGCCTCGGTGAGCGACACACGCGCACACCACACACACACCACACACACCACACAACACACACGCTGGCCCCGGCCGCCTGCGCTGCCACGCCACCACGCTGCACCTCAAGCGGAGCCTCGGTGAGCGACACACGCGCACACCACACACACACCACACACACCACACAACACACACGCTGGCCCCGGCCGCCTGCGCTGCCACGCCACCACGCTGCACCTCAAGCGGAGCCTCGGTGAGCGACACACGCGCACACCACACACACACACCACACACAGCACACAACACACACGCTGGCCCCGGCCGCCTGCGCTGCCACGCCACCACGCTGCACCTCAAGCGGAGCCTCGGTGAGCGACACACGCGCTCACCACACACACACCACACACACCACACAACACACACGCTGGCCCCGGCCGCCTGCGCTGCCACGCCACCACGCTGCACCTCAAGCGGAGCCTCGGTGAGCGACACACGCGCACACCACACACACACCACACACACCACACAACACACACGCTGGCCCCGGCCGCCTGCGCTGCCACGCCACCACGCTGCACCTCAAGCGGAGCCTCGGTGAGCGACACACGCGCACACCACACACACACCACACACAGCACACAACACACACGCTGGCCCCGGCCGCCTGCGCTGCCACGCCACCACGCTGCACCTCAAGCGGAGCCTCGGTGAGCGACACACGCGCACACCACACACACACCACACACAGCACACAACACACACGCTGGCCCCGGCCGCCTGCGCTGCCACGCCACCACGCTGCACCTCAAGCGGAGCCTCGGTGAGCGACACACGCGCACACCACACACACACCACACACACCACACAACACACACGCTGGCCCCGGCCGCCTGCGCTGCCACGCCACCACGCTGCACCTCAAGCGGAGCCTCGGTGAGCGACACACGCGCACACCACACACACACCACACACAGCACACAACACACACGCTGGCCCCGGCCGCCTGCGCTGCCACGCCACCACGCTGCACCTCAAGCGGAGCCTCGGTGAGCGACACACGCGCACACCACACACACACCACACACAGCACACAACACACACGCTGGCCCCGGCCGCCTGCGCTGCCACGCCACCACGCTGCACCTCAAGCGGAGCCTCGGTGAGCGACACACGCGCACACCACACACACACCACACACAGCACACAACACACACGCTGGCCCCGGCCGCCTGCGCTGCCACGCCACCACGCTGCACCTCAAGCGGAGCCTCGGTGAGCGACACACGCGCACACCACACACACACCACACACAGCACACAACACACACGCTGGCCCCGGCCGCCTGCGCTGCCACGCCACCACGCTGCACCTCAAGCGGAGCCTCGGTGAGCGACACACGCGCACACCACACACACCACACACAGCACACAACACACACGCTGGCCCCGGCCGCCTGCGCTGCCACGCCACCACGCTGCACCTCAAGCGGAGCCTCGGTGAGCGACACACGCGCACACCACACACACACCACACATAGCACACAACACACACGCTGGCCCCGGCCGCCTGCGCTGCCACGCCACCACGCTGCACCTCAAGCGGAGCCTCGGTGAGCGACACACGCGCACACCACACACACACCACACACAGCACACAACACACACGCTGGCCCCGGCCGCCTGCGCTGCCACGCCACCACGCTGCACCTCAAGCGGAGCCTCGGTGAGCGACACACGCGCACACCACACACACACCACACACAGCACACAACACACACGCTGGCCCCGGCCGCCTGCGCTGCCACGCCACCACGCTGCACCTCAAGCGGAGCCTCGGTGAGCGACACACGCGCACACCACACACACACCACACACACCACACAACACACACGCTGGCCCCGGCCGCCTGCGCTGCCACGCCACCACGCTGCACCTCAAGCGGAGCCTCGGTGAGCGACACACGCGCACACCACACACACACCACACACAGCACACAACACACACGCTGGCCCCGGCCGCCTGCGCTGCCACGCCACCACGCTGCACCTCAAGCGGAGCCTCGGTGAGCGACACACGCGCACACCACACACACACCACACACAGCACACAACACACACGCTGGCCCCGGCCGCCTGCGCTGCCACGCCACCACGCTGCACCTCAAGCGGAGCCTCGGTGAGCGACACACGCGCACACCACACACACACCACACACACCACACAACACACACGCTGGCCCCGGCCGCCTGCGCTGCCACGCCACCACGCTGCACCTCAAGCGGAGCCTCGGTGAGCGACACACGCGCACACCACACACACACCACACACAGCACACAACACACACGCTGGCCCCGGCCGCCTGCGCTGCCACGCCACCACGCTGCACCTCAAGCGGAGCCTCGGTGAGCGACACACGCGCACACCACACACACACCACACACAGCACACAACACACACGCTGGCCCCGGCCGCCTGCGCTGCCACGCCACCACGCTGCACCTCAAGCGGAGCCTCGGTGAGCGACACACGCGCACACCACACACACACCACACACACCACACAACACACACGCTGGCCCCGGCCGCCTGCGCTGCCACGCCACCACGCTGCACCTCAAGCGGAGCCTCGGTGAGCGACACACGCGCACACCACACACACACCACACACAGCACACAACACACACGCTGGCCCCGGCCGCCTGCGCTGCCACGCCACCACGCTGCACCTCAAGCGGAGCCTCGGTGAGCGACACACGCGCACACCACACATACACCACACACACCACACAACACACACGCTGGCCTGGATTTTTTTTCTCAGTTAAAAGTTAACCTGAGAGTTCTCTGCAGGTGGTGTTTCAACATGCCCTTGCTTCGAAGAGAGATTAAAGTTGTTGTTTTTCGTTATTATAGGTACGAGCAGCGGGTACAAGCCATACCAGGCGTAGATTGTCGCCTATTTTGTTAGCCAATAAATTTGTTAATCTTAGTTTACTTGAGCTTTTAAATCACGCGACGTTGATACATTCTGCCTACCCAGCAGCTTAATATTTTTTATGTCATAAAAAACTGACGTAGATATATTTTTTATAGGAAACGGTTACCGACTAACGTTATCAACATTGGGTTTGCCGAAAGAAAATTCCATCACTCCGGTCGTTATCTCGCAAATACCTGATGCAACTCTAAAGGAAAAATCCCTAAACACAATATCTTACAATCTACCCACAGAGAACTCAAAACATTTTCCAAAACTTTTCAATGTCCTAGAATCCAATAGATCGAAGTTGGGTATTGAAACTATTGGAGTCGGAATGACAACTTTGGAAGAGGTGTTTATCAAGTAAGTGGAAAGAAATTTTTATTATTATTTTTGAGAATATTAACGCTGAGAATTTGTATACGCTTGTATGCATATTTTTTTTACTATCGATGGGGAAGCGCTTGACCACGATCTCACCTGATGGTATGCTAAGATGCGGCCTAAGATTGGAACGCGCTTCTCTAGAAGGTACTTGTTCACTCTTCTCTTGAAGATCCCCAGGTTGTACCCGTCGGGTAACACAGACTCGGGAAACATATTCCAGTCCCTTGCGGTTCGGATCAAGAATGCCGAGTCGAAACGCTTTGTTCGGGTACGTGGAACATCCACCATATGGCAATGTCTAGTATCTGTGCGCCTTGACGGTCGATAAAAAAACGGGGATTGCGGAATTAAGTCGTGCAATTCCGCAGCGCACTCTCCAAAGTAAATCCGATAAAGGACCGATAGACTAGCCACTCTGCGGCGATGAGCGAGGCTCTGGAGTTTTTTCCCTACCAGATCATCATCGTTTACGAGCCTCTTGGCACGCACCTCTATCGCCTCAAGCGTCTTCAGCTGGTATTTGGCGTATCCATCCCAGGGTTGAAAGCAGTATTCCATGCACGAACGGACTTGTGCTTGATAAAGATTAAGCAACTGTTCCGAGCTGAAATACTGACTCACCTTGGCCAGAATACCAAGCTTCTTTCTTGGGCTTTCGAGTCGATGTACGAACCAAAGTTGAGAGTAGGCGTTTAGGTGATACCAAGGAACTCGAGGTGGTCAGTTATCGGCACGGATACATCCTGAAAAGACGGAGATAGGTGGGATGGACTCCGTTTAGCCGAGAATAGACACGCCTGAGTCTTAGCCGCATTAAACGATGCATATGTGTATTTGTTACTCCTCACAGAAATGACAGGACAGATTTGGATGAAATTTAATTTGTGCAATACAACCTGAATAACTACTTAGGCTATTTTGTTTATGAAGCTTGCTGGCTAAGACACCACTATTTTTACGTGACATGGTATTCGAACTTGATTTATTATGTAACCTGCTAATTTTAATATTTAATTTTAAAGTTACGTAAGTTTAATTTTAATATTTAACTATCACCCGTTTAAATTCCAACAAGTACCTGATTCAAATGTGAAATTGTGTTTGTTTCTTACTCGTCTCAACTACTTATTAGATAATCATCGAATATTATTAATTACCTCTGGGTAAAGAAAAGGACATCGAGCGCCTTTTATCTAGGAAAATACACTTTACGATACTCAATGGATAGAAAAGCAACTTTTAGTGCGAGAGAAAACGCGACCATAATCTAATAATATAAGTGCTTATTTTTCAGGTTGTGTAGCGATGTGACTACCGATTTCTCTGAGGACAACGTTGATGGAGGTCCTATTGGTAAGTATCACTACTATTTTTGGTATAGAACAATTTATGTTTTTTCTTATCCCACCGTGTTGCTTCTGGGCTCTTTTGAACTAGAACTACTGGTGTAGCTAAGGACAATCTAGTTTAGCCTAAATACTTCAGGCTAAACTAGTTTAGCCTAGGCCGAATTTTGAATTATTATTGAACCGATAGAATCATTGCAAATGGCAAAATAAACACGTTGTAACCTCTGAAGGCGAATATACCCCTTTTGTTTCCCTACTAGTACTCTGTCGTTATATGTTGAATATTTGTTTTTGTGAACTTGGACTAATTAGTGTGCTTGTTGGTTTATATGTTTGTGTGTTTGTATTTTTGCATGTTTGTTTGTTTGATTGTCTGTATGTTTTTATGTTTGTATGTTTGTATATCTGTGTTTGTCTATTTTTTGTCTGTTTGTATGCCTGTATGTTTGTGTTTGTATGTCTATATGTTTGGATGTTGTGTTTTTCTATTTGTATGTTTGTATGTGTGTATGTTTATGTGTTTTTTGTTAGAATATATGTTGTGTTTGTGTGTGTTTCTGTGTTCGTATGTTTATTTCAATTCAAGAAATTTGTGGGCAAACATATAGACAAACGGACACACGCACATACGGTTACGGACATATGGACAAACGCACATATGAACATATGAATATACGGACATACAGACATATGAATATTCTAACAACAACTTACGGACATACAGACATATGGACATACGAACACACAAACACACATACACACACACACACACACACACACACACACACACACACACACACACACAAACAAACATCCCCGTGTTGGTTCCGGGCTCCTTTGAAGAATAGACCAACTGCCGTTCTGCCAGGCAGGTCGTAAAAGGCGACCGATTGGCTATGCGAGTCACCACCATCGTGACTACTAGGTGGTAGAGTTCTGCATTGTCTCGCCCGGTCTGGTACCACCGCCTTACCTATCATACCTAATAGCGTCAGCGCTTGTCACTGTCGTGTTCCGGTTTGGAGAGTAAGGTAGCCGGTAAACTTATGCATGTGGCATTAGACCTCGCCACGGGATAGCAATGCACTATCAACATCTTTGGTGTTTATAGGCGATGGTTGACTCTTTCCATCAGGAGACCCATCTGCTTGTTTGCTATCTTAATATAAAAAAACACAAACGTACACACACACACACACACACACACATACACGCACACATACACACACATACACACAAATATTACAAACACACGAGCTCATTAACTAGTCTAAATTTCCAAAAACAAATATTCAACATATCAAAACATGGATGAGATACAATGTATATTCATATTAGGAACATATCAAAACATGGATAAGATTCAATGTATATATATTATGAACATATTAAACCATAGATGAGATTCAATGTATATTCATATTATGAACTAGCTGTTGCTCACGACTTCGTCCGCGCGGACTTCGTTTACTCCGAACAGCTCCTCCCCCTTAGATAGCGTGATAATATGTAGCCTATATGTTGACCCGACCTGTTAGTAATATTCATGCAAAATTTGAAGTAAATCCATGCAGTACTTTTTGAGTTTACCCCGGACATACATACAGACAAACAAATAGACAAAAATTCTAAAAACTATATTTTTGGCATCTATATCGATTGTAGATCACGCCCCAAGTATTCTTTAAAAAAAAAATTCAATGTACAGTTTTGACTTTCCTACGATTTTATTATATGTATATAGATAACGATAGCGTACTAGTGGGGGCACGAAAGGGTTATCTTCGCCTTCAGAGGTTACAACTTGTTTATTTTGCCACGTGCAATGATTCTATCGGTTCAATAATAATTCAAAAAAGGTCTACCTAGGCTAAGCTAGTTTAGCCTGAAGTAATTACGCTAAACTAGATTGTCATAGGCTACACCAGTATATCCTGAGATGTTTAGGATGAACCAGTTTGGCCTAAGAACAAAGTAGTTGGCCTGATATCGGGTTTGGCGGCGGTAAACTTACTTTACCAGTAAAATGTAAACAAATTGATCTTAATGTCCCATTTCATTCAATTTTGTTTTATTTTTGGCGAATGCAGTAAATTATCAAAACAATGCACTTAAAAAAAGAAAGATCCTACCTAGTAGTATTGGGCGTGTTCAGCACAACATCTAATCTCAGAAATCTGACTCAGGTAGTCACAATAAATAAAATTTTATTCTGAGCATCTGAACGCCGTTGGTTTCGGTCAGGACATATTTCTACCTTTAAGTGTCAAAACCTTGATGTTTTACGTAAAATGGCGGCATTCAAAATTTGAGTTTTGATAAAGTGTCCCGGTGGAAATCTAAGCTCAGAATTTAGACTAAGTCAGATTTCTTTAGTTGGAGTTGTTCTGAAACACCCATATAAATGCAAATTTGAGTTTTTGTTGAAGCCTTCGCGTTTTCACTGTTTCTGAACGTCAAACGAATTTTAATATCTCTGTGATATAACCGTACGCCCAACGCTGGTCACAGTCTACAGTTGCACCGACACCAGTCCGGATTAACTGCTTACATAGTAAATGTGTTTTCGTCATTGAACTTTTTATTTATATTTGTCGAGTGTAGCTAATATTGCACGCACACATGATTCGAATTGATATATCCAAAGTCGAATTAATATTAACATTTATCTGTACTAATATTATTGTTGGTACCACCTATACCTGCCTGCCTTACCTATTGCTGCCGCAATAGCGTCAGTTCTTGTTACTGTCGTGTTCTGTTTTGGAGGGTAAGGTAGCCGGTAAACTTATGCATGTGGCATTAGACCTCGCCACAAGATAGCAACGCACCATTAACACCTTTGGTGTCTATAGGCGATGGTTGACTCTTTCCACCAGGAGACCCGTCTGCTTGTTTGCTATCTTATGATATAAAAAAATTAAGAGGTAAGATTCATTTAAACTTTTTACCAATATAAAGCAACATTATTACCACTGAGTGAATATAGACTACTGTTTTACTCGACTGAGTATATTATAAATGCGAAAGTGAGTTTAGTTTGTATCTAGCCTTGACGTCTGATCTACTAAATCGATCATCTGTAATTTTGCCAATGTACATTGCACATTGCCAATGATACAAAAAAGACATAATGTGCCTGTCATCCAGCAAAAAAGTAGTGTTCACGAGGAAAACAAAGCTAAGCTAATAGAATAGGGCTTTTATTATTAATATTCTTACATCTATACTATTATTATAAATGCGAAAATCTGTCTGTCTGTCTGATTACGCTTTCACGACTAAACCGCAAACGATTTTAATGAAATTTGGTATGGAGATTGTTGAAGATCTTGAGTCAAACAAAAGTTAACGTTTTTTCAAATATCACCTCCTATGAGGCTGAAATAGGGGATGAAAGTTTGTGTGGGAAACTATATCGACGACGTGTTAACCTACTCGCGGGCGAAGCTGTGCGGGTCAGCCAGTATTTACATAAATGTTATTGTTGACAGAACCAACGTATGGCAGATTGACCGGACCATCGTTATATTTCCACCAGATGTGCGTATTGGTCAGAAGACAATTTAGATATTTTTGGTCAAAAAAGCTATCATTCTTAATAATGGTATGTATCTACTGATTATGTGACTGATCTAAAAAGAACATATATACAAAAGTTTAATAACAAAAGAAAAACACACACACACAAGACAATAGAGCTAAGGCGATTAAAATTTAAAGTACACAGGCTGTGTATTTAGTGTTTATACCACGTGTGTGTCACACAGTGTCGCTCCTAAAGTACCAGGGGAGGGCGTGTGCAAAATTGTGCTCAGTGCACGGGGCAAACTGAGCAAGAAACTAAAGACAACCCCTATCGCGCTTGTCGTGGATTTTAGCTATTGCACGACCTAATTCCGCTATCGCTGTTTTTCTATCGATCGTCGAGGCGCACGGATTCTAGGCATCGCCATATGGTGGACGTTCCACGTACCCGGACAAAGCGGTTCGATACAACATTCTTCATCCGAACCGCAAAGGACTGGAACATGCTTCCTGAGTCTGCGTTCTCCGACGAGTATAATCTGGGGATCTTCAAGAGAAGAGTGAATAGGTGCCTTCTAGGGAAGCGCGTTCCATCTTAGGCCGCATTTTAGTTTAACATCAGGCGAGATCGTGGTCAAGCGCTTCCTTATCCATAATAAAAAAAACAGGGGGTTTCGTTCTAACTTTAACGTCGTTCACTGTTATCTTGCGATGGCTAAGCCAGCTTTGCTTTTTTGGACCGAGACTCAAATATCTTCTTGAAAATCAGGACCTCATCGTCTGGTTGCGTGTAGACTGCGACGACCATCCCCGCATTTACGCGTGCCTATACATATCTCATAGTAAGAATACCTAAGTCAACCGACCTGTCGTGCACTTGAAAATAGCTGCAGATTCCATAATATAACAGACCCTATCCTGGGTGACTAACGCCCATCACGTCGACTGGCTCACGCAACACTGATCATGCGGGGAGGGCTTTTGCTTTACGATTTTGCTTTAGCGTATGGTCTTATACAATTTTTAATTTTACCCACGTGAGTTCTGGATGTCTATGATCATGCACCTTCAATGCTGGACCTTCTGCTGACTTCTCACCCGGATCAATATCAAGTGTCGGTGGTTGTCCCTCATGGCTCGTTGTACCCCTGTTTTATCCAAGTCAAAATGCCGGTTACACGCAAAAACGGCGCCTGTCATGGCCTCCCTTTGTGGGCTGTCGCCGCGTTTGACGCTACAAGTCAGTCTTACCCTGGGGACGAAAGGGCTTCTCGCTGAGTGATCTTGATGGCGTTGCTGAATCTGTCGCTGAAGTGGTGCTACAAAATATGGAAATTTTCGATCTGTTCTCTGCGGTTCCTATCGGTACCAAGTCTCAGCTTTGGTTCGGTTACCACTGCAAGATGGCTTCGTGACTAAGGCAGGAGTGCTACCGGGCCTGGGTAGGTCATAAATACCAGCTCCTAAATAAAACCACATTGGCAGGATTGCTGAGAAATTGTAACCTTCCCTCGGACACCCGTAGGTTCTGGTCTCTCCTCAAGATTGTCTTAAGATATTTTCGTTAGTCAACACTTCCATCCCTGCACATTGAAGATGATTCTCTAGCCCATATGGCAAAAGAAAAGGTTATTATGTTGTTTGGGTTGGGTGGCATCTCTCCGATAGTACTAAAAGTGTGTGCTCCGGAACTGACACTGGTTTTCCCGTCTGTCTCAGCTCTCCTTCTCATTTGACGTAGTACCAAAATCGTGAGAGACGGCATTAGTGCATCCTTTACCTGAAAGAAAATCGCTATAATCCGTCAAACTATCGGCCGATAGCCATTGTCTCTCCTTATTCTCCAAAATCATAGAAAAGATAATTCAAAAACTGCAAGTTTTGAAGTATGTACAGGAGCACCTGCTGACTAGTGACCGTCAGTACGGTTTCCGTCGATCGCCGATTAGGTGGTGATCTTCTAGTATAACTAACATATCGCTGGGCCCAGGCAGTTGAGTCCATGAAGGAGGCATTGGCTGTTAGCTTAGACATAGCGAAGGCCTTCGATCCGGTAGAGCACAAAGTGCTTCTCTAGAAGCTTTATTCTTCTTAGGGCTTCCCGAGAAATTATATCACTGGATCACCAGCTTTTTGGCTGATCGGTGTATCAAATTCGTAGTCGACGGTGCGTGTACGTAGAGATATCCCACTCTATGGATACTATTATAAAATTATGTTCTGATTTAACCTGAGTTAAAGGATCGAGAAATAAAAGGATTTATTGCACATTAGGTATATAATATATCACCCTACTTACGTCTACGACTCGTTGTTACAAATGACTGACGACGACTGACTGCCTGTCTGTTCTTACCAACGAACTTCACACCCTTCAACAATAATATGTACCTACATATCACACTCTAGGGATATCACTACTTATTTATGTCCAAATTTACTCAGAGTTGAAGGATTGAGAAGTAAAAGGATTTATTGCAAAATATAATATATCACCCTGCGTGCGTCTAGGTTCGGTGTTACAAACGACTAACCCTGTCTGTATTTACTAACAAACTTCTCACTCTACAACATTACTGTATCCTAACACGTACTAAGTTTATCGTTAGAGTTTATCGGTAAAGGATTTGGTGTGGTGTGTTGGTGTTGGTTGCCAATGCCAACCAACACCAATCGCCGTGTTGGTCCCGGCCTCCTTTGTAGAATAGGCCAACTGCCGTTCTGTCAGGCAGGTCGTAAAAGGCGACCGATTGGCTATCGAGTCACTACCATCGTGGCTACTAGGTGGTAGAGTTCTGCATTGTCTCGCCCGGGTCTGGTACCACCGCCTTACCTATTCCTGCCGCAATAGCGTCAGTGCTTGTTGCTGTCGTGTTCCGGTTTGGAGGGTAAGGTAGCCGGTAAACTTATGCATGTGGCATTATACCTCGCCACAAGATAGCAACGCACCATTAACATCTTTAGTGTCTATAGGCGATGGTTGACTCTTTCCATCAGGCGACCCATCTGCTTTTTTGCTATCTTATGGCATAAAAACAAAATCAATGCTGGTGTTCTCCAAGGCTCCGAAAACGGGTCCGAATCAAAATTAACCTTAATTGTAAATAACGTCAAAGTCAAAGTCAAAACATTTTTATTCAAATTATACTTTACAGGCATTTTTGACGAGTCAACATTTTTTTACAGTGCTTGTGTCTGCTAAGAATGAATCGGATATAATATTGTACTTTTTAATGATTAATATGGAGATAACAAAAACTAAAATGTATGTAAAATCTGTACAAATAAATAAAATTAGAGTGCCTGTTTGTAATATCAAAATAACCGATTTTTACGAAATGCATATGGATGTGTACACGGTGCATACACCAAACCGACATTTTATTTATTTGTATACATCTATACAAATAAATAAAATTGGGGTGTCTGTTTGTAATATTAAAATAACCGGTTTTAACTAAATGCATATGGATGTATACACGGTACACATACCAAAATAACACTTTTTACGATTTTTGTCTGTCTGTCTGTCTGGCTAATCTCTGGAATGGCTGGACCGATTTTTTGACAGGACTTTCACTGGTAGATAGCTGATGTAATAAGGAATAACTTAGGCTACTTTTTAAAAAAAAAATCGGGCACAGCTAGTTTTTATAATTTTTGTCTGACTGTCTGTTTTTTCCGGCTAATGTTTTTAATTATTTTCAATTTGTTAAAACTTTTGATTAGCTGTTTTTATACTGAGATGTAAATTTTATCTGTAAATGTAGTTGTAAGTTTGCCTCGCAAATAAAATAAAAATTATTTATTTTCATGAATGTCATTCTGCATTGTTTAACTAAATGAAATAAATTCAATTTTTATTTTCTTATTCTTTCTAGCAAGTTATTCTTCCAATACTTGCCTTCATTTTAATCACATCGACGACAAATAACATTCAAGCAATCGAAGACTCCAATCCCAAGAAATTATTGGCCTTAGAGAGCTATGATGGAATCACTGATAAAAAGGTGCTATACAATATTAACGACGTTGGCTCGAGACTGAAGATTGTAACTGATAGATATAACGATGTTAAGTTTCAAAATGTGTCAGATGTCGCTGGTGGTAAGTACAATATTAAAACCTTAATATTGTTACGTAAAAGCCGTTTTTGTCGACGCGGGCGGTTGGATTACTTATTTAAACTTAGTCAGAATAATAAAATTTAGAAAGTCAGTATTCGTACTAAATGTTTAACCATCTCAAGATGGCCTTTAAAGGCTAAGTTGAACAATTACTACATCAGTGTGCAAGATTCCACCCGTTCCAAGATTCCTTTTCATTTGTAGCGAAGATTTAGATTATACGTAATATTATGCTAGATGCATTGGAAGGGTTAACAAAGATAATATGAAAAAAAAGTCTGCGTGAAAGCTGAAAAAACAGCTGGCCTGGTAATCCTCAAGTCCAAGGACGTGGCGAAATACTGGATCAGGTATTACAGTTTCCCAAAGTCTTTCACTAAAGCTTTCTCTGACATTGGGAGATTATTAGGTTTCTTTGTGCAGTTGAGGTGGCAAGAGTAAAGCCATTCACGCAAGGCCATGCAGTGGGTGCAAATCCTTGCGAAGGAGGTTACACTAGCTTATGATAAAATAGATCTTATATACATTTTGTAAATGTCATCTTACGAGTATGTGTGACATTTTATTGCGTTATAAAGTTGTACATTCAACAACATTGGTCTGGCCCTTGCTTTTAGTACTTTTATATTTATCTAAGATGGGTACATATGTTTCAGCGGCTCTCCGTATCAGGAAGAATGATGTTTATGAATACAATAAGTATTTGGTTGGCGTTGAACTTAACGACACTGATGCAAAGGTAAGGTGCTCTTTTTAAAACGGCAATAGTTTAATCATTGATGCTTTAATTTTACCACTTAATACTGAATCTCTTGATGACAAGCATGATTGAAGTAAGCATGGAATCGTAATGTTTGCGGATGACACTTCACTTTTATTCAAAGTGAAGACGAATTGGTAAGTATGATGAAGTAAATAATGCGATTTCAAAAGTTTTACACTGGTTCAGTACGAACAATCTTTTATTAAATGGTAACAAAATTAAATGTGTTAAATTTTCATTGCCTAATGTAAGGCATGTAGATACCAGCGCATAACTGGATGGAAACAACCTGGATCTGGTGGATTCCACTGTGTTTTTTGTTATTACTTTAGATAAGAAATTACAATGAGGACCGCATGTTAATAATTAGCAAATTAGACTTAGTTCAGCAGCCTATGCAGTTAAAAAAATGAGACAGTTAACTGATGTCGACACAGCAAGAATAGTATGGTTACTTCCACAGCATTATGTCATATGGAATTCTTCTATGGGGAAATTCTGCTGAAATAAATACTATATTTTATTGCAGAAAAGAGCTATTTGGGCAATTTACAATCTTAGCCCAAGGGTTTCCCTGAGAGAAAAATTCAAAGAAATCAATATTCTAACTGTTATATCCCAATATTATTTGAGAAATTGATGTACGTTAGTAAAATATTTGCTTGTTAAAAAAAATGGTGACGTACACTCACTAAATACAAGGAACAAAAACAACTTGTTGTGCATGCATCTCGTCTCACAAAATAAGTAACTCTTTTATGGGGCAATGTATACGCTTTTACAATAAACTTCCCGAAACTATAAGAGATCTACCAGTCAATAAATTTAAAAAATGTGTTAAAACAAAATTGTGTAAAAAAGGATATTATAAAATCTCAGATTATTTAGAAGACAAAAAAGCCTGGGGTTGATTGCTCCTCATACCGATCTCACAAAATTATTTTTGTTATATTGTGATATTGTAAAAAAATAGATGATATAAAAAAGACAAGCCCGCTGAGTTTCTTCCGTCGGATCTTCTCAGTGTGTGGCCGCGTTTCCGATCCGGTAGTAGTTTTTAAAAAATATGCTGACGTGTCAAAATAACTTGTAAAAAGTTTATTGAATAAAGTACTGATTTCTGACAATGAAGTTTTAGCATAATATGGCAAAGGTAATTTCTAAGTCAAGAGAAATATCTGCTTTTTTGCTATTCTGTAATGTCAAAAATCTGCATAATTTAAAAATCTGTAAGAAGTTTCGTAGTGTGCAGGATTCCTCGCACAAAATGACACATTAATTGTGTATCTTGTCTCACGCTTAATGGAAAAATTAACTATGTTTATTGAAATGTAGCTGTTCTTCGTGGTTTTATCCACCTTTCTTCGTTTCTTTTAGGATCGAGAAATTAAGTCTACACGTTCCTTAATAATTACATTTCAAAACGAAATAATAGATACTAAATCGGTTAGACAGATTCAAAAGTTAGCTCGTTCAAACAAATGACAAACTCATCAATTCAATTATATTAGTATAGATTTGATAAAAAATATATATGTTTTTTTTGCATTATTATTTGGTATTAGTTACTAGTTTACCTTTTTTTTTAAAGGGCAATGGGCCCACCTCTCGTTCCCACCACTGTAACTTCTGTAAACCAGAATCAACAGCGGCAACCGTCCTGATAACCTCTGAGTTGCGAGCTCAGGGTGCCCTGGGGAAAAGCTAAGCTGTCTTGGATCCCGCAACGAAATTAATCAGAAGTATATAGGAGGAGTAGGAAAATACATCCTGTTTCCCTCCCTTTTTAGCAGGAGACAGCAAAATGTTAAAAGCATAAAAATGCTACGAAATGAGACTTTTACAATCAGGTTAAGCCTGATTGCTATTGCATCACGGAAGTTTGGAAATTAGGGACCTACCAGAATGGCCTACTTAATTTTGCTTCCAGTAGTAAGTGTGACAAAATCGTTTGAAGGCACGGAAGTTCCCACGTGTACCCACAAGATCGGAGTAATAAATTACACCGGATATACATTGGATACTATCAAGCATTTGACGACGTTCGTTTTGCCAAAGATTACACTCCCAAAGAATGTGATGTGCAGTTTGTTCATATTTACAGTTTAATGTAGAGCACTCGCAAAAGGGAGAAGGAACTAATTTAAACGAGAATAATTTAGCTTTAAAATTACCGTGGCTAGTGAGAAACTGTGCAACACAATGATCTATTTCTATCCAAGTTTTACTTAAGCGATCCCGGATGCACGGGAAAAAGTTATATAAATGCCGTCCTTTAGTTGAACAAGACCAACGCGACTGCCATTCATCAATTAATTCATTAGTAACGTCGATTACGGGATTAAAAAGGCGACGTATTTTTGTTTGGGCTTGCGAGTTGATAAATTCTGGGTTAGTAAAATTCCTAGAATTGTAATACATTGAAGCCCGACGCTGAATTTCTAAATCTAATGGTAAGACGCCTGATAAAACGGGTAAAGCTTCGGAGCTTACAGTGCGATATGCTTTGCATAGAAATATTTATTTAGTTTACCATTTATAATCTTGAATAAGTATTGACTGTAAATCGTTGGTACTGGTATTAATAGCCCATATCTTGAGCTGGCAGCGCCGCCGAGCCGCTCCGGAAGCAGTATGGTCGCGCCGCTCGCTTATTACGGTAGTTAAAACGGGCGTCATTTTCTGATTAAAATGAATTTTCAGTTGAATTAATTGCTATAAACACGCCACTTTAAGATTGTCGACTTAAAACGTATGAGAAAAACATTGTTCAAAATTATTTCATAATCCTCTTCGTCGTCTTCTATAAATCGCTTCAGGAGTTGTAATACACAAAACACGACCGAAAGCCCAACAGTTGGCATTAACTCGTTGAGTATTGCAAGTGGCAGTCGCGGCTCAGGCTGCGGCCGCGACTGACCGACAGGACGTGGCGCCGCACTCTGTCGCGGCTGTTGGAACCCGAAACTTTACCAATGATAGTTTTCCTTTTAACTTCAATATATTTACTACTACCATGATTTTTTTTCCAACACCATAACCAACCGTTTGGTCTGCAGGGGGACACTTGACTCTAACAAAAATTAACAGTTTAATGCTAACAATTTACAAACGAGTCCCTTAATCGAAATCTTGTTTCCACAAACCTACAATATTTTTTAAAAACCTATCCAACGATACCCCACACTATGGGGTGGGTACGTGAGAAAAAAAAATAAGATTCTTACTTTACATTTAGGGGAGTTACCCTGAAAAAAATTTTTTTCAAGATTTTATGTAACCCCTTTTATTGCCGTAACTAATACGTATATTCGTGCCAAATTACAGCTTTCTAGTACTAAGGATCTCTGAACTGTCGTGTGGACGGACGGACATAGTGAAACTATAGTTTCCTAGTTTACTTCGGAACCCTAAAATACAAAAAGTAGTGAAATATTTATTATAAATAGTTAAAACCAAGAGCACACAAAGATGCTATGTTCATCTTTTACCTTATAAATGTTTAAAAGCAAATAAATTCTTATGATGAGAAAAAAATTAATCATAAAGATATCTTCTGTAGTGATGATCAGAAATAGTGTTTTAATGCTAGTAACTGTAATTTTAATTGGCATTTTTCAAAATTTAAATTAAACCTTGTATCTGATAGGGCTGTTAACATTAAAAAATTAAAAAGGATACATTTTTAGGGTTCCGTAGCCAAATAGCATACAACGAAAACCTTACCTTACGAGGATATGGGTACTGCATGGTTAAAATTTGAAAAACGCCTATTTATGAATTTATGAACCGTTACAAAATGATGTAGTAAAATTTTAAACAATAATATTAAAGGTAGGTATATCATGTAACTGAGGGATGAAAAAATTAAGAGATTATAGTCGCGTGTAGTATCATATGGATATATCGCGTCGCGTCGCGTGTAGTATGGTGTAGTGTCATAGGATAGGTCTTTGTAAATTATATGGAGGTTTCGAAAAATAGTTTTTGATTTTGCGAATATTTTGTGAGATATTCTCTTCTGAAGTGTTAAAAAGTGTGTCAATTCGGGTTCGGAGGTTAAGGTAGTCAGTGGACCTATGCATGTAGCATTAGGACCCCATCACAAGGGCTTTTTTGTGATATAAAAATATGTAAAAATTTTATATTACAGATTCTATATACAACGGTATATCGTCACGCTGCTCCAACAGCATTGAATCTTCTATCAAACATTTTTGCGGCGCGAATGTTACCTGAAGTCGACGGTAACACTATTTCTATATATAATCACCCGTTGGAGAATGAAGATAGAGTTCGAAAAAACCCACAGGTTAAGGAATCCAAGGACTCCGGTGCAATTTATATCTGGGGATTTTTAACTGGATTTAGTAAGTAAAAACATGCATTTGCTTAATGATCTTTCTCTATTGGCCCTTGGACGTAATTTTTCCATACTACAATAATCCTTGATGTTAAAGTATAAAAGAACTACGTTATATTATCGAGCGTTACATAGCCAAACGTGACGACTCAGTCTTATTTAATATTCACAAAGTAAAGTGCTCAGCGCGATTGAAGTTTTTACTTTGAGAAAAATATGTACCTATATAAAGTATGATATGTCAGTAATCCTGACGACGCTGATCAACGCGGTGACGCTGCCGTGTGCGGAGCGCGTGTCGGGCGCGCGGCACCTGCACGTGCTGGCGGGCGCGCCGCCCGCGCTGGTGTGGGCCGCCGCGCTGCTGGCGCACGCCGCGCTCTACACCGCCGTGCTGGCCGCGCCCGCCGTGGCCGCGCCCGCCGCGCTCGACCACGACCGCACGCTGGACCAGCCCGACCTGCTGGGTAACTACCTCCCGCTCTATACATACGGGCCCCCGGCTGCTGGCGCACGCCGCGCTCTACACCGCCGTGCTGGCCGCGCCCGCCGTGGCCGCGCCCGCCGCGCTCGACCACGACCGCACGCTGGACCAGCCCGACCTGCTGGGTAACTACCTCCCGCTCTATACATACGGGCCCCCGGCTGCTGGCGCACGCCGCGCTCTACACCGCCGTGCTGGCCGCGCCCGCCGTGGCCGCGCCCGCCGCGCTCGACCACGACCGCACGCTGGACCAGCCCGACCTGCTGGGTAACTACCTCCCGCTCTATACATACGGGCCCCCGGCTGCTGGCGCACGCCGCGCTCTACACCGCCGTGCTGGCCGCGCCCGCCGTGGCCGCGCCCGCCGCGCTCGACCACGACCGCACGCTGGACCAGCCCGACCTGCTGGGTAACTACCTCCCGCTCTATACATACGGGCCCCCGGCTGCTGGCGCACGCCGCGCTCTACACCGCCGTGCTGGCCGCGCCCGCCGTGGCCGCGCCCGCCGCGCTCGACCACGACCGCACGCTGGACCAGCCCGACCTGCTGGGTAACTACCTCCCGCTCTATACATACGGGCCCCCGGCTGCTGGCGCACGCCGCGCTCTACACCGCCGTGCTGGCCGCGCCCGCCGTGGCCGCGCTCGACCACGACCGCACGCTGGACCAGCCCGACCTGCTGGGTAACTACCTCCCGCTCTATACATACGGGCCCCCGGCTGCTGGCGCACGCCGCGCTCTACACCGCCGTGCTGGCCGCGCCCGCCGTGGCCGCGCTCGACCACGACCGCACGCTGGACCAGCCCGACCTGCTGGGTAACTACCTCCCGCTCTATACATACGGGCCCCCGGCTGCTGGCGCACGCCGCGCTCTACACCGCCGTCTACCTACTTTGTGTAATGAAATCATAGCGATTCGGTTATCTTTATCACCCCGCTCCACTTTAATATCACAAAATATTTCCCAATGTATTGGCGCAATATGAGAAAACGCAATGAACAATCATATAAAAAATGATAGATTCCAAATTCAAATGTAATATTTTATTTATTTTTAATTAATTGTTACAGTATCTATGGTCAGACTATGTATAGTATGGGCCTCGGTCTGCTGACGCACGCCGCACTTTTTACCGGCGCGCACAATAAATTGTAACATAGGGATACGTCACAGAGGCCGTTGTCCGGTGGCCTCACGCGGAAGTCGCGCGAGCTCACGCCACCCCGCTGCTCGGTAAGAGCGACCTTAAAAGGCTTGTTCTCGGGCCACGCGACCTTTTAAATTGTCCTCGATCGGACCGGAGTGCAGCTGGCAGTTTATTCTTTCTACACGGCTGTGGAAGTTCACGAAGGTGCCTTTTTTGGGAATTCCGCTGTAGGCTGACAAACCACCAACGAGACGTCCCTATTCTCGTTTTCGATGACTTACTTAGTCGTCAGTCATCCCTCCAAGTTCATAACTTTCGGGTTTATCGCGTCGCCGGTCTATAAGTGACTTTTTGTCCTTGCTTCTTTTGAGATTTCTTTTAATATTTACAATATTGCCTTTAATAATTTTTATTAATAAAGGCAATATTGTAATTATAACCTTTACCAATCCTAAATTTTGGGGTATGTTCGTGGTATTCACGTATAACTAATTTTACATGCAACTGTTTTGGGATCACTTTCTTCCAAAAAAACTCTGAAGTTGGGACGTATTTGTTCGATAAAATGTTTATACGCAAGTTCCAGGACTAAGATATTTGTTATTACTTTAGCGGGGCTCGTGAAAATGTTTTAATCTGGCTAGTACTGCCTCGTAATTACGACAGATAATGTTTATGTATGTATGGTAACAAATAAACCTTTCATTGTCGAGAGGTAGATTACTCTGTTTTCATTCTCGCCTTTAGCTCGTATTATCATCTGTATTGGTATCGACATATCGAGTAACGTAAAAATCGTGGCCATTTGGGGGCTAAAGCTATGCTAGGGTCTAAGAGACTAAGTGTTCTGAACAGGTAGAATCAGTACCAGCCGAACGTTTTCGATTCTATAAGTTAGTCAAAAAATTAATCTCACATGGAGTAGTGTTCTTATCTTTGGGCAGGCTTTTCGTAATACAAAAACCTTCCCGTTGATCGCAAACAGTGTAGAGCGATTCGAATCGTTGATAACCGGACTCTGTTTTGATCGGCTTGGTGATTTAACGTTGCGAAGAAATGTTAGTTCTCTCTTCACACCCACAAAATTGAAATTCTATCCTCACCATCTTGGTGTCTGGAAATCCACAACAGTGCGATTCTCAAGGCATTTTTTTTGCCTCACATGACTACTCCGTGGAACTATTTGCCAGCGGATGTGATTCCGAACCGATATGGCTGGTGCGGTGTTTGCTAAAACCCTGGTATCGCAGCTGTTTATCGGCGGCCGTGATTACCTACCATCAGGTGAGCCTCTTGCCCGTTTGCTTGTATTCTATAAAAAACCCGCTGCTCAAGTTGCTGAACTGGGCAAAAAACTGATATATATATCTGAACTGAGAAATATATCCCCCGATTTATCATTGGAAACAGAAAGTCCTGGAATGACATTGTAGTGCTACACAAAGAGCAACATTATATTCATATGCATTCACCAATTTACAAGTGAGGGCCCAAGGTAAGTGTGTATACTTCTAATGACCCTGGACGCCTATCTTAAGACGCTGTATATTCCAGTAAGCTGGGGCCTTGCAATGTGATTTATAGTGTAGATTGTAGATAGCAGTCTTAACTCACAGCTTTATGAGCACTTTGGCCTCAATAGCCACGTTCGACACCGGTGCGTGAAGTGTCTGGAAGACCATTCAAAGGCGGATTGTGCCCGCTCAAAGCGTGCGTGGCTCGCACGTCAAACGTCCCAAAGTAGGTGATCGAAGGCCATATCGCGAAACATCGCAGATGCCCAAAGCCTCTACCAAAATGATGTCGTGGAAACAGCCCCCAACCCCAAACGAAGTATGATCAGCTTGGTCACTAAAGCCTCCCAAAGCATATTCAAGAAGTTTCCTCAGTAAATCTATTTAAACTAGGATATATGATTATATGTTAAATATTCAAAATAACTCAAACTATTTGTAGGTATTTATTACATTATTATTGTTACGAATAATCTAGAAGCGTATAGCTAGCGTGCGCTAACTATCTAGAAATAAAAGAAAGACATAGCTACTCCTATTGACAAACAAATCGTTGACCTGGGCTATGCCATAATGGACTTTGTGGGATATGGCATAAGGTTGAAAGTAGCGTGTACTAGGATTTATGACTCATAACATGTTTACGATAAGAAGTGATTCATTGTTTCCCGATACATTTAAATTTTTCTGGATCCAGCTAGGACTTTCCCCTGCCTATAAATACAGAGGTGTTGACAAACACAAGGCAGTTTTTATCAAGCGATCGAGAGCGATACATCAAGTGACAAGTGCGAAGCGGGAAGTGTTTTATTGTGTAGTGTTCTAAGTTCAGTGATAGTATAGCGAGTGACTAAGGTGTAAAGTGTATTTTAGTATTACGTTGTGTTGTGTTGTGTAAATACACGGATTTAATATAAGTGGTGTTTTCTTACAAGTACGAACCCGAGTACGTAACATTATTATTAATATTTTATATGATTCTAGTTTATTCGTATGTAATATGATTAGTTATGTTTTATGATTCTATTTGTATTGTATATTTATGTTGTATAAATAGGCATATGATTATTGTATGTATTTATTCACATATATGCATATTTGTATATAGTCTACCCGTAGGTTTAGATAAATTTATTTATCCTCTTTGTTTAGTGTAAAATTATTTGCAATTGTTCTGTAAGACTTTTCTGGTGCACTATCCGTGGTTACAGTGTTTCTATTTTATTTTTTTTATTTTTTTATAGAAGAAGGGGCAAACTAGCAAGAGATGCACCTGATGGTAAGTGATCACCGCCGCCCATGGACATCTGCAATACCAGAGGTCTTGCAGTTGCGTTGCCGGCCTTTTAAGAATGAGTAAGCTCTTTTCTTGAAGGTCCCTATGTCGTATCCGTTCGGAAATACCCCTGCCGGTAATTGATTCCACAACAGAGTAGTGCGAGGCAAAAAGTGGCGGGAGAAACGTACAGTTGTGGATTTCCAGACATCGAGATGGTGAGGATGGAACTTTAAATTTTTACGCGATGTCCGATGGTGGAATTCGGCGGTAGGAATTATTCCAAATAACTCGTCGGAACACTCCCCATGATAAAGACGATAGAAGAGGCAGAGTGAACCTACATCTCTGCGTAATGCCAAAGAGTCGAGCTGTTCCGAAATAGCCTGGTCGTTTACGATTCGAATCGCTCTACGCTGTATGCGATCAAGAGGAAGAAGCTGGTATTGGGGAGCTCCGGCCCAGAGATGAGAACAGTACTCCATGTGAGGCCGAATCTGTGCCTTATAAAGTTGAAGGCGATGGACCAGCAAAAAGTACTGTCTCGCTCTGCTGAGCACACCAAGCTTTTTAGAGGCTAATTTAGCCTTACCTTCCAAATGACCGCGAAACTGAACGTAATTAGATATGTCGATAATATATATGATATTCTGCAAGTGCAAGGTTATATATTTTGTGCAGTAAAACGTTTAAATCTATATTAATATTATAAATGCGAATGTTTTGATGTTTGGATGTATTTAAATAGATTTTTTTATAGTAGAGGGGGCAAAACAAGCAGATGGTGCACCTGATGGTAAGTAATCACCGCCGTCTATAAACATCCGCAATACCGTGGGTCTTGCAGCTGCGTTGCCGGTCCTTTAATAATGAATAAGCTCGTTTCTTGAAGGTCCCCAAGTCGTATCCGTTCGGAAACAACCCCGAGGGTAATACCAGACATCGAGGTGGTGAGGATGGAACTTTAAATTTTAACGCGATGTCCGATGATGGAATTTAGCGGCAGGAATTAATCCGAACAACTCGCTGGAACACTCCCCATGATAAATATGGTAAAGAATGCAGAGCGAACCTAAATCTCTGCGTAACGCCAAAGACTCAATCCGATTAGAAAAAGCCTGGGTCGTTGACTATTCGAACCGCTCTACGTTGAATGCGATCTAGAGGAAGGAGCTGGTACTGAGTACTCCTCAGTACCAACTCGGATTGATTGTTCTCACCTCTGTGAGGAGCTCCGGCCCAGAGGTGAGAACAGTACTCAATGTGAGGTCGAATTTGGGCCTTGTAAAGTTGGAGGCTATGGGCTGGCATGAAGTCCTGCTTTGCTCTACTGAGTATACCAAGTTTTTTGGAGGCTAGTTTAGCCTTTCCTTCCAAATGACCGCGGAACTGAACGTTGTTGATATGATGGATGAATGAATGTTAGTTATTCACGCAAAAACTACTAATTTGGATGAAATGTGGCACACAGGTAGATAATGTTTTAGAATAGCACATAGACTCCTTTTTATCCCGGAATAATTAGGTGGATTCGGCAAAACTATATAATAAATAAAAACTTCCTAACCTACCTTTTCCCAAAACAAAAAACAATTCCTAACTGAATATCTTTGCGGAGGATTTCAGTACTAAGCACAGCCAGCGAATTCAGTCATAAACAACACGAACGGAATAGAAATATATATATATATATATATATATATATATATATATATATATATATATATATATATATATATATATATATATATATATATATATATATATATATATATATATATATATATATATATATATATATAGCCCTTCCAATACCCACTGACCGATCTTTATAGTACTGATGAGAAATGTACATAGACTTACAGCTAGCTGTGGTCTGTATAAGTGCTACGCAACGGACGGACTTGAGTCGGACTACCGAAAAGTATACAAACTAGGATTTCTCTACCATGCGAACTGCCCTTAGGAAAAAAATAATTGGCCGGATATTGCTTGGTGTGAAATTTCAGTCTTTACATTCGAACACCTCCAACTACATGACAGATTAGAATGAAGTTTCTCGTATAGATACGTTAATATGAACGCAATACTTTGGTTTTTCAAATTTCAACGCGAGAACAAAATAAGACTTCTCAAAAGTTAGTTGTTACTTACTATCTAATGTTGTCTTTTAAAGTTGTTTTAACATATTTCTGTGAAGAGAACCGTCTGTTATAAAATCTTGTGTCATGTAAATTCGTATTGTTTCAGGTGCCCTCTTCTTCATTCTGGTGTTGGGAATGATGGCGATACTCGCGTTTTATTACCTCGTCAGTTTCTCGTTCGGGGAACGGAAGGCGAGCATCGTCCTAGTGGCGGTAGCTATCATATTTGGTACGTAAATTTTATAGAAGTTTTAGAAACGATTGGATTGCTCGACTGCTATGTTGGCAAATATTATGATGACATAAATCAAAATGGGGGCTTAGAAATATACTATATTTTTTAATTTGGTTTCGGAATATTTTATATACCCATTTTTCCTCATGTTGGTCCCGGGCTCCTTCAAAGAATAGCTCAACTGCCGTTATGCCAGGCAGGTCGTAAAAGGCGACCGATTGGCTACGCGATTCACTACTATCGTTGCTACTAGGTGGTAGAGTTCTGCATTGTCTCGCCCGGGTCTGGTACCACCGCCTTACCTATTCCTGCCGCTATAGCGTCAGTGCTTGTCACTTTCGTGTTCCGGTTTGGAGGGTAAGGTAGCCTATATGTTATTATGCGTGTGACATTAGACCTCGCCACGAGATAGCAACGCACCATTAACACCTTTAGTGTCAATAGGCGATGGTTGACTCTTCCCATCAGGAGACCCTTCTCCTTTTTTGCTATCTTATAAAAAAAACATATTTAAATAGTGTAAAAGAAAAAGAAAAATAGCGAAATAAATTTCATATAAAAATAACCATAATTTTTCAGGGTCAATAAAAGAAAGATGTATTTTCTGTTTTATAAAATAAAAGTAAAAATAGTCGTAATGACCGCCCCGTTGGTCGAATGGTTGGTGAACCTGATTACGTAATAGACGGGGCTCGGGTTTGATTTCCGACAGGTGCAAAAATTTGTGTGATTTTTGTATTTTTGTATTTCTGGGTTTTTGGGTGTTTATTATATATATATATATATATATATATATATATATATATATATATATATATATATATATATATATATATATATATATATATATATATATATATATATATATATATATATTTCGGTATCCATATATGTATTTCTATGTATTAATATCGTTGACTAGCACCCATATCTCAAGCAAATAATTTGCTTACTTTGGCGTTAGATCAATTCATGTAATTTGACAAGGAATATTTATTTAAAAGTAATAATATTATGCTAGTAGCGTTAGGTTGCATCGTGCAGACATCGCATACGTATCTTATATTTGGGCTAGGGTTGTTTGGACCTAGGGCTGGGGCGAGTTAGGGTTGGGTTACAGGTATGTGAATCCACCCATTCATATGTGATGATGCCGTACCGTTCATTGTCGTAGACTGCGTGTATACAGTCAGAATAGTTTTTGCTACCGACTTCACTTTGTTTAACACGGTAAACGGTGCACACAATATTCGAGCAACTTGATCATAAATGCCTATCTTGGTCTCTCCGGATATCTGCAGCCATGCACATTAACAGATACGGGTTTAACAATGTTGTTACACATTATTATTGTCATTTAGTGGTACTTGAGTTCTTGAGCTAAGATTTGTTTGTATAGAATCAATATTTGTCTATATATAACATGATTTTTTAACGAAAAAATATTTTTCATCAAAAATTAACCCGTTTATCGTAAACATATTGTTACGTACTTCGGGTTCGTAATTACACCACTTATATTAAACCGTGTATTTACAATACAAATACACACAACACAACACAACGTAATACTTAAATACTCTGAATAACACTAGTCACTCACTGTACCAACGCTAAACTTAACCGATTACACAATAGAACACTCGCTTTGCACTGGTCACTTACAAGTATCGCTCTCGATCGCTTGATAAAAAAACTGCTCTGTATTTGTCAACACATCAACACATCTCTATTTATACCCAGGGTAAAGTTCTACCTGGATCCAGAAAATCTAAATGTATCGGGAAACAAAAAAACACTTCTTATTGTAAACAAGTTATGACTCATAAATCCTAATACACGCTACTTTCAACCTTAAAACCTTGGGAAAGTTCGATTCACTTTCCTTGGCAACGTGCGAAATAGTAACTACGTCGGCTCACATGAACTTTAATTAAGCATGCAAAATTCGATAAAAATATTATTGTTCTTACGTCATTACTAAAATATTTCATGATTCTAATAAATTTAATATGCAATCTAATATGTAATTGAAGTAGTAGTAGTTAAATAAATTAAAATAAAAATGATTATTCTGTTACTCTTTTGAAAACAATATAATAATTGTCTTTTAATAAAATAAATTAAATAAATATTATTTCCAGGAATCTTTACTCCTTTGACTGCAATTACAAAAGATATATTTGGAAAACAATATACCAACGTTTTGCTGATGCTCACGATGGAGTTGATCAAGTTCACGATACCACCGCACACTTTCATCCTGACAATCATTAATGTCTTAATGGTGGGCAGCGTTAACGCAAAGTGCTCTTCGGGAGAACTGTGTATACATGGACCAGATGGTTTTTCTGTTGGTGTTGATGCATTTAAAAGATGTTGCAGTAAGTATCCTGTTTATTTAATAACTTGGGATTTATTTCTGAAAATTAAAAAAAATATATGTATTTATCCCGTGTTGATATTGTTATTTTTTCTGCCAGGCATTTCGAGAAAAAGCGAATTAAAACCAATAAAGAACTATCACCATCGAGACTAATATTTAATAAGCCTCTGCTTTGTCTCTGCTGCGTATCGCATTACCTTTTTTGCTGCAAAATCTTCAATGCCTATAAACAACGAATTCTAATTTCAAGAGTAAGATAACAAGCATATTTGTGCCCGTGGCATTACATCCCTGCCACGTGGATGGCAACTGTTGTGACTTAACACAACAGTAGGCGATCCCGGCGGTGGCTCGGGCACTTGCCCTACACCACTTGCCGCAAGAATCAATACAAACAAGAAGCTATATATTTAACCTATAACGACGGCTTCCGCGCATTTGAGTCCGCCGGTGATACTCTGAATGGTACGTTATTACCAGTTCCTATGAAAATATAGAAGTCTGTATACTTATGCATGTGGCATTAGACCTATATAAAAGTTCTTAAATTTTAACAGACAATTATTTACACAATTCATTTATTTCACTTACTTGGTGTAGAGTTCTGCATTGTCTCACCCGAGTCACAGAATATATAATAGTACAAGTACAGAAGAGACACTCCGGAAAGTCGTTTAAAGAAATAGGGACTCTTGCTACGATACAATTAAGTCGAAATCAGATCGCGCGGCGCTTGATTACCTACGTTTCTATTTACCTAGAAGTTACGTCTCTTTCTAACGCGTAACTCTTATCCTTTCTAATGAAATCAGGGTTGTCTCAAAGATACCCCGTGTTGGTTTTGGGCTCCTTTGAAGAATAGACCAACTGCCGTTCTGCGATGCAGGTCGTAAAAGGCGACCGATTGGCTATACGAGTCACTACCATCGTGGCTCCTAGGTGGTAGAGTTCTGCATTGTCTCGCCCGAGTCTGGTACCATCGCCTTATCTATTCCTGCCGCAATAGCGTTAGTGCTTGTCACTATCATGTTCCGGTTTGAAGGGTAAAGTAGCCAATAAACTTATGCATGTGGCATTAGACCTCGCCACAACATAGCAACGCACCATAAACACCTTTGGTGTCTATAGTCGATGGTTTACTCTTTCCATCAAGAGACCCATCAACTTGCCTGGCATAGCGGCATTTGCTCTATACTTCAAAGAAACTCTGATCAAAATAGAGAAAATGAATTTTGTTAATAATTAATTAATGTTAAGATATAATTTATGGACTATGTTGCATTTTAATTTGCAATACTGAGGCATGATAAATCTGGGTAATCCTTTCCTATAGTACTCAAAACATCTACTTATAAAATTACGAGTAAACTAAACAAAACATAAATAGGTATTTATTACGTTTCAAAATGTTTCCGTAAAGTAAAAAACGAAAACTTTGCATCCTTCTGTTTATTCGTCAGCCATATACACAGCAATTATTCGTATTACGATTCCCCATTTTATAAGAGTACCTACAGTAATAAACCTTACGTTGCAACGATGAGCGGATCGCATCCAAAGAGTATATAATCACTACGTCTTAAGAGACGGGTGTTCCACAGAAAAAAACAATGTATGGCATTACATACTCGACCAATACCAACATAACAAGATGAAACTAATACCGCAGATAACAATTACTGTTATTGAATAAGCAATACTGCCAACATAGTAAAAAGGTTTGGGTTCTTGCGGAATATATCGATATTCCTTATTCTATCGATAATCAATTTAAATGTTAATTTCTTTGGCTGCAGTAAAATAAAACAGTAAAATTTATTAGATTTTTAATAAATTATAGTATAGCCACACAATATTTTGCTTAATACAGTTGAAAATATGGTAATAAGAAGAAATAGAGTTATTTAAAAAAATAAAACAATAATATGAAATATTGAAGTTATTTAGGAACCGTACTAAGGTTTTTCAAACGATGTCTTTGATTGAAATCAGGTCTTTCAACTTTCAAGATAATTTATGCATGTTGTAATAGACAATGATAAAAGGTAAAATGAGAATTCAGAATATATTTTACCTGCAGAGTAAGAAACAAAACCAAGGACTTTTAATTTATCGAATCGATTAATGTTACACACCTATCTTATATTTTTTATAATAACTCTATAACACCTATATTCTACAAAAAAATATTCTTTCTTCTCCCTTTTTACATGATTAGCTGTGAGTGTTACAATCAAAGCTTCATATACAATAAGGCTTAACAGTAGGCGGTAGTGCTCAGCATAGTTTCACACTGGTCACCTTTTAATTATCTGTAAGAAATAAATGTGTATTATTACAAAATCAGTGTAAATTTGGCACAGATTTTCGTTATCAATTTAAATGTTTATTTGCGCAGATAGTAATGACTTTTTTTGCACCAATAGCAAACAAGCGAGTGATTTTCCTAGTGGAAAGAGACAACCATCACCTATAGGCACTAAAGATGTTAGTTTTGCATTGCTATCCGTGTGGCGAGATGTTCATACTTCATAATAGGTAATAAGACGGTGGCTCCCTAACTCGGGGAGATGTTGTGGAACTCTACTATCCCCGTGTTGGTCCAGGCTAATTTTGAAGAATAGACCAACTGGCGTTCTGCTAGGTAAGTCGCAAAAGGCAACCGATTAACTCTATGTATCGCCGCCATGGTGACCACTAATTTGTAGAGTTCTGGAACGTCTTGCCCGGATGGTAGCAAATACCATTGCCTTATCTATTCCTACCGCAATAGCGTCAATGCATGTCGTTGTCGTATTCCAGTTGTCGTATTGGAGGATAAGGTAACCGGTAGACTTACGCACGTGGCATTGCCATCTTGCCTTACGGATAACAACGTATCATTAATCTCTTTGATATCTATAGGCGATGGTTTCTCTTTCCAACAAGAGAGCCATCTGCTTGCTTGCTATTTTGATATTGAAAAAATCTAGTATTTCTGATGGTATTGACGTTGTTAGTCAACCGTTTGCCTTTTACGGACAACCTGACAAAATTGCAAATAGTCTTACACTCATAAAGAGCCTCAACCAATACGGGGAATAAGGAAAGAGAAAAGCCAATTTGTCTGGATGATGATTGATATACAACTTTCGATTTTTGCTACTCATATGGGATTTGATATGAAAATTTACATATATATAACTTTCATAAATTAAGTTGCTATTTTGGCAATTACTCAATACTAATACATCTGAACAGTAAAGTGTTTACTAGCAATATACTATTTTGATTATGTACTTAAAGTAATGCAAAAACATAACCATTTTGTATAGTGTTGTGGTGGTATCTTGATGATGTTGAAGAAATCCTATAGAAGTGATAGCATATTTTTACAACTGTATTTCCTTACCTTTTTGAAAGATTTTCCTCTTTGAAATCCTTTGCACATACAAACTTCAATTGATGCATCTTCATAATTTTTATAAAATCTGTTCTTTTTCTCTGTAACCTCGACCCCTACACATTAAAAATTAATTTTAAATCATAATCAAAACCAATAAGAATTGCACAAGTGAATATTTGTCAGTAAATACTATCTACTGACGAAATCTATAAATATTACTAACTAGTATTTTTTTAAATTTCATTACAAATTAATGAAAGTTGTCTAAATAATTTATTAATTCGAAATTTATCATATCAGTCTTGAGAATTAATATCATTAGTATTTTAACCCAGGTATGTGCTAATTTTTTTAAGTAAAAAATAGATTTTTTTGGTATTAAAACAGCAATATTATTACTTCTAATACACAAATAAGATTTAAACACCAAAATATTTTTTGTACTATGAAAAGAATTTTATCGATAATCGCATTAATGTAATTTGCACTGCACTATTACTCTGCTTGGATCCGAAACGTAGTACCAAAATTGGTACCACGAATAAAGGCACCACTGGGTTATGAAAGGGAAGGACCACAAGCGATAACCGATATGATTATCACTTGACTGCAGAAGAAAGAAGTTTCTAGACTGCCAAAATGACAGACCGGCGGTTGACTGTATTCAAACAGGTGCTGGTTCGAGAAGGGAGGAAATAACGGGAAAGCCACTAACCTGGACTCTTCCGGTGTTTATACACCACACTTTATCTTCTTAGGTTGTAAAGCGGCGGTTGAAACTGCGGATATCACACGCGCGCGAAACAGCGATGCGTTTTCGTTTTAGTTTTAGTTATGACGGCGGCCGTATTGCGAATGCGAGGCACTGCGAATCGCGCACTCCCCTCTTCCCCTCACCCCGTAGCTTCATATGTGGTCTTCTTAGTGCATTTTCGTGACTTACTAGGAGATCGGACCAGGAGTATAGGAGGAATAGGAGATTTAGCGGAAGCGGGTTTATATAGCGATACCACTGCTGTTTATTAAAATCATTTAGATTTTTTTGTTAAATACTTTATGATTGCATTGTAAATAATTAGGAAAAAGATAAAATAATAAATTTAGCGCTTACCGTTTTTTGTTTCATAGATATTTGGCAATAAATACATTCACTTTGTTTCACCCAGTTGGCCAGTTTTTATGCAACATATTTAGCGAATCGTATTAATCATTTTACTTTTCTTTTAATACACAGCACACTTTAACGTTTTAAAAACAAAATATATTTAAAATCGTTGTAAGTTAGATATTATATTCATTGTTATACAATAAAATCACTTTAAAAAATGGCGGGATGTTACAAGTTCTGAAACGACAGATAAAATAATAATTGACATCTAATGGGTCATGGCGCTGACATTTTCCGTTTAACTTTAAAAGCCTTTACGCTGGTAGAAGATTAGATTTTTGCGTGCTTCGTAATATGTACGGGTTATATACAGCCATTAAAAAGACGGCAATGCCCGTACATTTTTGTTTTTCCAAATGACTTGCGCCAGACTGGATCCGTATACTGGACACACAGTACACAGTATACTGGAGACTAACAGTAGTCAATCTACATACATGTAATATTCGAGCAACACACACATAAACACTCTCACGGACGCGATATCTCGGAATGGTTCGGGACAGTTTGTTCCGCACCAGTCCGAGATATCGCGTCCGTGAGAGGTGTTTATGTGTGCCATGCTCGAATATTACTTGTATGGAATATTGACTTCAGTTAGTCTCTAAGTATTCTGTGGTATAGGCGAGAGTCAGAGGCCTGCCCGAGTCTGATACCACCGCCTTATTTATTGTTGCCGCAATGGCATCAATGCTTGTCACTGTCGTGTTCCGGTTTGGAGGGTAAGGTAGTCGGTAAACTTATGCATGTGGCATTAGACCTCGCTACAAGATAGCAACGCACCATTAACATCTTAGGTGTCTATAGGCGATGGTTCCATCAGGAGACCCATCTGCTTGTTTACTATCTTATGATTTATAAAAAAAAACTTCTACTTTCCTTTAATTTCAGTGTACACCCTTACAGGAACGTTTTAACATATTAAGTGTATATACACGATGGTTATCTCTTCATGATGTGATTTTATCTAAATTTTATCCCGTGTTCGTTCGGGCCCGCTTTACGGATAACAAGTAATCTATGTGCTATTCCAGATATATTTACATTTTGCCAAATTTCATCCAAATCGGTTAAGCCGTTTTGGGTGATTCAGTAACCAACATCCATCCAAAATTTCGCATTTATAATATAATATAGATTATATTATTTATTATTTAATTTCAGTGGAAAAGGTGAAGCCAATGTGTTACTTCTGCTTCGAAACGTACTCACCTTTTAAACTGGTATTGATTTTAGTAGGACAATTCTTCATTTATATGGTAAGTGTTCCATTATCTGAATTATATCTAAAATAAATAAGTATTTTCACGCCGGGATTCGTGCAGGGAAGGCAGAGTGAACCGAAATCAGTCATCTCATCAAAACACAAATGTGAAATGAAAGCCAAGCTCAATATAAGAGGATGCGTCTCTGTTGACTTCGCAGCCAAAAAATTGACATCTATTTGGGTATCAAGTTTTGTAAATAAATTCCTAAAATCTTAGTTCCAAGAACATGCAAATTTACATAATAATTTATTATTTCTTGGTACAACCACAGTTTTTGATACTTAAAAAGTAATGTAAGTTCTCAAATTTTAACAGACAGTTATTTACACAACTCATTTATTTCACTTAGAATACATATCTAGCTCAAAATTTGATTTGGCTTGTTTTCACATACAGACAGACAATTAGTGTAAATTTTATGCCCATTAATGTGCTTTCTGTTTATACTGTACATACACTGTTGTGAAAAACTAGTCAAGTTTTGAGCTAGATATAGGTTTATTTTTTTTATGTCATAGGATGGTTCGCCTGATGGAAAGAGTCCACCATCGCCTATAGACACCAAAGATGTTAATGGTGCTTTGCTATCTTGTGACGAGGTCTAATGCCACATGCATAAGTTTACCGACTACCTTACCCTCTAAACCGGATCACGACAGTGACAAGCACTGACGCTATTGCGGCAGGAATAGCTAAGGTGGTGGTACCCGGCCCGAGTGAGATAATGCAGAACTCTACCACCTAGTAAGTGAAATAAATGAATTGTGTAAATAATTGTCTGTTAAAATTTAAGAACTTATATAACTTACTCGAAAACGCATCTTGCAAAACTCGAGCATGATCGAGTATCAAGTTTGGACGTGTATTCAATTTTGCAATGTATGGAATTATCATAAGATTAATTTTTCAGTAGTCTCAGAAAATTCTCTGCTCTGCTCTTGGTGTGCGCTGATGCTTTCTTTGCTAGAAAGTACACAATAACAGTGTGTTTTTAAAAGCACTTGAAGTCCCGGTTAACGTCATAATTGTTCAGTCTAAAAGCGGAAACAGTTATCTCCCTTTCTGTCATCCAACTGTTTCTTATTTTTTAAATATATTTAATTTGATGATCAGGAGTTCCAAAAAGTTCGGATTTATTTGTCTTCGTCGCGTGGAAACCGGTGATGATGGCTTTTATGATATAGTACATAAACAAGACGCTAGCTTTTATGCTAATAGTTTGCAATTAAATTTTACATTATCAAGATCATTCCAGGTTCTAGTGGTACTAACAGAGTACGGACTGTTCAATTCTTTGGGTACGAAACTCATGAGGATGAGATACAGACCGACGGCTGCGATCAACGAAGACGATATGGTGAAAGCTGAGAAGGCTTACGTCAGCAAAGCGATCAACTCTCGTAAGTTTTACCTCCTTTTTACGTTCCAACTTCAGATATGGAAGCCCTAATAATTTCACGAAATACATTGAAAATCCAAATAACAAAAACAATGTTTTTATGTATAGTCACGATAAAAATAGGTTCTTCACCTTAAGATCTTATTTCGCTTGCACTAGTGTACGAATCAATCATGCCAACATATAAGTACAATAAAATTAGTAAAGTGCGTGTCGGGCCATGCGCAATGTAAGTTTCCGGGGTTGCCCATCACGATAATGTGGACTAAAAAGACAGCTTTTATTGTTTCGTACTACGAATATATGTGAATAACGGTTATGTGACGCACACTTCCCCGCCTATAAAAACTTTTCCCTAAAGACGGACGATTGTTAATGACATTATTCGAATTATTCGGTTATAGAAGTAATGCAAATTTTTCAAATTCATTCGAATTTCATTATTACTATATAATTATTATATACCAATTCGAATATCCGTAAGCTCATCTATAACTAAGCTCTATGCACTGAGTTTACTGTGGCAAATTGAATCATCAAACTTAACGAAAATTAGTAGTCTCTTTTTTTTTTTTTTTTAAAAAAGTTAACTATTTTTTTTTTTAAATCGGAAAACGGTTAATTTTGTATGGCAAACCGAATGAACTAGCGATTCGCAAATCAGTAACCATTCATTCGCTACTCCTATGTATTAAATGGATACGCCTTTCAAGACAATTTCCTAGTTTGGCTGCGTAGCTTGCATTTAAAATTTATTTGCAATTTAGCAATTTAAAAATTTAGCAAGTAATGCTTATTCACCTTTCATAGAGTGAAGTTCTATTCGACTCTCCTGAAGATGCATCGGTTACGAAGTGAATGTGCGTTGAGTACATAATTTGTGTGTTACAGCCTTTGCTTCTGACGTGTAGGAAGTGTGGTGGAAGTGGGTCAACTATTGTGCTGCTCTGTGATCTTCTCAAAATTTCATCTCTTGGTTAAGTTTGCCCTATTCCTTACACTACCTTTCATTTCAGTTGCATCACAGCAATTCCATATAAAGTTTCACGGAAATTTTGCAAATTTAATACCATCATTTCTTATTTAATAATTCTGAAAATTTGTTTTTTAGTTAATTATGTCGCGTCTCCAGGCATGAGTTTGTTTAAAAATGGTAATTTTATTCATCTTATTAATTTAACAGTTTATTACTAAAATGGGCAGAAACTTCGACCACTGGCCGAAATTCGGCACTTGGCCGAAATTGAACATGTGGCCTAAACTAATACGATATTCGACATTCGGTCGAAATTTGACATTCGGCCGAAATTCGGCATTCGGTTGAAATTCGACATACGGTAGAAATTCGACATTCAGCCGAAATGCGGCAAATTCATTAATCAATATAAGTGTTTATCGAAATAAGATTGATTGATTCGTAACTCTGCTCGTGAGACTTGTTCACAACCCATGATTACATTGAAGTGATTACTATACCAATCAATCGATTTAACGGATCATAAGACCCGGGTCTTTCAGTATTGATATTCTTTCTGATCGAACGAACGACATATTATGCCTACTGTGGTGTTTACTAATTACTTTTAAGTGTTTACGGTAATAGCTAATAGGATAATGCTGATAGGAAAGTACTTTGGCGAGATCTCCGGAACCTGGGCTTCGGAGTTCGGGCATAAACTATATTAATATACCTATACTAGCTGAACCGGCAAACGTTGTTTTGCCATATAAATTATTTGATTAAAAAATAAGGGCTGGTAATAGAAGGGTAAAATTTAGAGTTGTATGTATTTTTCAATGCTGAATCATAAAAAAATAAAAATAAAAAAATTGTCCATAAAATAAAAAAGTATTTTTAGGGGTGGACAACCCTTAGGGTTATAAAAAATAGATAGTAGCCAACTCTCTGACCTACTGAATATGCATACGAAATTTCTTCAAAATCGGTCAAGCCGTTTCGGAGAAGTATGAGAACGAACATTGTGGCACGAGAATTTTATATGACATTTTTTTCGCAATGAACCTAAGGCAAGTCCAAATGACAGTAGGCATGGTTTCGATACATCAAAACGTAACTTATATCGGATATGTGTTTATTATCATACCATATCGATATCTAAATATACAAAGCGCAATGCAACAACACGAGAACGAAGTACGAATAACGAACAAAACGCTAACTTCACGTCATGACAGTCAGAGACAAAGTGAATAAAAACTGTCTATGTCATCTATATGACATCGACAGTTTTTATTCGCTTTGTATCTGTCTTACCATTCAATTTGTTACTGGCGTTAAAGTGATGAAGCGAATATTACGTAACTTCGGCTAGTGTGCAAATCGTACTACTGATATCGATATCTGAAAACGGTTTTGGATATCAATATGAAAACTGAATATCGGTTTCATATCCGTTTTCAACCTAATACGAAAACGCCCATGACTAAATGACAGGTACTGTGATTCTGAGCGTTTTGCTTTTGGGCGAGCAAAGTGCTCAGCCAGAGCCCATAATTGTTAAAATATACAGAACATTATCTAAATAGCCACTAGCTATCTATACTAGCGTGATCTATTTGTGTGTAGCGACATCTAGACCAGCATAGCGAACTATTTTGCGTAAAATTTTAAATCATTTGTGAAACTACATTTTATAAGTTGATCGACTATTACTCAAAAACTTGTAAACCCTTCTAATCCGTGATAGTTTTCCTTTTAATTTCATTATATTTACTACTACCATTTTACCGTTTCCCACCCCCAAAACTAACCGTTTAGCCTGCAGAGGGGGGGGGGGGGGGCAACACTTGACTCTAACAAGAATTAGTACTTAAAAGTTTGATATTTTACAAACGACTCCCTTAATCGAAAACTTGTTTTTACAAACCCACAATATTTTTTAAAAACCTATCTAACGATACCCCACCTGATAGGGTACGTGAGAAAAAAAGTTAACATCCCCACTTTTCATGTAGGGAGAGCTAACCTGAAAAAAAATATTTGTCTAAATTTTATGTTACTACTTTGCTATTGTGACTATTATGTATATTCATGCCATATTACAGCTTTCTAGTAATAAGGGTCTGATGGACGGACATAGCGAAACTATATAAGGGTTCCTAGTTTACATCGGAACCCTAAAAACAGTTCTACTAACATTGAATAAATGTCACATTTTCTATCAAATAAAGTTTATCTCAATTGAATAAATTTAACTTTTACTACTAATTTGAAAATTATTCGAGGTTTTTGATGGCGTATTAATTATCATAATAGGTATAATGCACAATTGAAATGAAACTAAAGAGGAAGATTAACTCAAAAAAATCATGTATTGAATTGACAACTAGCCAAATAAACAAGCAAATTTCTATAAAAGCTACAAACAAAGAAATATATTAATAACGGATATAGCCACCATTAGCGTCAATGACACATTGTAATCTATTTCTCATGGAATCTACGAGACGAGAGCATAAATCTGACCCTCTTGTATCTTCCCAAATAGTTCGGCAGTGGTTTTCTATGGCCTTTTTGGTCCTTTCATTTTCATTTTTCCATCGCTGAGCCATTAAATCCTATAGATTTTCTATGGGGTTTATATCTGCAGATTTTGCTGGCCAAGGAATCACATATCACTAAGCCGGATGAACCACTTATTTCCAATACGAGCGGTGTGCGTGCAAGCATAGTCATGAACATAGATGATCTGAGCCACCTCATTGGCTGGATACACCGTGCGAATACTTGGTAGCATACTATCTTTCAATACAGACGGATAATGTGTTGCGTTTGCTCTTGAAGGAAGAAGAACGAGCTCGCCCACTCCAACCGCTGATATCCACCCCCACATATTGGCTGAGATTCGCCCAGAATTGAAATTCGACACTACATGGCCTTCGGTACATCTCGTACCATTATATCTCCACAAATGAAGCCTTCCGTGTTGGCTTGACATAAAGCTTTTTTCTTCTGTAAATATAATGGTGCTCCAATCAAAGTTCAAATAAGTCTCTGCAAACCTCAACCTTTTTGCGTGTCGCCTATAATGTAATCCTATTGAGTGTAATGCATTTCTTATCACTCTTTGACTAACACGATACAATTGGGCGTAATGATTAGTTGATGTTAAGCCGTTTGCTTCATATTGCCTTTTCGTGTCAGCTTTTTGTGAAGCATTGAGAATAGGACGGCAGCCAGGATTATTGTTACAGTGATCTACGAGTGCACCTTCTTCACCGTGTCACCTTATCCAGAATCTCACACTATCCCTGGTCACATTCAGACGACGTGATATCTCACTGATGTTGTAGCCAGCTTCATGTTCGGCAATTATTGCTGCTCGTTCTACAATTCTTAAAGGTCTCAGCATTATTATGACATTACGAAAATAAAGAAAATTATAATTATGGCAAATATATTTTGCAATAAAATATTGAATAACACTAGAAATCTAGAAATAACAACGGTAACATTAACCATGATAATAGTTTTATCATAAATATTAATGGCAGGTCAAATCAATAAAAAGGTTTTAATTAAAAAAAAACATTAGCATCTCTTTAGATAATAATCATTTACATAAGATAAAATAAAGAAATAGTGTTGACGCAAGCAAATCTGAGCCATGTTATCGAACAGCTAAGCATAATTTTCTATGCAACAGTCTATATGTGGCAAATTTTCAAAAGATCATATTATGTGCTCGCAGCTTGTTAAATGAATCAATTTGAAAACTGACGAACTTATTCGTACCGTTACTGCACATCAGATGGCTCTAAGTTGAATTTAAAAACACAAGTTATTAAGTTGATATCTGATCAATAATTATCCTAAGTTTGTATTTAGGTGTTGATGTTGATTTGAACAAGGTAAAGGTGTTGATTTTTTCGGCATTTACCAGCTGCCCAATAAATGTTACTCTGTCTATTGAGTAAAATTTAAAACCTATGTTATTGTTAGATTTTTTCATTTGTTTTATCGTTCATCATATTTTTTTCATTGCTGATAACTTGTTTTGTTTTCAGCTAAAGATCAAATTGACGACGCGATGTTAGTGGACGACGTACACAAGAGTTATTTCAATATATTGGGGAAACCGTGTAATGCTGTGAAGGGCGTCAGTTTTTCTATTAAAAAGGGTGAGTCTATACATTTTATTTGAGTTGGGGTTTTTTTTAAAATCTATACCCAAATTTCCTTTTTTAGGGTAACTTACCAAAGGGTAACAAACGGAACCTTAATAAAATGACTCCGCTGTCTGTCACGGCTGTATTTTGAGCTGAAATGAAACATGATAATGAAATAAATGGGACCTGATAGTTTTATTTTTCTATCAGGAGAACCATCTGTTTGTTCATATTATATATGAAATAAAAATAAAAAATCACAAAAATATCACAGAATGTGTCAATGGGACCGATTTCGCAACAAGTAAAAAAAAGTTTGGAAAAACAAAAAGTGCACGACTTATAATGCTCACGTGATAGTATAAAAATCGAGTTACAGGTGATTCCTGTAACTCGATTTTTCAAGCTTTGCATATTAACACTAGGTGGCTACATGAGAAATAAAACAAAATAAAGTGAAAATAATAGGAATAATACGAATAAATCTTAATACGAACAAACTGTACGTCACCTACGCATTTGGTAGGACAATAATTAATGTCAATTTTATTTATGTTTATGCTGAAAATAAAATAAAATACTAGTTTAGTTTTTTGTTAATTATAATTAAACTACACACATTTAGATATTCATTTGAAAGTCCTATAACAATATGAGACTTTATAAAAAAGTCAGATGAAATAATGTTATTTTTTCTCAAGAGTCCTGTTTCCAAGCTACACTATTTTTTACTGCTTGACAGAATTTCTTTTTTTGATTTTTTATAATGATTTTCTCGTTTCTATGACATTAATTATTTTTATCGTAAACTGATGTTAATTATGCTCAGAATAGCTAAATAGAACGCTTAGAACATAAGTAGCCATACTAAAAGTGTAACGTTTCAAGTTAAACAATGAGCACGTCAGTACACAAGAACGACTCGCATTGTGAAGAGCAATTTTGTTAAATCATTACGTACTGTGCGGTGAAAAATTATTAAACTAATCACACCGGTATTTCCGGAACCCGTCATCAGATCTTTACCAAATTAAAATGTCGTCTACACGGAAAGTATACTCTCCCAAATAAAAAAACATATTTTTCTAAGTCGATTCATAAATGGCCGAGTTCTCCTCCTTTTGGGTAGTCGATTGAAAATAACAAAAATGAAGATGGGAAAAAGACTATTGACACTGAACACGAACCTAGCTGCTACTATTTCTTGTCGCTGTCATTTTATAATGGCTTTGTTTAATAAATGTTTGATGTCATTTAGATTATACTGGTATGATAACCAATGACTTTCAGTCCTTGACTTCCCTATTAGTTCGTTTCGTTGGACAAACATAGGTTGGTAGATTTCTTCAACGTTTCCCCCGAGTCTAGAGTACCGTCCTGCGGGTTTTGACTACAAGTGATACAAAATATTTTTGAATTGAATAATCCTAAATCACACCCCAAGTGGGTGTGATTTAGGATTTTACATACATAGGTACATGCTTTTTTCTTAGATAATCTAATAAACAAGTACTATACAACTTATTGTAGCCACTGATCTTCCTATTAATTAGTTGGAAAATTAAAAAAAAATAAGTCAGGTTTTGTACTATGTTATATTAGTCGTTTTTAAAGTATAGTATTAAAGTAACATTCAGAGAATGAATGTTCACTCTTTGATTTCTTAAATACTTTAAGTAAAAAGACAGAGAGTAAGAAACGCAGGGCGGAGGCACGCGTTTATCAATTGACGTTCGATGGGTATCTTTTGTTAGTTTACTGTTCTTAATATTAAAATTTTAAATGTTAGTTTTGTAAAAGTTTAAATTATTACATTGAACCTTACGATGCAACCAAAATTATTATGAATTTCGTTTTAGGCGAGTGCTTCGGTCTGTTGGGTGTCAATGGTGCTGGCAAATCGACTCTCTTTAAAATGTTAACTGGAGTTGAATGTCCGACACTGGGGAACCTGTATGCGAATGGATATTTTATCAAACAGCATTATCAACAGGTGACTTTTATATTATTAGTTGAAACTAATAATAACTATATATAGGCTTACCACCTATCACATTGTGGGACCATATCTTCGGCTAATGGTGGTTGTACTTGTACCCCTGCCTACCCTTTGAGGATAGAGGCGTGAACATACTTTTTTTTTTTAGTTGAAACAAGTTTATACCACACTTGTATTTTTATTTCACTACTAGCTGTTGCCCGCGACTTCGCCAGCGCGGACTTCGTTTACTCCGCACAGCTCCTCCCCGTAGGTGATAGCGTGATAATATGTAGCTACTAGCGGCAGAATATTCCGTTGTATCACCCAGGTTTGGTAATTCCGCATTCTGCATTAATAGCGCCAATGCTCAGCATTGGTGTATTCCGGCTTGCAGGGGTAAAGTAGCCGGTACCTTACACATTTAACATTACATTCAGTCAAAAAAGTATCGGGATTTCTTTTTTATTATTAAAATTTTAAAATCTTCAATAAGTTTATATTATACGCAAAAACAGTACAACGCTCTAAGGGTGCAATACAATAATGCCTTTAGAATGCTGATGGGGCGGCCATGATTGTGCAGCGCGTCAGGGATGTTCGTTGAGGCGCACGTAGACTGCTTCTACACAACTATGCGAAAGCGGTGTACATCCTCGTTGCGTAGGGTTCGATCCACCCCCAGTAGCATCCTAAGGGCATTTGTTGATAGGTTCGATTGTCAGTACTTGAATCACTGTAGTATGATTCACGAACTGGCAAATCGATCCTGCCCCAGTTTTAAGTTATAGTGTTTAGTTCTACTAATAAATAGGTTTAAGTTATATGTAATACATGTGTACTAACAACATAATAAAAATGTATGATCCCTGTCGGTCGAAATAAAATATTTATTATTATTATTTGTCTATTTTAAATTTTACAAATAATTATTATAGTAAGTACAATCTGTCCGCATATTAATGTTAATTATTTGGAAAATAAAAACAAATGATTTATTTTTATTTTCAAACAACAATAGTTATTTTAGTCAATAATAATTTCAGTCACAGTATCAAATATTTTACTCTAATATACCTCGTCAATTGCGCAGTCAGGGCCACTAACCACTCGACCAACGGGGCGGTCAAGAAAAGGTATAAACTAAAGTACCTGTAAAAATATAAAAATCTTTGATTTAAGTCAAACTGTTAGTATGTAGTATAAGTAGTAATTTCCTTTTCTAACAAAATTTTATAATTCTGAAAAACGTTACAGGATCTTACGTGAGAAGAGGGTGTGAACCCGCCGGGTTTTAGAAATCTTTTGTACACTTTACATGGGGTTGGGGCGAGGGGTCAAAAATCGCAAAAAATATCCTTACGCGACTAATGAAATGCCCTGAGCACTTCGACCTCAATAAACCTTATCGTAGCGTATTTTTTTATGTAAGATTGACGATAATTTAAGTGTTACTATATAAAAGTTTTTATGAAATATAACAATAATAATAATACTATTCACAGGACAAATAACACTTACTGATCAAACCCCAAAGTAAGAAAATTATTTGCTTGTATTATGCATATGCATAGAAATACATATATAAATACAAGAATATATTTAATAAACACCCAAATCCAGAAATACAAACATGTATGCTCATCGCACAAATGCTTGTCCCCGTCGGGGATCGAACCCCGTCGATTGCGTAGTCAGGGTCGCTAACCACTCGACTAACGGGGCGGTCAAAAAAATATTATATTTTATGAAAATAAAAGTTGCCTTGAAAATAAAAATGGAAACTTTTCGTGCTATGGTTTACGTGACACAACTGCATCTAGTGAAAGAACTGGTAGTAGAAATACATACATATAACAAAATCGCATGAAAAAACAACGGACGGAGTGCTATCACTACATAGATTGAAGCACCGTAATGGCGGCACGTTTCTAGGTGTCCGTGTTTTCAGAGTTGCCAACCGAAGAAACTTTCCCTAAATTTTTTATACGTATAATAATATGCAGTCAACTAGTCAACTACACATTATTATATGAATAAATAAGTACATTGGATTTTGTCCATAATAATTAATTAGTTTCATAATTTATAAATAATAAAGAAGAAGTAATTTAGCTTGTTTATGTAAAATCAAACCAAATTCGTTTTTGCCAAATGCTTACTATGGTTTTTATGTGTGGGTGTTAACGTGTAAATAGCGTTACCGAGCTTACTATGGGTGCTTCAAAGTGTACGTTTCTGGAATTCCGTCCGTTGTTTTTTCTAGGTTCATTTAAAATCGTAGGAAAGTCAAAACTGTACATTGAATATTTAAAAAAAAAAAAATACTTGGGTCTTGATCTACAATCGATATCGAAGCCAAAAATATAGTTTTAAGAATTTTTGTCTGTTTGTCTGTATGTATGTAAACTCAAAAACAACTGCATGGATTTACTTAAAATTTTGCATGAATATTACTAACAGGTCGGGTCAATATATAGGCTACACATTATCACGCTATCACATACGGGGGAAGAGCTGTGCGGAGTAAACTAAGTCCGCGCGGACAAAGTCGCGGGTACCAGCTAGTAATAACTAATTACTTAGCACTGGACAAATGCCACGATTTAGCGAGACTCCAAAATATGTAAATTACATGCTTGTAATATGGATGCTAGTCAACAATACTAATAAATACACAGGAATGTATGTCTGAACACTGAATTATATTTATTAAACTCCTGGACCCGGAAGTTATAAACATATACGCTCATCACACAATGTGTAGTCCTTTCATACATTTAAACATGAACTCGTCTCAATCGGCGTTGTTACTTAAATCTAATGGCCACTCGAATCTGTTCAACAAATTTACTGATAAAACTTAATAATTCGAATTCATTCACAGTATTTGAACTCCTTGGCGTATTGTCCTCAATTCTTTGGACTAGACGAGTTTCTGACAGGCAATGAGAATCTGAGCCTTCTACTTACGCTTCAAGGATTATCGCCTAATGATGTTAAAGAATCTGTACGGTCTTGGATAGAAATTATAGGTAAGTGCTATGTAACGAGCTCATTATATGTAGACATATCGAAGATTGGTATCTTCTGTCACAGTGTATATCTTCGATGGACTCCGAGACTAATCGACTGATTTTTATATGATGTTACATATTTTGTGTCATATATTGCAATTTAGGTCATATATCCTTATACTGGGAATTACTGCAAAATCATGCCCGTTTCCAATAAATGTTATTACCGCGATTTTATAGGCTTAAAAACATGTGTACAAAATAAGCTTAAAATCTTGACCTCATAAGAGGTCGGGAACATTTTATTTATAACAAATAAAAATAACTAAAACCGGTATTTTTCAGTTTATTTCCAATATCTCAGAAAATGTGCGCCTAATTGACATTAATAAAAATCTTTTTTTAACAACTATTAAAATATGAAATTCAAAAAAGGCTACACATCTTAATTTTTTTCATGAACAAAACAAGCTTGTTTTGTCAAGAGCTATTTTGTTTTTTAATAATAACAAAGCCGTTTGTTAATTGAAAAAAATGTGATTCTTGTTAAACAAAGGTATTGTAAATACTTTTTAATTACTTCCTGTCTCATGTCGATTTCTTCTCTTAGACGAAAGTTATTCACATTAATTGCATTTTCACTTTAACAATTTTGTAATAGATTGCTTAGGTAGTGTAGGCACCTACCCCAAGATCTACATTTATCAAGAAGTTTCATTCATTTTCAATGAAAATTGGTTGAATTACGCACATTTTCCAAAATAGAAAAAAATCGAAAAAATATATTGTTTTTATTTGGTTTAATTTACGAGACAAAGATTTTGGGCTAATGTTGTACACACGTTCGACTAACCATTAGCCAATAAAATTGCAATTATAACACTTCCTGGAAGCAAATGCTATTACTCCCTGACTACTAGGATATGTGTCAGGCTATATGACCCGGCACAGGTGGGCCGTTTTGGCGGTCAGAATTGAGTTTAATATTAAATTAGTATAAACTGAGCCACGGTAACACGTGGCCGTATCGGCTAGTATACTTAGAACATAGAATAGAATAGAATAGAATAGAATACTTTATTTGCATGAAAATGGGTTATACAATAGGTGTTACAACATTATTTCTAGCCCGCCATAGTCAACCGGTAGTGCCGGTGTGCAAAATTATTATAAACTTATAACTTATTTAATTAAATGTTATATAAAATGAGACATTATATATTATTGTTATTTAAAATTTGCTAATTCACATTTCATTATATTTTATTAAGGTAATTATATAAAAGAATGTCACATTTTATTTTATTATTGGTTAATATTTGATTATATACATTTAATTATATTTTATTAAGATAATAACGATAAAAGAGAATGTCACATTTTATTTTATTATTAGTCAATATTTGATAATATACATAGAATTATATTTTATTAAGTAACATTTTTACAATAAAAAGAAGAAACAGATAACTCGTTGTATTATTATAACTTCAAATTATCAGACTTAAGCGCATATCCAGTGGATTATACTTGCTAGTTAGACAGGGAATAATTATTATTATACAACAATTTTATCATTTAGATACTCGGCAATATTGTAGTAAGCTTTTTGCGTTAACAGTTTAGATAATACATTTTTAAATTGTCTTAATGGTAGTTCGCGGATTGTTTTAGGTAATTTATTGTAAATATTTATTATCATAGCATGGCAATTTTTTGAGTACAATGCAGAAAAACTCGTTGGGACTTGTACATCTATATACATATAATAAAATCGTAGGAAAGTCAAAACTGTACATTGAATATTTTTTTAAAGAATACTTGGGGCGTGATGTACAATCGATATCGAAGCCAAAAATATAGTTTTTAGAATTTTCGTCTGTTTGTCATACAGAATGTATGTCGGGGTCAAGTACTGCATGGATTTACTTCAAATTTTGCATGAATATTACTAACAGGTCGGGTCAACATATAGGCTACATATTATCACGCTATCACCTACGGGGGAGGAGCTGTGCGGAGTAAACGAAGTCCGCGCGGACGAAGTTGCGGGCAACAGCTTGTAGGATATATAAATCAATATCGATAGGTTTTAAAAAAAAAATAAGATTATTTATACGAACGCGCGGTAGTTATAACTAGATTCGCTGTGAGTGTTGTGACTGCGTATGATTAGTATTAAATCCATATTACTAATATTTTAAATTTAAAAGTCTTTCTGTTCAGCCTTTTATGGCTGAAGGTGTCTCATGTGGTTAACGCTATGAAGATTTCGAGTTTTAAGACGATATGCGTGTTTTATATTATGCTTGTCACTTGACAAAGACATCGAATTGCACTTGTTAGAATTGGGATCAAGTTTGCTTCACAGGAGACTTCGAACATATTTAGATCTTTTTGTAGACAATCGGTTTAATTAGTTATTTATTTATTAACTAGCTGACCCGGCAAATGACGTTTTTTATGTAAATTATATTATTATACATATAAACCTTCCTTTTAAATCTCTATTAAAAAAACACATCAAAATCTGTTGCGTAGTTTTAAAGATCTAAGCATACATAGGAACAGACAGCAGAAAGTGACTTTGTTTTATACTATATAGTGATTTGATGTAATCAGTGAATAAAAGATTTGGAGAGTGTCAGAAATAAACTAATTAGTAATGGTCCCAAGATCAACCCATGTTGTATATATGCATCAAAGATATCATTGGGGAGTTGTTGTCCCTATGGTAGGTTTGTTTTATCACATTCATAAAATCAGTTACATACTTTATGATGTGAATATATTTATGATATGACAGAAAATGAGAGTGCACACCGGCGCTGATCTTGCGAAAGAAACGGGTAAAGCGGTGGTATTAAACACGGGTGATCTGTCAAGTCGATCGAAACATTTCTGGTCTTTTTCTTATTACTTTGGTCATACCATACTCAGATGATGGTATTTAAAGTAATCAGAACGAATGTAAAAGTTTTGGTCGCTGATGTACTATTGGAACAAGTCGATGAGTTTTTATATATTGGATGTGCTTTGAGCAGAGATAGAAGGTACACCACTGATATTGAAAGAAGTTAGTATGCAGGGAACAGAGTGAACGGAGCGTTAGGGAAATTACACAAAAGCACAGTATTAAATTAAAGGTACTTTAATTTAATACTGTGTTTGTTTTACCCTGAATTGTTATGGACTTATTCTAATGCTGTTGTATGGAAGTGAGACAGAAAGAGCATGAAAGCAGAATTAATGCGGTCAAGGTAAGATCGTTACGGAAAACATGGAACGTACCTCTCGCAGACCGGGTTCTTTATATCGAAACGAGAGATAGGTTAGGCCTGAAAAATAGTATCGGTGTAAAAATGAAAAAAGGCTGGTTCGGGTCATGTAGAAAGAATGACAGATGGAAGTTTAACAAAACAGATTAACAATGCGAATATGTGAATATGCAAGGATTTAGACATCGGAAAGACCAAGACAGACTTACTTTGATCGCACATTACGAAGAGAGTAATGAATGTGGTGGAAGTAACAAAAATCTACAAGAATCGTGACATAGCCTTTTGGCTACTACCGTGGTACGCGAGTCACTACTATCGTAGCTACTAGGTGGTAGAGTTCTGCATTGTCTCGCCCGGGTCTGATACCATCGCCTTAACTATTCTTGCCGCAATGGCGTCAGTGCTAGTCACTGTCGTGTTCCGGTTTGGAGGGCAAGCTAGCCGGTAAACTTATGCATGTGGCATTAGACTTCGTCACAAGATAGCAAAGCACCATTAACATCTTTCGTGTCTATAGACGATGGTTAACTCTTTTAATCAGGAGACCCATCTGCTTGTTTGTTATCTTATGATATAAAAAATAAAAAGTCACCGACCACACCGCTTATAGACGCCTAATATTTGATTTTCCGTATTGAATGCATTCTGGCGACTAGCTGAGGCAAGATCAAGTGGGGTTGCAACGCCGTGATTGGCTAACTCAAGGTCACAGTGAAAGATAGTGATGTACAGAGGATTTGATTGGTCGACACTGATTGAGTATAGGCGCGTGAACATTTATATCGGAACTATAAGTCAGATGTGTCGTCAGGAGACATTCGTCTGTTATTAGGCGTCTATGGGCTGTGTGGTCGGTGCATATAGAACTCGGTTGTGTTTGCCTACCCCGTAAGGGATTTAGCTGAAGATATGTTTGTATGGTAAACTTCCTCAATAGGAAAGTCGTCTGCTTGTGTGCAAGTATATCTGTTTGAGATGGTGTTGTGTCGCGTTAGGTCTGCAGAAGTACGGTGGGCGCGCGGTGAGCACGTACTCGGGCGGGTGCGCGCGGCGGCTGGCGGCGGGCGCGGCGCTGTGCGCGGGCGGCGGCGCGTGCGTGCTGGACGAGCCCACCGCCGGCGTGGACGTGGCCGCGCGCCGCCGCCTGTGGGCCGCCGTGCGCCGCGCCACCGCGCAGCGCCGCGCCGTGCTCGTCTCCTCGCACAGGTACCGCGCCGTGCTCACCTCGTCTCCTCGCACAGGTACCGCGCCGTGCTCACCTCGTCTCCTCGCACAGGTACCGCGCCGTGCTCACCTCGTCTCCTCGCACAGGTACCGCGCCGTGCTCACCTCGTCTCCTCGCACAGGTACCGCGCCGTGCTCACCTCGTCTCCTCGCACAGGTACCGCGCCGTGCTCACCTCGTCTCCTCGCACAGGTACCGCGCCGTGCTGACCTCGTCTCCTCGCACAGGTACCGCGCCGTGCTGACCTCGTCTCCTCGCACAGGTACCGTGCCGTGCTGACCTCGTCTCCTCGCACAGGTACCGCGCCGTGCTCACCTCGTCTCCTCGCACAGGTACCGCGCCGTGCTCACCTCGTCTCCTCGCACAGGTACCGCGTCGTGCTCACCTCGTCTCCTCGCACAGGTACCGCGCCGTGCTCACCTCGTCTCCTCGCACAGGTACCGCGCCGTGCTCACCTCGTCTCCTCGCACAGGTACCGCGCCGTGCTCACCTCGTCTCCTCGCACAGGTACCGCGCCGTGCTCACCTCGTCTCCTCGCACAGGTACCGCGCCGTGCTGACCTCGTCTCCTCGCACAGGTACCGCGCCGTGCTGACCTCGTCTCCTCGCACAGGTACCGCGCCGTGCTGACCTCGTCTCCTCGCACAGGTACCGCGCCGTGCTCACCTCGTCTCCTCGCACAGGTACCGCGCCGTGCTCACCTCGTCTCCTCGCACAGGTACCGTGCCGTGCTGACCTCGTCTCCTCGCACAGGTACCGCGCCGTGCTCACCTCGTCTCCTCGCACAGGTACCGCGCCGTGCTGACCTCGTCTCCTCGCACAGGTACCGCGCCGTGCTGACCTCGTCTCCTCGCACAGGTACCGTGCCGTGCTGACCTCGTCTCCTCGCACAGGTACCGCGCCGTGCTCACCTCGTCTCCTCGCACAGGTACCGCGCCGTGCTCACCTCGTCTCCTCGCACAGGTACCGCGCCGTGCTCACCTCATCTCCTCGCACAGGTACCGCGCCGTGCTCACCTCGTCTCCTCGCACAGGTACCGCGCCGTGCTGACCTCGTCTCCTCGCACAGGTACCGCGCCGTGCTGACCTCGTCTCCTCGCACAGGTACCGTGCCGTGCTGACCTCGTCTCCTCGCACAGGTACCGCGCCGTGCTCACCTCGTCTCCTCGCACAGGTACCGCGCCGTGCTCACCTCGTCTCCTCGCACAGGTACCGCGTCATGCTCACCTCGTCTCCTCGCACAGGTACCGCGCCGTGCTCACCTCGTCTCCTCGCACAGGTACCGCGCCGTGCTCACCTCGTCTCCTCGCACAGGTACCGCGCCGTGCTCACCTCGTCTCCTCGCACAGGTACCGCGCCGTGCTCACCTCGTCTCCTCGCACAGGTACCGCGCCGTGCTGACCTCGTCTCCTCGCACAGGTACCGCGCCGTGCTGACCTCGTCTCCTCGCACAGGTACCGCGCCGTGCTCACCTCGTCTCCTCGCACAGGTACCGCGCCGTGCTGACCTCGTCTCCTCGCACAGGTACCGCGCCGTGCTGACCTCGTCTCCTCGCACAGGTACCGCGCCGTGCTCACCTCGTCTCCTCGCACAGGTACCGCGCCGTGCTCACCTCGTCTCCTCGCACAGGTACCGTGCCGTGCTGACCTCGTCTCCTCGCACAGGTACCGCGCCGTGCTCACCTCGTCTCCTCGCACAGGTACCGCGCCGTGCTGACCTCGTCTCCTCGCACAGGTACCGCGCCGTGCTGACCTCGTCTCCTCGCACAGGTACCGCGCCGTGCTGACCTCGTCTCCTCGCACAGGTACCGCGCCGTGCTCACCTCGTCTCCTCGCACAGGTACCGCGCCGTGCTCACCTCGTCTCCTCGCACAGGTACCGCGCCGTGCTCACCTCGTCTCCTCGCACAGGTACCGCGCCGTGCTCACCTCGTCTCCTCGCACAGGTACCGCGCCGTGCTCACCTCGTCTCCTCGCACAGGTACCGCGCCGTGCTCACCTCGTCTCTTCGCACAGGTACCGCGCCGTGCTGACCTCGTCTCCTCGCACAGGTACCGCGCCGTGCTGACCTCGTCTCCTCGCACAGGTACCGCGCCGTGCTCACCTCGTCTCCTCGCACAGGTACCGCGCCGTGCTCACCTCGTCTCCTCGCACAGGTACCGCGCCGTGCTGACCTCGTCTCCTCGCACAGGTACCGCGCCGTGCTCACCTCGTCTCCTCGCACAGGTACCGCGCCGTGCTGACCTCGTCTCCTCGCACAGGTACCGCGCCGTGCTGACCTCGTCTCCTCGCACAGGTACCGCGCCGTGCTGACCTCGTCTCCTCGCACAGGTACCGCGCCGTGCTGACCTCGTCTCCTCGCACAGGTACCGCGCCGTGTTGACCTCGTCTCCTCGCACAGGTACCGCGCCGTGCTGACCTCGTCTCCTCGCACAGGTACCGCGCCGTGCTGACCTCGTCTCCTCGCACAGGTACTGCGCCGTGCTGACCTCGTCTCCTCGCACAGGTACCGCGTCGTACCCGTCTCTCACACAAGTAAAGAAACTATGCTCTGCTAACAGCGGCGTGCACAGGGTTATGGCACAGGGTATGCACTATGCACTATGCGGAGGGGTACTCGGTCACAAAAACTTTCTTTTACAGATTTTTAGCATACCCACAACAACGCTACGGATCTCTAAGTCGGAAACCATAACAACAGAACAAGTCTTAGATGTACTACTATTCATGTACATCTTCTATATCAACAATATCAAAATCACAGAGCCCGTTATACGTTTCATAACTGTTAACATGAAACTTACAAGCTACATTTACTTTTTGCTGTGCCTGGTTCCTATATCAGTAAAACGACTCGTTTTAGTTACAAATAGTAATAATTGCTACGGCGCGTGAGCTAAATCTGTCCCTATAATGGTTGTATATATATAATAGTTACTATATGTTACTATATTGTCTATAAAATATCAAATTATCATCCAAATAAACAAATTATGGAACGCCTTATTACTATTAAATTAGTTGCTAATGGTTACTGTTACGAATGACGGATTAATATAGGAACCCGGCACACCTACACCCGGTACACCTACCTTTAGACACAATTTGAATCTTTTCACTGAATGACAATTGTGAGAACTTGTTATTTTGTAGCGGTGGTGGTGCCGTCGGTACCACTAGGCGCTCATAGCGGCAGGACGGCGCGGTCGCTAGCAATAAACTCCTGTAAGCAGTTTTTAGAAGGTCTCACCAGTTTGCAGGCGATGCGGAGTGGCTGGAGGCTCGGCGAAGGTTCCACGGCAGCTGGTACGGGTGTATTTTGTGGTTAAATGAAACGCAGAGTTCTTATTTACAGTAGAAAATATGAAGTCTCTTTATTTGTCTGATCGTCCTATATTTATACAAAATTTGAATTGCACAACGGTTAAATTGAAAAGAGAAAGCCTGAGAGTTTACAAAATTACAAGTTAAATATAATTGTTGCTAGAACCAAATTTTGTTTTTGAACGGCTTGCCTGACGCTAAAAAGGTCGCTGCTTTTTCCACGGTACAGTCGGTCATCAATCGAGCGGCGCGCGCGCGCGGGGGGTGTGCTCCGCCCAGCGCCCGGTCGAGCCCGCTCTCCGCACCGCGGTGGCGCAGCAGCCTGCGCTCACCTGTTTCGTTGCGATCGAACGCTCCTTCTAGATCGTTCGCCTGGTGTCAACGGTTGCCGTGTTGCGTTCTTTTAGGAACGGCATGGTGATCGGGTCTTCGTCATTCCGGCCAATGCATCAGCGGGCTGGAACGGCTGCGCCTCTTCAGTGAATAAAGTGTAGTGCTAATTAAAGTGAAACGTGTCCGCCGCCACCGTTATTTTTTGTAATAAAGTGCTCTAATGTTTTGATTCCAAATCTTCCCCGTAGTTAGTCTTCCTTTGTTGTGTTTGTCTCTTCTTGTTGGTAATTAAAGGTTGTGAGGTTAAAGGTTAATTAAAGGTATTTTGGTAGTGCAAGGCGATAAGGTACCAGGAAAATCGTAAGTATCGTAAGTATACCAAAAATACATTGTTAACCATCATGGTTAAAGATAATTAAAAATAACCATTATGGTTGAAATATAAGTGTGAGATTTTATGTGTTGTTAACCATCATGGTTAGAAGCTATTGAATGTAGTAATCGTTATGGTTGAAACATATGGATAGGAGGTTAGGGATTTTAGTGGATAAAAGAGATAACCATCTTGGTTAGACTATGAGATGACTGCCAAAGTCGCTAGGGGGTAACCATCGTGGATAGTAAGAGATAACCATCGTGGTTAGATACTTAGGATGACCGACATGGTCATGAAGAGATAACCCACGCGGTTGGTAAGAGATAACCGTCGTGGTTAGACGTTTGATGGTGGTAGCTGACGGTAGTGCTGGCTACCGCCAAAATTTTTAATTTTTAATAAACACACATTTTCAACACAAACTTCACAATAAGATGCCTAATAAATTCTCAATTTGGAGCCGAAACGTCGCAGAAATAATCATGTATTAATAGAAACGTTTTAAGAAGAATCGTCCACATCCCGTTATATCATAATCTTAGTTTTTAGTATTTTAAAAAAAATTAATAAGTAAGCCACTAAGTTTTAAGTATGTATTCATCATTTAAAAATGAATAAAGTGTACAGCGGAGTATTAGTTACTTAGGTAATAATAAGTGTGTGTGTGTGTGTTGTGCCGGTAGTATGGACGAGACGGAGGCGCTGTGTTCACGCATCGCCATAATGTCTAACGGGCGCGTGCGCGCGCTGGGCTCGGCGGGCGCGCTGCGGGCGGCCTTCGCGCGCGGACACGCCGTCGTGCTGCGCCTCGCCACTCCCGCCGCCGACGGTGAGACACGCGCCACCCGCCGACAGTGACACGCACCACCTTCCAACAGTAACACGCACTGCCACCCGATGGTAATGCACACAAACGACCACCACCCGTAGTTAGGCGCATTGCCACCCGATAGTGGCACACAGACACACACTTCTGCAAATATGTTCAACTACCTCACTCACCCGATCATACTAATATCAAGACTAGGATTATCGCTATCTTAACTCGTCCATTCAGACAAACTGCAAGACTAGAATGGACGCTCACCTTAACTCGCCCAATCAAACAAACGACAACGAGCTATGACGTAAATACTCAAGGTTGGGATTTACCTTGGTATTTTCGTCGAACTTTGGCAACCATGTATTTCGCCCCCTATGCAAATTGACGAATAAAGAAATTCAACCCAATCTAAATCGGTTAAAAATGCCAGTGGCCCAGTGGTTTATTTACTGTTATGATCAGTAATACTTTTTCAATATTCTAACTTGAAAATAGGAACTAAACAAAGAAAAAACTATTGTACTAATTCTTGTGTTTACCTATTAAAGCGAGGTGTCGGGACAAGCGAGAAAAAAACTGGTTTGCAAAATCACGTTTTTTTTTGTATTGATTGCTAAATAACAATTTTACAAAAATTACACGATATACAATGTGCTAACTTATTACATGATATATACTTTACTCGATGATATAAAATTCCGAAAACAGGCTAAAAAATCTCTAAAACAATTTGTTAATAATGTTACGTACTCGGGTTCGTAATTGTAAGAAAACACCACTTATATTAAATCCGTGTATTTAGTCTACAAATACACAAGACAACATAATGTAATACTAAAATACACTTTACACAATAGTCACTCACTATACTATCACTGAACTACACAATAAAACACTTCTCGCTTCGCACTGTTCACTTTAAGTATCGCTCTCGATCGCTTGATAAAAACTGCCTTGTGTTTGTCAAGACCTCTCTATTTATAGCCAGGGTAAAGTCCTAGCTGGATCCAGAAAAATCTAAATGTATCGGAAAATAATGAATCACTTCTTATCGTAAACATGTAATGAGTCATAAATCCTAGTACACGCTACTTTCAACCTTATGCCATATCCCACAAACTCCAGCGCACGTTTCTAGATTATTCGTAACAATAATATTTCTAATCTTCCACATGATTTTTATATGGTGATATTTAGTTTTAAGTACAAAAAAGAATGTACTAAATTTTGGTATTCAGCTGAAGTCCTATATTTATTTATCCGACAATTAACACGTTTCCCAGCGGTTTCAGAACATATCGCGCCGCCTATTCCCTATAGAATTGACGCGCGTCAAAATACCTCGCCTTAACGAATTAACATATTACGTTTGTTTCAAACTTATTGTTTTATATAACTAACTATAAATTGTGTGTGTTTAAGAAATAACAATAAAAAATCTTATTATTTATTTAACTGGATGAGAAGTTTTCCTTTTTCTACGTCATTCCTTAACGTCGTCAATCTTCACATTTATGACGTCACCTCGACGTGGTATTATCTCCATAACCTTCACTTATAACTACATTGGTGACCTTCTGATAACAGCACGCAACTACCTTTTGACCAATCAGCGTCTATTGATATACTCCCATCCCACTCATTTTCAACAGTAAAAATAACAGCCCACTTCACTAGCTATACCATTCGTTTTCGTTGTCCACCTTGAACTTTCAAAATTCACCGGACTCGCTCGTTCCTAACTAACTGAGTACTTTAGCGACGCGCACTCGTTCCGATTTACCGAAGACACGTTCATATTTTGATATATTTTAATTTAACCTAAATTCAGGCACAATCATTTCACTGGCTTAACGCGATTAACCTTCAAGCAACCGTCAAGCACTTTACAACGCTTCAATACATAAAAATTCAAGTAAATCCTAAATCGCGCTAAAACAATATACCTATACAAGATTTAATGCATCTCAGATGAACTTCGGTCCCCAGGCACTATACCTTGCCTCGCTGAGAAGACTTTCTCTTTGCTATCCTTGTGATGTCATCAACCGCAATAGTGGTGACGTCACCTCGATAATCAGACTCCTTACACTACACTAAACTTATACGTTTATAACACTATTTTGTAATCTGTAAAAATTTATCACAATATCAAACAAAACTAGATTTTTTATGTAGAAAAATCTTTCTCCCTTTTGTAAAGTTGAGAAAGTTACAGCGGAATCTAAGGTAAGGTATGCTTCTATAAAAACGTTTCGGTTGTCGCGGGAAATAACTATGTTCCACTTTATCTTGAAAACTACTATTCCATTCCTTTCCCTATATTTTCTTGGAACTGACATCTATATCCTGCCAGTAGGATGTGCAAAGACGGGGGAAGAAAGTGGCGATATCAGCTGGCGTGGCAAGATGTGTCGCTACTGCTTCTCGACAGACAATAGTGATGCCACCCCGGTGAAAATTCGTTTTCATTCAAACATAGGTCGGTCGACAGATCACTATTTTAAGAAAATAAAGAATATATTTTGCGTACTTTTATTAATTTTGTTTGTGACGTGGCGTGCCATTTGCATGTGACAGAACATGGCGTGTGGGACAACTCATGCATTGGGTTGTTATTTTAATTTGATACAGACACAAATTAGCTAAATTTTAAATCTAATATGGTTGATACAACAAGACCGTTGTCTTATGTTGTTGATTCCAGTGATGTCTTCATTCTAAACTGCCGCTACAGTAAAGACTCGAATTAAATAAAGCAAGTAACTGCTTTTAAAGCTATTTTTAAGATACCAAAATACGCTAAGTAGTCACATGTAAAAAGTTACATTCGTTCGGAGTTCTGAGAATCTGGCGAATCCCAAATGTTCCCATGCTGTATTTCTATGACGTCTCTCTTTCATCCATTGGATGCTCCAAAAAACGAACAGGCAGTGAGGTAAGTTCAGTTGTCAGAGCAAGATGTGTTGCTACTACTTCGGGATAAAGCGATAAGGTCACCGCTACCACCGTCTATCAATCATTATTTTTTTTTTTTTTTTTTTTTTTTGGCATGGGCGTTAAGCAACTGCCATGATCAAGTAAAACGAGGAAACATTTTTTTTTTTTTAGACAATAAACTAGAATTTGGAATTTGGATTGACAGGAAAATAGAGGATCAGGAACAAATCAAAATAACATAGATACTAAAATTATAAATTATTTACAACAATAATATTTAAATATATTTATGTAATATTTACAAAGATAATACTTAGTCATTTGTATAATATTTACAAGTGGGTTAATATTAATTTGGTATTAGATACTAACTGTATCTAACTACGCTTAAATATTAATATTATTTTCTTGAATGAATGATGAAAGAATATTATACATACAAGGGTTTAATAACAGGGTTAGAATGGATGTAGGTAAAGGAATGTCATTAGAATATAGATTGTTATATAATGATGAATGATTGTATTTAGGACAAGCAAAAAATATATGATTGAGATCTCCAATATCAGTGCCACACTCACAAACATTGCTATCTTTAATGTGTAGCTTGAAGAGGTGTTCAGGAGTATTAGTGTGACCAAGCCTCATTCTGGTGATAACAGATGTTGACAACTTATTTAATTTCACTACAGAAAACCAAGGTTTAGAGGGTATCAATGGTTGTAATTGGGAATAGGTTTTGCCTTTCACCAATGTACCACTATCCCAGACACTTTGCCATGACTGCTTAAGATGGAGTTTAGGGAGAGCAGCTAGATCATGGCAATAATTAATGTAGGGGTATAAATCACCACACTGAACTGCCTCTTTAGCACACCGATCAGCTCGCTCATTTCCAGTGATATTACAATGGCTTGGAACCCAGGCAAAGTAAATAATATGATTATATTTAAAAGTACATTTGTATAAAAGATTTCTTAAGTCTAAAATAATAGGAGGAATAAATTTGGATTTTAAAGGAAACTTTTGCAAACAATGTAGAGCACTCAGTGAATCAGTCAGAATCATACACTTGGGTAGTTTCATAATGTGTATGTATTCTACAGCTTTATAAAGTCCATAACATTCACCTGTAAATACAGATGCTTCCGGTGGAAATTTGATTTTTTGAACAATATTGTACTGTTTATGGTATACACCTATTCCAACATTACTATTATTTTTGGATGCATCAGTAAAAATCAAATGAAAATCTTGCCATTTTTCATTGATAATATTGTTAAAATATTGATTGGCATACAAAGATTGTTTATCTATACCTAAATTTACTACAACAGGCTGCAGAGTTAATGATTCATAATTGTGTTTATATAAGGGATTTATAGGGGATGTAAAAGTAAAAGGCTTAAGGCTATGATATTTCATATAGCTGTATACAAGGGCTGGGATTGTTTTGTGTTTCCAATACTTATCTGACATTAAATCACTAAGACTAGAGAGCTTTGTAAGCAGAGGGTGATTTTGTGATTCCAAAGTGCGAAGGAAAAACCTGTCAGATAGATATTTACGTCGTAAATTTAATGGAGGTTCAGCACATTCTACTTGTAAGGCAGAAACAGGGCTGGATTTCATTGCTCCTAGAACAATTCGTAATGCTTTAGTTTGAACAGAGTCAATTTTCTTTAGACCAATCTTACTACATGGTTCTAGTAAAAACATTCCATAATCCAATAAACTTCTTATTAATGCATTATACATCAGTTTTAATGTAGATGGGTGTGCACCCCACCAAACCCCAGAAACACATCTCATTAAATTGATATTACGTTCACACTTTGCTGCTATATACTCACAGTGATCTAGTCCTTGGAGTTTATTATCTAGTATTATACCTAAGAATTTTGTTTTCGATTTAACAGGAATTGAACTATTTTTGTAAGTAATATTTATAGGGGGTGGAAATTTTGTGCGAGAAAATAAAACTATGGAGCTTTTAGAAACAGAGATATCAAGACCATTATTATTAAGCCAAGTCTGTAGGGATAGAATAGACATGGAAAGATTATCACAAGCCATCTGTATAGATTTGTCAGTTGAGTATAAAAGGAGGTCATCAGCATACTGAAGAACATTTACATTGCTAGTTGCTACAGTTTCTATATCATATGAGTATATGTTGTAAAGGATTGGACTTAAAACAGAACCTTGTGGAAGACCTTTATATTGTTGTCTTTTTAGATTATTAGAGTCATTTGCTAAATTAATAGTTCTATTGTATACAATATTCATAATAACATTAATTAAATAAAATGGTATATTTAATTTCATTAGCTTATTTTTCAGAATTGATAGAATTACATTATCATATGCTGAGGATATATCTAAAAAAGCTGCTAAAACAGATTTGTTATGTGTAAAAGCTAATCTAATATCAGTTATAAGTAAGCTAATATTATCTATGGTGCTCTTTCCTCTCCTAAAACCATACTGACTTTGACTTAATAAATTTCTGCTTTCAATAAACCATTCTAAGCGAAGTTTAACAAGGTGCTCTAGAATTTTCAACATAACTGATGAAAGCACAATGGGTCTGTATGAAAAAGGGTCGGAAGGGTTTTTATCAGGTTTAAGGATAGGGATAACAGAATGTGACTTCCATGTCTGAGGTATATTACCTGTAGAAACAGGGAGTTCATAACCTTTAATAAGTATGATAGAGATTTATCAGTCATATTATTTAAAAATGAGTAGTTAATATTATCCCATCCAGGAGTAGAGTCTTTAACATTTTGAAGGATACCTTTAAGCTCAAATAACGTAAAAGGGGAAAAATTGTCTGAAGAAGAAGTAGAAGGAAGAGGAAGGATACATTCTGGTACTGTAGGTGGAGCAAGATGATCTATCAGCTGATTTATTAACAATGGACACATTTCATTATTATTAGAAACCTTATATGCAGATCTAAATTTTCTTATGTTTAACCATACACTTGAAGGTTTTGTTTGGGGTGATAAGGAAGAGCAGAATTTCTTCCAACCTTCAGCTTTTTTCTTTTTTAATAATCGACGAGTAGTTTTTATAATATTAGTGAGAATATTAAAATTTTCTGTAGTTGTATACTGACAATAAAATTTTTCAGCAGCTTTCCTTTCCTTAATAGCGTCTGAGCACTCTTTATCCCACCAAGGTGGCGTATTTATTTTCTTAGTTAATTGTTTTTTAATGGGAAAAGTGTTTTCAGCTGATTTTATAATTAATTGAGTAAAGGCTTCTGCACAAGAAGAGTCATTATATGAGGAAATGTTAGGCAAAACATTAACACCAACTTCCATCAAATTATTAAACTTGTGCCAATCCGGGTTATGCAAATTATATTTGAAATATGATGTAAATTTAGGTGAAGTTTTATGATATGCAGAAGGGAAATTTATTATTATGGGGAAGTGATCACTTCCAAACGTAAATGGGAGTGTGTACCATGTCAAAGAAGGTGCTAAATTGGGGCTGCAAATGGACAGGTCTATAGCGCTTTTGCCTTCGGAGGGTTTTGTACGACGAGTGGGAGAACCATTGTTTAAAATACATAAATTTAATTCTTCAATGACTTTCAAAAGCTCTTCACCATAATAATTACTGGAGGAACAACCCCAGGCTTGATGATGAGAATTAAAATCACCTAACACAATAAAGGGTTTAGGTAGTATGGCTAATATGTTATTAAGTTCTGTCAAAATATTCAAATTTGGATGTGGAATATAAAGTGACACAAAACAAATATTATTTACATTAACAGCTAATATAGACATATTTACAGTATGTACAGGAAGATTAACAATGGAAAAATTATATCCTTTTTTGATCATGATGGCTACACCTCCATAACCATCAGATCTATCTTCTCGGATACTAGTGTATCCAGAGAATTTAAAAGTACAACTTGGTCTTAACCAAGTTTCTGAAAGAGCCACTAAAAATGGCTCATATTTATTTAATAAGTGAATTAATTCACTTTTCTTGTTGGTGATGCTCTGCGAGTTCCATTGAAGAATTTTGGCTTGACTGTCCATGATCACCATTAAATTTAGAATAATTAATTAAACTTTCTGTCATTAAAGCAGCGTTGGACGGTGTTATTACGTCGGACTGAGATAAAAATTTAATAAAAGATATAATCATGCCTATTGAGGCTGATTCTTGATTATTGTTATCATTTTTTGTCAACAAAGTACCATTTTCTCTAGAATTAGTGGAGTTATATTCATTAATAACTGAATTTTGGAAATCATAGTCATAACTCTTACTGACTTTTGTATGGGGTTTAGGTTTCTGAAATATTGTTTTTTTGTATGATCTATGGGAGTGTTCTTGCGAATCTAAGTTTTTTTTCAAAAGTGGATGAAGAGCAGTTTTAATAGGTGTTGAGATGGCATCAGCATATGATTTGGAGACTGGGGGATAATTTTTTGATGCCTCGGCATAAGAGACACAGTTTTGAGCCATAAACATTTTAATGTTTTTTTGTCTTAAATGTTCTGGGCATGATTTGCTAGTGGCAAAGTGAGATCCCTTACATAAACAACAATTAACATTGAAATCAGCCTCGCTGGTACAAGAGTCTCCACAATGATCCTTTCCACATTTAAAGCATCTTGGGTTGGATCTGCAAGTTATTTTAGTATGACCGTACCTACAGCATTTATAGCATTGTATAGTAGGGTAAATGTATAAATCTACTGGGAGGGCATTATAACAAACGTAGACACGTTTCGGTAAAGTCTGTCCATCAAAAGTTACGACAACTGTTTCTGTTGCTTTCCAGGTAGTGTTATCATTAATAGTTATTTTACGGTTTATTCTTCTAACCTTTATTATTTTCCCACAACCAATGGGAACCTTAACATTATTAGCAATTTCCTCAGGTGACCAGTCTGAGGGAACACCTCTAATTACGCCTACTCGTGAAACGTTAAATGATGGGATAAAAGCTTTGAAGTTTTTATTTGAGAGATTAGGGTCATTAATAAAGTGGTTTGCGTCATTGTGGTCCGAAAATGATAGAGATAATCGGTTGCGTCCAATTTTCTTGAGGCTACCATCAATTATATTTTTGAAAGTATTATTTTTAAGGAATCGCCCAAACGAGACTGGATGTAGAGTAACATTATCAGTCGGAGATGTAATAACTCTTTGGACATGAATAACGTAAGGTCCAAGGTCTGTACATTCATACTGTGTGCGGTAGTTAATATAATCTTTAGGTTTTTGGGGTTCCTTACTATCTGTTAGGGGGTTTGACAAATCTTTCATTGTAACATTGTCATTTACATTATTATCACCAGTAATAAATGAGGCACCCGAAGCATTATTTATCTCTGAGATTTCAGAAACAGAGTGAGAGCACTGACAGTCAGTAGATTTCAATTCATTGTTGCGCTTTTTGCGTCGTTTATTGCAGTGTTTGCATATTTTATTAGATGTATGAGATCTTTTCCTGTTAGTAGTTTGAGTTGAAGAAAGCGAAGTATCTGTATCGACACTACTATCGTCTATAGTAACATAGTGCGCTACCTGGAGAGGTCCACCTCCAGGATCGTCAGGGGGTTTGTTCATTTTAAAAAGTGAAAAGGAGACTTACCTACTTTAAACTGATAGTAAAACTACAATGATATTTACATAAAATTAAATATTTACACAAATAAAACTAATATCGATCCTCTGTTTCGCTAAATAATAATTTAAAAAGTCGCAGAACCAAAAATGACGTCCGCCAAATTTTATGTTTCCCGCGCTTTTCCTATCAATCATTAACGCATTATGATCGTGTCCACAATTTCATAGATATTGTAGACACCGATCATCGACTGCTTGTCTAAATCTGACACAGCTGAAGACTAATTATATAAGTATGATTACTTTAATAATTGCTCGTTTAAGAAAGTTGTAAGTATCGTGTGTTTCTTGCTAGTTCTGTTGTCTGTAAAAATACACAAAAAGATGTGCGATAGAAAATATTTGCTCATGGGCTCTGATGTGATTTATAATTGAAGCGCTTCCACGATCACTCTTAATCTCTTTATTGTCAAGTGCGGTTTCTTCCTGATCCCTAGTGGGGTTCCCACACGAGCGACCCCTGTGGAGGGCGCTCCGTCCTAACCCCTACGTGTGTGCTGTTTAATTTGTTTTTACTATTACTTCTGACTATTTTTTAGTCTCAGCTTAACAGTTGATATACTTTAGATACTTTTATTAAAGTTGCATAACGTAAGACCTGGCTGCCTTCATAATTATCCCTTTAAAAATACTTGTAATCTTAATATATGTATATAAATTACGTGTCACTTTATTTGTCCGCGATGGACTCCGAAACTACTGAACCGATTTAAATGAAACTTTGTAGATATCTAATGTTTGGTCAACTTAAACGGTAGGATAGTTTTTATCTCAATTAACCTCATCTTAAGTACCCCACCAAAATAATCAATACGAGTAATTTTTAGGGCAATAGAACGTTTGCCAGGTCAGCTAGTATATGTATACTTGTGAATTTTGTTTTGTAATTGTCACCTAATGAAGCTGTATTTATTTCAGTTACGGACAGCACGGGAGTGGGAGATGTGCAGCGATTAAAGACGAAACTCAATAGTAAATTCAATTGCACCTTAAAAGATGAACACAAGGTATTTATAGTTTGTGGTTTTAACGTAATTCATATTGGAATCCTTGTCTTTACTCGTGAACTATAATAGATTCCCGCAACATTGTGGCGGTCTGTTACAGACGCTTAAGGTCCTGGGTCCAGGATCGATCAATTCCTTCTCAATATGTTTTTAGTCTTTCTGGAAAATTTAACTTGCCTGATTGAATTTGTGACTGGATGTGCCTAGAGTTTGATCACTTGTTACATCATAGGGCTGAATTCCGCTGACTAATGGGTGCATTAGTTGCGCCTTTGCGTACCACTTCCACAATGTGTTTCAATTCACAGAGTAACGAGAGATTTACAACTTCATGCTTTAAATTTCTTGTCGCTGTGCGTGCGCATCTTAACAATTCACTCTTATAATTTTCCCTAATACTTCAAAAGAAGTATAACTTTAAGAAATCCAGGGTTAAGTCCTTCGAATATTTCCATTCAAGCAATGTTTTTACGACGGTGTTTTTGCAAAACTATTTTCAAAAATATTCTTTACCATTTACGTGAGGGCCGATTTTGGCAGTAAAGTGTATTGCTTTTTAGTTACATTGTTTTATTGTAATCAAATGGTCCGCTTGCATCTACGCACGAAGTTTGATGAGGCTGCATGAATGTGGACAAGGAAATAATATCCAGTAAAACAACGACCGAATTCATGTTCTCAAGTCATGTAACGTTGAAATATATTGGCATTTAATTCATTAAGTTGTTTATTTCCACAGGCTATGGTACTGTTTTCTATCAGGTGGTGCAGTTGCTCGTAAATCCTCCATTACAATAAAAATATTCTGTGTGCGAGTGCGCGTTCGCATAAGCGTGTCCATGTGTTGTGTATGCGTTGAGTATGTGTGGTATTAAAAATATATATATTTTATATTCAGTCTTCTATGATACTAATAAAATTATAAGCATTATTATCTTACCTGCCTTTGCGATACTTTGTTTTGTGCTTAACCAATTTTCACGGTTATATTAAGGTCAAGATATCCCAGTTAACCAGATTATCTAAAATCTATCGACATATAATAAAACTAGCTGAGCCCGCGACTTCGTCCGCGTGGAAAAATTAAAAAAAAAATAGCCTAAGGTACTCGCTATCATATCAGCTATCTTTCTATTGTTGTACCTTAAAAAAAACCGGCTAATTGCGAGTCGAACTCGCGCATTAAGGGTTCCGTACCATAATCTATAAAAAAGCGGCAAACAATCACGTTTGTTGAATGGGGCTCCCATTCAACAAACGTGATTGTTTGCCGTTTTTTATTCTTAATATTTATTTTATTTTAATTATTTATTTTTAAAGTGATTTTATGCAAATGCAAAAGGGAGTTTATGCAAAAAAACACGTTTGTTGTATGGTGGTCACCCTTAAATATTTATTTTATTCTTTTTTAGTTTTAGTTATTATACATAAATAAAAGGCAACATAAATACCTACATCATCTGTGAAAATTTCAACTATCATGGTTCATGAGATACAGCCTGGTGACGGACAGATAGATAGACGTACAAACGCACGGACGGACAGTGGTGTCTTAGTAATGGGGTCCCGTTTTAAACTTTGAGTATGGAACCTTAAAAAATATAGTAAAGCCAACGCTCTCACAGTTCGGCTCTTCTCGGCAATGTTCGGTTCTCGTTCGGCGGTCAGAGTAGTGCGCCGCATCGTGCACACTGCACACAGCCTTTCGGTTAATACCTAGATAGTACCTAGGTATGTTGAGTTATTTTCGTTTTACATTTTTTTTAAACTATGCATCTAAATAACGTGGTATAAGAGCCAAAGTTTGTCTTCCTAAGATCTTCGTGTTGATGAAGTACTTTTCGTTATATATATATATATATATATATATATATATATATATATATATATATATATATATATATATATATATATATATATATATATATATATATATATATATATATATATCTTATAACAACACAATAAATGAATTTTGAGTCGAAAAATTATAGAAAATTAATAGGTGAATTTTAATCCTTATATAACGAAAAGTACTTCATCAACACGAAGATCTTAGGAAGACAAACTTTGGCTCTTGACTACATATATATATATATATATATATATATATATATATATATATATATATATATATATATATATATATATATATATATAGTGTCGTGGACTTTTTTGTGCATCTACTAAAAACCAATATATTTGTAGTTAGTTTACCGTTCGATACCGCTTTTTCTTCCGACTTATTTTACAAATATCGATATTTTAACTACGCTAAGAATAATTGTAACGTAATCCTCATGAATGTAGCTATCATTAAACATACACACAATTTTTTTTTCAATCCGACTTGTAGTTCCAGGAATTAGCATTTAGCGCATTCAATGAACAAACAAACGTTAAAATACTCGTATCATATCATATCATCCATACTAATATTATAAAGGCGAAAGTAACTCTGTCTGTTACGCTTTCTCCGTTCACGGCCAAACCACTGAATATCCCGGAAATTCCATGGGAACGGGATCTATGCGGGTTTTTATTTTAGAATTTTTTCCACGCGAACGAAGTCGCGGGCACAGCTAGTATCATAATAAAGATAATTGTTTTTTTTTTTTTTTTCGGAATGTCACAATTGCTGTTAGCCTTAAGGGCTGTTACAGCTTCACCGGTCGCGTGGGCGAGCAGAGTGCTCAGCCAGAGTTTAAAGGTGTAGGGCTGTACGCCCTCCGCCCTAAGGGTGTCTCCTGTGAGACCGAACCTCGGCTTAGGGTGGGGTCGTGATTTGCGATGAGAGGGCTAGTGGCATTGTTTTGTCCATCCGCCGAACCTTGCCCTTGGGCTCGGTTCGCCGAAGGGCGAAACAGGGGTCCTCGTCGCCGCCGGCGGCGACGGTGTCGCGAATGTAGGTGTGTAGTGTCATCGTGTAAACCGTTGGCCAGAGTTATCGGGTCATCGGGATCGGTAAGAACGTGGCGGGGCCTACGTAGTTTGGGATCGGGATTAGGGTCTGGGATGTAGTCAGCCGCGGCTACCACCAGTGGGTTCGGATGCGAGATGGCACGATCGAAGTATCTTTCGGAGATGTCTTTGAAATGCTTTGCTAAGCTCGGCAATTCAAGATCGTTATGGAGGTCTACGTTGCGCATATACCACGGTGCTCCCGTGGCAATACGCAGGAAGATAATTGTAAACTCAACGATTTAATTATATGTATATGTGTTTCAATACGTTAGCGCGATGTATTTTCGTGCAGCGCCATCTAGTTAATGTGTTCTACGTTACGCTTTATGCTCCGATATCTTTCAATTAATTTTATTTCCTGTGGGAACGAAATATTTTCCCGCGATAAAAAGTAGCCTATGTCCGTTCTCGACGTCTTATCTATGTTTATGCCAAATTTCATCAAAATCGGTCCAGTGGTTTAAGCGTGAAAGCGTAACAGACAGACAGACAGACAGACAGACAGAGTTACTTTCGCATTTATAATATTATAGTATGGATCGTAGGAAAGTCAAAACTGTACATTGAATATTTTTTTAAAAGAATACTTGGAGCATGATCTATAATTGATATTGAAGCCAAAAATATAGTTTTTAGAATTTTTGTCTGTTTGTCTGTATGTATGTCCCGGGTAAACTCAAAAAGTACTGCATGGATTTACTTCAAATTTTGCATGAATATTACTAACAGGTCGGGTCAACATATAGGCTACATATTATCTCGCTATCACCTACGGGGGAGGAGTAGTGTGGAGTAAACGAAGCCCGCGCGGACGAAGTCGCTGGCAATAGCTAGTAAATAAATAAAGATAGATATATATATATATATATATATATATATATAATATATATATATATATATATATATATATATATATATATATATATATATATATATATATATATATATATATATATATATATATATATATATATAATAAACACCCAAACTCGGAAATACAAACGTTTATGCTCATCACACAAATGCGTGTCCCCGTTGGGGATCGAACCCGAGCCCAGGTCCACTTGACCAACGGAGCGGCGATCGGATAAAAGAGAGTTACTACCAATTAAAATTAAAATTTCACACATAGCATTATGGCTAACGCGTTTGACATCACCGTTTCAACTCTTATTTCCGCAATGGCATATGTGCTTTTCACAGTCGCGTTCCGGTTTGAAGTATAAGGTAGCCGGGATATTTATATCGAGTGGCATTACCATCCCGCCACACGGACAACAACGGCACATTGATATCTTTGGTGTCGGGTATAGGCGATGGCTGTCTCTTTTTATCGGGCCATCTGTTAGTTTGTTATCTTATGATTAGTGGTACATCATTTTCGAATATATAATTTTAGAAATTCGCATTAAAAAATACAAGATCAAAATTTCGCTTTTATTTGCAAGAATTTGCAAAAAGAAAAATGTATATCAGATACAGTATTTTAAATATTTAATTAAAAGCTAACATAGTAAAAGTCTAGATACATTGCTTTCTTTCGGTTTTGCCTTCTGTCATTTATATCAATGTTAGATACTAAAATATATATCGGCATCTACTAAGGAGGCTTAGAACGGCTGCCTTTGCAAAGCTAGAGTACCAGCATTTAGTTGCTACTAACATCTGTAATACTTCTACAGTAGTTTCTTGTTAATCACATGAACTAACAGTCTATACAAATGAGTATTTCATCCATGAGTTTATCCTGTAGTATGTGTTTGAAAATAACGTATTTTAGAAAAGCTTTCTAAGGTCAAATTCGTGTTCAGCCATGATGTAGCTACGGCTGCTGCTATAGGTCATTCATATGAGTTATGTTAACGAGTGCATATTTTGATCATTTAGTTGTTATTTTCGCTTTAAAAATGGAAATTATTAAAATGACGCGAATATGTATTTAAAAAAAAAAACTAAAAAATTGCCTTTATTATATTTATTATAAAAAATTGCCTTTATATATATATATATATATATATATATATATATATATATATATATATATATATATATATATATACTCGCAAATTTGCCCTTTATTCATGTCTATTTCGTAAATACGAAAATTACGTACCTATGTCTACTTATGATATAATAATATGGCTTCGTTTTTTTTATTTCATTAGATAGCAAACAAGCATATGACTCTTCTGATAGAAAGAGAAACCGTCGCTTATAGACACTAAAGAGGTTAATCGTGCGTTACTATCCGTATGGCGGTATGGTAATACCACATGCATAATTTCACCGGCTATTCGACCCTCCAAACCAGAACACGACAGTGACAAACATTGACGTTATTGCGGCAGGAATAGGTAAGGCGATGGTACCAGACCCGGGCGAGTCGCTGCGGAACTCTACCACCTAGTAAATTATTTATAACTAGCTTTTACCGGCGACTTCGTCCTCGCGCACTTCGTTTACTCCGCTCAGCTTCTCCTCCGTAGGTGATAGCGTGATAATATGTAGCCTATACGTTGACCCGACCTGTTAATAATATTCATGCAAAATTTGAAGTAAATCCTACTTTACTGAGTACTTTTTGAGTTTACCCCGGACACACATACAGACAAACAGACAAAAATTCTAAAAACTATATTTTTGGCTTTGACATCGATTGTAGATCACGCCCCAAGTATTCTTTTAAAAAAAATATTCAATGTACAGTCTTGACTTTCCTACGATTTTATTATTTGTATAGATGATTCCCATGACATCTTGCTCGTGCACAACATCACTCCTATATTTCTGCCACCACAATTTTAGTACTTGTCTTTAGAATAAAGTTCATTTGAGCGTGTTTGTGCGGCGTCGAGGGGTGCAAAATTGCCATCTTTAATTTTTTATATTGTGGTCATTCTTTTCACATCATAGATTAGCAAACAATTTAATGGTTATTGTGGTAGAAACAGATAACCATCGCCTTTAGACACCATAGACATAAAATAAGGAATTGCCGGTTGGGATATAACATCACATACTCAAATTTTCTATCTATCCAGATAGTAAGCTATCTTGACAATATTATCTAGAATCTTAGATAGTCACTTGCTTGTTGCTATTTTTGCTTTAATAAATATAATCATGATTTTTATTTCAGACTATGCTTCACTACCACATAAACGACACGATGCCCTACAGTGAACTGTTTAAGGAGCTGGAAATTATCAGGCTCAAGTTCCCGTCGTTAGTTCAAGACTACTCCGTGAGCGAGACCACGCTGGAGGAACTGTTCATTGCGATTGCGCGGGAAAACCGCGACTAGAACTGACTCACCAGGTAATAGCGACAATGCTGTAAGAGGGAGGGAGATAATGTAATACATGTTAGTAAGACTGGTTTTCTCTACAACCTCTCGGAAGTCCGTGACTAGATGTCCCGCCACAGTGTAGGTGTGAAAGAGAGAGAGAAAGAGAGATTTGCTCACATCTTTCTCCTTCGCATACCTACTACTACGGAAAGAAGTATATGTTACTTTTTACCATTACGACTGTTGTTCATTGCGTGTAAGCTAGAATGTGTTCTATGTTACTTATAATTTACTTTGCAGGTTGCCATGGTGATCGACTTGTCAGTGTTCTTCGCAACGTGAGTGCTCTGCATTTTATTGTTATTAAACTGCAATTGATTTACTTGTACAAATATTTATTATACTATACTATTTAAACATAAAAGCAAATATGTAATTTATGTAATGCTTCAAGCTACTATATTTAAATACGGCAATATAATTTAAGTCAGGGCTTCTGAAAGTTGAAAACTCGTACCTCTTAGGGTACGTAAGATAGTCATTATAGATATGCGATAACATTTACGTAATGACAGCTACTTAACTAACTTACATGTACAGATTGCTTGATGATGCATGTGCCACTAATAAAAAGTCAAAATTAAATCACTGCAGTTGCTTGTTTGGCGAGTCTACCAACTATAAAATAATAATATTTTTACAATATCTGCTTTCCTTTCTCAACAAAATACCTTAAATAATAGGTACTATCGTACTATAGTATTTTTTTTTTAATAAATCCGCCATTATGTTATTATAAAGTTAGCAAATAAACAGTTGGCTCCCCCGATGGAAAGAGACAACGATTGCCTGTAGGCACCAAAGATGTTAAACTTGCGTTGTTATCCTCGTGATAGAATGGTAATGTCCCAAATATAAGTTTACTTACCCTTGTCCTGCAAACACGACAGATAAGGTGGTGGCACCAATTCCAGGCGAGACGTTACGAAGTTTGAGAAGCCCTGGTTTATTTTATGTGGTTAGGTAATCTAGGTCTACTTATATATTATATATTAATTACTTTTAATATGATAGAATTAAATTGTATTTTAATTTTTTTCTAAATAAGGTATTACAATTTTAATTGTAACTTAAATTGTAGCACTTTACTTGAACATGATATGATATATGATTATTTTAATATTGCTTCTTAAAAGTCGTAAATAATCTCTCGCTGAAGATAAGTTTGTTTGATAGATTTGAATTTTTTTTTCTTCGAATATTTGCAAACCGGATTGTGATCATGTATAAATATGTACGTACGATAAAAAAAATTATGTACATATTACATAAGCTGGCAACACCCCTGTCTTTGACCACAAGCAATCATTCATTCATTCATTAAAAAAATGACAGTAGTTTTAGAGATAGATTTTTTCAAATAGTCTATGATTCGTTACTTATATTATTGATAATTCTTTAGCTAAATCAGACATGGCCTAAATTAATGTTAACTCTGTATGTAATAATATATCAAGTCTCCAAAACCGACATGTATGTATGAAGTGTTTTATGAAAGTGGAGAGCAAAGTAAATTAGTATGGACGGTACTGGGTTCTATCTGCCTGTCCAGTAAGAAAGTTGGCATTATGATATACAATATGCATGCAAAGGATACAAACGGAATTAAAAGAACTTTCTGGCAGGGATTTGCTAGGTGAAAGGCCACTTATTATAATTCGTACGCCGACTGCTAACGAAAATATACGTACCTAACTTTACACTAAATGCCTTGCGATGTAAGCCGATAGTACAGACAACTTAAACATCACAATCCCAGCAGACATGTCTTTTCTCTGCATATATACTCTTCATATATTTATTTCTTGAATGTTCTTGAGCAGTATATGTTCAGTAACATTTCCACCGACAACTAGTTCCACAGCCGTGTAATGCTGAGCAGGAGGTAAACCAAGAATCATTTGTAGGATATTTACAAGGAAATAAGTTTTAGGAAGTCAATAATAAAATAATCCTACCGTCGTATTGTTAATTATTTTAAAGTGCCTTCTTTGAAACAAAGCTAAGCTTTTATATATGTGTAATGTGTCCAAGTGTGTAAATCTACTGTAAGTCATATACCGATCTCAATATAATCTTACGTTAGTGATATATTCAGTATAAACAGTGATATTCTTAGTAATATGTTCTGTATCATTCCACTATAAATTTTTAGAGGGTTAGAATTCACAAAACCACGGGATCACTAATAACGGATAACCAGTTGGGAAAAATGCCGACCCACGTTAATTTTTTTACGTAAAAATAAGAACAAATAACAGACAGTTTCAAAGCGAAAAGACAAAGATGAGTTACCTTAAAGATATATCTACTATCTTTAAGAAGTAAGTAATTAAATTCGCAACTTTCCACGAATTCTTATACCTATTTGATTTCTGTAATGCCACAGAAACATGAAAAATAGTGTAAGAAATGATGACAACACGTTAGATAGACGTGCATTGAGTCGGTATTGTCCGGTTCAAATGCTGTTAGGAAACGACCTTTTAAAATGAGGCGGCATATGACGACAGCTGTCGCAACGCTGTCGGGAAAGCGCGGAAACCTAACAGCACTTGAACCAGATAATATAGTGCTTTTGTTTCTAATGTGGGCGTGGCTCAAAATGTGTCGGACGCAGCATTACAAAAGTCACATATGACAGCATGCGGAAAGCTGCAAACTAAATTACATTAAGATCTTCGACATAATAGGTCAATGCTACGGACGTGCTGTGTGATTGTATGCATGTAGTTGATAGCGGAAGGTGTTGTGCGCCATTGTTCCAGTAAATTCAAACCCTTGTAACCCTCTAGTAAATTCAAATGTTTAATGTCATAACAAATTATTCAACCAATGGCCATTCCGTAGAATAGTGACGCTAAAAAAACCCGGACGATATGATTCATTGAATCGCTTTCTTTATTTTTATTTTTTATATATCATAAGATAGCAAACAAGCAGATGGGTCTCCTGATGGAGAGAGTCAACCATCGCCTATAGACACCAAAGATGTTAATGGTGCGTTGCTATCTTGTGGCGAGGTCTAATGCCACATGCATAAGTTTACCGGCTACCTTACCCTCCAAACCGGAACATGACAGTGACAAGCGCTGACGCTATTGTGGCAGGAATAGGTAAGGCGGTGGTACCAGATCCGGGCGAGACAATGGAGAATTCTACCACCTAGTAGTCACGACGGTAGTGACTCGTATAGCCAATCGGTCGCCTTTTACGACCTGACTGGCAGAACGGCAGTTGGTCTATTTTTCAAAGGAGCCGACACGGGGAATTCACGGGTTCATTTTTATTAATTTTTAAATAGCGCAGGTTTCGCTTGGATTCCCCTGGGCTGATGTAACCCCCGGATCAATTGGATACGCTTTTTAGACAATTTCTTAGTTTGTCAGTGCAGGTTGCAATCCAGAGTTACCCTACTTACCGATGAAATAAAATCACTCCAAGAGTAATTTTAAACCAGTGTCAATAAGATGACAAGGTTTAAAATTACTCTTGGAGCTTTTATTATTTATTACGATAAAACCGTACAACATGGTTTATTTCTATTTTTCACCATATATCTACACATTTACGACATTTTTGACAGTGATAGGAGCGTTTGCTCATGTGCACAGCGACACGTTTCCTTCACATTGGCATGTCTTTTAGTATTCATGTGGTCTGCAGGCCTACTCTTGAATAATAAAATATAAATCTTAAACCAATATTGATAAAAACAATAAGTTTCGAATATCGTCAAAAAACGGTACTCTTGAAACCAATATTGCCCACATTGATTCAGTATAGTAACGACCTAATTATTGGAAATATTTATCATCGTTACACGTCAAGCTAGTGTTACAAGTGGAAATTTTAAGCACTATTTTAAATAAAATAACGAATAAAAGCAATAATGATTAGTTCCAAAAAATTTCGAAATCCTTGTCGTGCTGTCGCCGAATCTAATAATCGAATATATTTGTCCAGAGTACGAAATACTTCAAAATTCATTAAATAGCCATTTAAAATTGAAATCGGTTTTCAAGAGTAGCCCTACTGAGGTAATCAAATCTGCCCATACACGGTGGCAGTTTAAAATGAAAATATTTTCAACCCAGTTCAGAGGAGCAAACTTGTTGTGTTAAACGAAAACCGCGCAACATCAACATTTTTCGAAAATTATTTTAGTTTTGAAATTGTCAAGTTAAATTAGTAAAACTTTAGGTCAGAAGGAAACTTGACAGCAACCTAGATTTGGACTTTTAACTGACGAAGAAACAATAATTATTGTATTGAGATCAGTTTTCTTGTGCAAATACTGTTTAATATACTACTAATATTTCACTTTCAGGCAATCTTATGCCGAATTTTTTGTTGAATTTGTTACTTTAGTTTTCGGCTTTGGAATTGGCTGAACGTTTTGTTTACAAAAAAAGACCGATAATCAAAGAGAGTGACAGAGAACTCGTAAATAGGTTCGGATTTTACAAATTGGACATAATATGTCGATTAAAGGGCTTTATTTTCATCCAGAAATCCGTTACTTGGATTGTGTGTGTGACATTACACACGCGTGACACATTAGATGCTGTCGCTATAGCAGCCCTTGAGGTTATCGCCTATTGTCATTACGAAAAAATAGATATGTTACAGACAAAATATTTTGTTTATTCTAACCCTTTTATTCGACATCACAAACTATTTTCATATAATAATTACATTTTTAAAAGTGTTTTTTTATAATTACATCTTGGATAGAATAATATAATCTCGCTAAGTATTTATGTATCGTTAGTATAATAAGGCTTGTAATTAAATATTTGTGATCTATATTTCATTAGGTTGCTCGTACTGTCAATTTCAATTTTATGATAGTTAACGTTTGAAGAATATTGACATGAGATAAGTAGTCTAAGAGATACTGAACCATCGCTTATTAATCTGGTAAGTTCGCATTCCTGTCAAGTGTCATGGCTATTATATACCAGTCTGGCAGATACTTGCATCAGCAAGAAAAGTCTGCCCGCTTGCTTATTCTTTTAAAACTGTTGAAAGAATACGTCTTCAAAATTTCAGCCTTATGGGAGCAGGTTATCAATTATAATTACGATGACAACTTGACAAAATTGTCATCGTGATTATAATTGATGGTTTGCTTGATAGGTTGTTAGGTTTTTAAAAACTTTAGTGTATGTAAATTACAACATATAAAAATTGTAACCTAGTGGAAGCAGGTCCTGAACACATTTTTTTCAATATTTTTAAAGGAAGGTGACGCAACTACGAGCCGTCTGTTAGAACAATATTTTTTTAATTGATCGATAATAAAACAATACTTAAAAAGTTCTAGTACTTTGGGTTCAGGTTAGTCAGATGGTTCAGTAGCTCTCCTACTAAAAGCTCCAGGGACGTACCATGACACTTTATAGCGGTATTATATCTTCCTTATTGTCTTAAAACTAAGAAGTCATTATTTTTAATTTTATATAATTTATTATTTTATTTTACATCAAAAGAATATTATTTCATAATATTATAATTGTGGTCAAGTCCTGCCTTTATACTAGGTTACGTTGTGTTTTTGAAGCCAGTTCCTCTTCACAAACAATATAAAATACCGTCATAGAGGGTCATAGTGTAAGAACAGTTTTATTTTTATTAATAGCACAATTACGTATTTACACTGTCCATTGGGCTCACATTATGTAATTTAAAGCAATCCCTCTTGTCAGCGATAAAATATGTTGATGTCATTATTTTTGATCGAAAGTTGATGTAATTAATATGTCTAGTTTAACTTTTCTGTTACCTGATATCTGGGTAAAATATTTCGCTATGGTAGCTTTAATTTTAAAGTAAAAAAGATTTGACAAGAAAAAAATAAATATTTAAAACTTTGTTTGTTGTCACTTTGAGTGTGCTATTATAACAATAATTCGGATAAAATAAATTTTAATCTTTTTATATTTAATTTAATATGAATTTAGATTAAATAACTTAAATTATATAATTCTATCTAAATATTAAGGCATAAATCATTAGATATAATTAAATTATTTAAGAAACCTTTTATTACACTACCAATGTCTTTTATTTTTCAATTAAGCACTAACCAAACATAAATTATTTTTTGTAAATTTTAAATCCTAATGTTAAGTAATATATCTGTAATATTCTATTCCACAAATATTCCAATGAGGATTTCGTTTGATTGCGTCCAGTTAAATTTACCCGCTACACCTAATGTAGCAAAGTAACGGGTAGGCTGGCGAGGTATGTCGTGCACGAAAGAAGAGATATTTGTCGATTTCGAAAAATACCTCGTTTATTCTAACATGCACACCACAACGACTCTTTCTCGTCGAATACATAAATATTTCGAGTACACAAATATTTTGCTTAAACATTCCATAATACATTAATTTGAAAGCATTGCAATAGATTAACTGCGTTTCATTAGTGTTTAATAATTACTCCTCTTTTGTAATACAACATCTCCGAGGCGATGTTTTTTAATTTGTTTACATTAATTATTATTAGCAGCTTTTTGGCTCGCCCGAGTCTGGTGCCACCGCCTTACTTATTCCTGCCGCAACAGCGTCAATGCTTGTTACTGTTGTGTTCCGGTTTGGAGGGTAAGGTAGCCAGTAAACTTATTTAAGTGACATTAGACCTCACCACAAGATATCGCGACCGGTGAAGCTGTAACAGCCCTTAAGGCTAACAGCAATCGAGACATTCCGAAAAAAAAAAAAAAAAACCACAAGATAGCAACGCACCATTAACACCTATGGTATATATAGGCAATGGTTTACTCTCCATCAGGGGACCCATATGCTTGTTTGCTATCTTATGATATAAAAAATGTTACTCGCGGCTTCGTACGCGTGATAAAAAATCATTACTTCCTTTTACTCTCTCGGGTAAAACGTAGTCCTTGTCACTTCTAGATAATAGAGTATGTTAAAGGTGATATAATTTTTAAAATCTGTTTAGTAGTTTTTGAGTAAAATCGTAACAAACAAACAAAAAATCAAATCTTTCCTTTTTTAATATTAGTTTAGAGTTAGACGATAATACGAGTAAAATAATTATATCCCAACAAAATGTCCCAAACGTCGTCGTAAAATTACAGCTATGTGTTCCAGTCGTTGGAAAAAACGACCATCTACTGACAAGTAATAGTAACTATCTCTTTTTTGACGTATAAAGTATACGTATAAATATCGAAGCAACATTTTTTTCATGCTGCATATCCTAAATACTCAAATGCTAAATCTAATTTGATCAGATTTCGGACAGACTGTGACTGCTGCAATTATTAAAAAAAAAACAATGATACAACTAATTGATTGTGTGCGATTCTCTTTTATCATTCCATTGTTGGTACCTGGTATTACGAGTTTTGCTATTTGATTTAAAAATTTGATTGTATTTCTATGTTACGTCAAAAAGTAATAACATTTAAGTGTATTTCTTTAAATTCAAAACGGTGACCACGATATATGTGCTTATTTATTTCATTTAAGTTTAGAAATTCATATTTTTTTACTTATTTATCCTAAGTGTTTACTTTTTTCAGTTTTCAGAAAACTATTTAAAAATTTACAAATATTTATTTCAGCCCTCTTATTATATTCTCGAAAAAGTATTATTTAAAAGAGGATAACAATTACTTTATTATTTTAATATCGTGCGACTACGGTCAGCCGCGTGACAATCGAGGCTGTAACATTACTTCTGAATAAAAATTAACTGAATACGTGTTTTATGGGATAAGAGTATTCTTAAAGAAAAATGAAATGAAAATCTATAAGACGGTGTACCTTGGCTTCGTCTTTTTCCTCAAACTTCAAACAAGTTGAAAAGCTTTGATTGTAACCCGAATTAAATATGTAACTCATTACTCTAATGGTTTTTCTGCGCGGCTTAAGTCATGAAGTCTCGGATTTTAATTCCGAGTCTAATTCTCGGCAACAATATGGAGTTATGCGTCATGTACCTCTAGCTGGTGTGTTGATATTCTGGCACCTCGGAAAAACATAATTCAACAAAATTTCTGTATGAATAACAAATCAATTAAACCTGAATGTTTATTGATTTGTTATTCATTCATTCCCGTAAGGTAACCGGCGTAATTATATTTATTTCTTTAATGCTTAAGATATTTTTTTCATAGCAAACGATAAAACTGCTTTATTAAAGTTTGAAGACGTGACGTCACACATTCGTTTCTTAAAAATTCATGTAAGTTATACAAGAACAAAAAAGATATATCTTTTACAAAATTAATTGAAATTTAAAAATTTAAAAGTGTTAAGAATTTTCTTTACGCGAAAAAATCATATAATTGACAAACGTTAAGTATGTTTTAATAATAATTTTAAATCATTATTCTCGCTGTCTTATAAAAATATAATTCTTTACTTCGACAACATTTCCTCTTGACCAATATTATTGATATATTTTAGAACTGGATACAGGTTTTGCACATGTTTAATCGATTGTATTTGAAACAAAATTGATTTTAATTATTATGTAATTGCTTCAATATTCATTATTATTTAACATTAATATTATTTATATACAAATATAGATGAAATGGAATACATATTGTAAAATAAGAATAAGATAATTTGACAAATATTTGATTCAATCTCTGCAACAGAATTATCCATGACCTAAATAAACAAAGAAATTAAGAAATAAATAAAATTTAAATTGTACTCGATTAAAATAGTTCCTAAAATAAATACAGTAAGCATTTGCTATAAACGCGCAAAAATACATACTATTTATAAAACAATGTGTTTACGTGGGTAAATTCTGTATCACAAAACGTGTTCGTAGTCCAGTAAAAAGTTTAATGAAACCATGATCTGACCAGTTTTGGCGCAATGAGTAAAAATGTGTTCATTAATACTTAAATAATGATATTATGAAAGAAATTTTGATTTAAAGTTAGGGGAAAGGCCTGAAAAAAATAAAAAAGGGGTTGAAAAATGTCTTTTTTTAACAACTTAATAACGGTAGGAAATAGAAAAAAAAGTTTCAAGTAAAAGTTGTAGAGAAAAAAATTCTACACAAAAAAGTTCCTCTTCATTTTTTTGTTATCTGCTTTAGTTTAGATACAAACAATAAAAATTAAATTTGCTTTCTAATTAATTATAAAAAATCACCAGAATTATTACGGCCTTGTACCATGCAGCGCGCGCATCACATAAATATGTACTAACACTACCACATATGTTTTCCCATATTTATATATTTTTACGAATTTTACTACAAATTTAATTTTTATTTTTTGTAGCTAAACTAAAGCAGATAACAAAAAACTAAGAGGAACTTTTTTGTGTAGAATTTTTTTCTCTACAACTTTTACTTGAAACTTTTTTCTCTATTTCCTACCGTTATTAAATTGTTAAAAAAAAAGACATTTTTCAACCCCTTTTTTATTTTTTTCATGCCTTTCCCCTAACTTTAAATCAAAATTTCTTTCATAATATCATTATTTAAGTATTAATGAACACATTCTTATAGACAGCAAAAATGCTATTAATCAATTATCGTATTATTGATTGAACATAGCAGAGATGATATACAATACAACTATACTGTATATCACCTCTGCATATTGTTAGTTTTGATTTTCTTTATCTTCAAGCACGAATAAGCATCGATAACTCTGGGATTATATAATAACTGAGGTTAAGTCAGTGAAATGCATGTATCCAAGATTTGTTTTCAGAGCGTCTCGGAATGTTTCGTTGTTATGCCTTTTTATTATATTTTGTATTAGACGCCTTAATTAACATAAAACAAATTTGCTCAACTAATGTCAAATTTAATCACTTAGCATACAAAAGCTGCTGATGAAGTACCTCACAGCTCCTTACCCACAATCCGTACGTGCGAGTTCTTAAGGTCGATATTTACCCACCACCAAAGAGATTTTATCTCATAAAATTAGCTCTTATTGAATTAAATCTATAAATGAATGCATTCCGGCTTGAGGATTACCACTACACAGACAAACGTCTTGTATATTTGTGGTGGTAATCCATACTAAGCATGCCTGATAGTCGCGGCTTGCAAAATCTGGCTGACTTGATATTGTGTTAACGCAAACGCAAATGTTTGCGTGTATTCTCTTTGCATATGTTATAGTAAATAAGGCTTGTAAAACATGATATTATGTAGTCTGAATTCATTTTGCACTTATATGTAAATTTCACAGTGTTTGTACTTATTTTATATAAAATGTAATGTTGAAGACTGTGTTTACATGCCTTTAATAAATGTTTAATTGATATATATTGTTTTCTTTGTTGCCTTAAATCTTTTTACTATGTTCGTAAGCAGGTTTTACGTATGGACCAGTATAACTTGAGCTGTGACGTGAAAATATACCTAATGCTTCATAATCGAAATTATTGAGCTTTCAGTATGCGAGCTCTATTTATCTTCTAATACTTTAGTATTTTGTTAGGGCTATTGACATAGGTACTAGATAGTAGGTAAAATACCTATTAAAACAATCAAAAGTAGACAAGTAAGTAGATTGAGTAGGTATGTCAAATGTGGCAAGAATAAGTATAGAAGAAGAAATATAAACTTATTATTGACAAATACTTAAATATTTTTTATACCTATAATAGGTTTAGAAACGTGCCGCATCGATAGAGGAAATCTGAAGCTGTGGAGGGCTTCTAGAAGGTCTTCCAATAACCCCCCGTTAGTTTTTCTTTTTGCCGGAAACGCGAAGTTTATTTTCATCATATATGTTTAGATTAGGCGCGTAAATATTTACGATAAACTGTAAGTTGATGACAGATCCGAATCAGAGCACTCCAACTTGCACGAGGTCTTATTTGCCCTACCCCCCCTAGAGCGTGTTTTTCCCCGTGTTGGATCCGGGCTCCTTTGAAGAATAGACCAAATGCCGTTCTGCCAGGCAGGTCGTAAAAGGCGACCGGTTGGCTACGCGAGTCCCTACCATCGTGGCGACTAGGTGGTAGAGTTCTACATTGTCTCGCCCGGGTCTGGTACCACCGCCTTACCTATTCCTGCCGAAATAGCGTCAGTGCTTGTCGCTGTCGTGTTCCGGTTTGGAGGGTAAGGTAGCCGGTAAACTTATGCATGTGGCATTAGACCTCGCCACAAGATAGCAACGCACCATTAACATCTTTGGTGTCTATAGGCGATGGTTGACTCTTTCCATCAGGAGAACCATCTGCTTGTTTGCTATCTTATGATATAAAAAAAAGAGCGGCGGGGTTGCACTTCCCGTAGGGCCGAAGCACACGCAATCCGACTAGTATATATAGTTAAAACTGCTGTAAAGAATAATTTTCCCTCTCTTCTTTTTCTCCAATCTAGTGGCATAATTTATTTTTTTTACATTTTGTATTGCAGTTTTTGAAACAGAAAAAAAATCATAAAAAAATGTGTAAGCGGTTGACCCTACAGGCCATCCCTAAAACTTCCCGCTAAATTAAGGTATTTTAAGCTCAAAAGAGTAAAAACTATAAAAATGGATTATTTCAGTTCAAACATCTATTTTCTTAAAATGGCAGTATACTGATTTTTGAAAAGTTGTATATTTTGGGAACGCTGGTTGAATTTGATCTTTTGAATGACATTCAATTCAATTTTTGAGATCTAAAATATTGCTTTAGCTAAATAATGGATAGGTTGAAAAATTTCGTAGCAATGTCAAAAACATTTTTTTAAATATTTTCATCATTAATAAATCTTAAACAAATTGACCGGTTTTGATCCAATTAACGGTATTTGACGCAGTTTTTAAAGGAGAAAAGCTGATAAGATTTTTAAGTCCGTCGGTGTATTAGCCTGAAAATTATTTTAAAAATATAAAGGTTTATTGTAGGTAAATTTGCTAAAAAGGACGTAATTTTTATATTTGAAAAGCTGTAACTTTGAAAATTTGATTCGATTTTAATTCTTGAAATAATTTTTTTAAGTACTAAAATATCGTAGAATACCAAAAAATGATTAGTCGAAAAGTTTCGAAGTTATGTCGAAAAAACATTTTTTTTTTAAATTTTTCGTCAAAGATTTCTCCCAAACGGATAAACCGATTTTGATGCAATTAATGCATTAGATGTAGTTTTTTGGTGCTTTTGTATGCACCATTTAGGCACTTCATGTATGAGTAACAACACTACTGACAAGACAAAAATTGACAGCTAGCTAGGTGGTTGAGTTCTGAATTGTCTCGCCCGGGTCTGGTACCACCGCCTTACCTATTCCTGCCGCAATAGCGTCATTGCTTGTCACTGTCGTGTTCCGGTTTGGAGGGTAAGGTAGCCGGTAAACTTATGCATGTAACATTAGACCTTGCCACAAGATAGCACCGCACCATTAACATCTTTGGTGTCTATAGGCGATGGTTGACTCTTTCCATCTCTCTTTCCATCAGGAGACCCATCTGCTTGTTTGCTATCTTATTAAATAAAAAAAAAGCTGCAGGTTGACACTACCTAGTACCTGATGTGTCAACTTGACAGTTGACAATTGAAACTGATTTCATATTATTTCGATTCATTTTCACATTAGGCTTGGGCCTGGGCCTAACCGGTCACTACAGAGAGCGCTCAATTTAGTTCATAATCCAAGGATGAACTAGTTCGTTCTATTAGTTCATTAGTTCTTTTTTTGAAATAATTTATTAAGAACAATAAATAAAGAAAAAAATATAGTTATGATTACTGTAAGTTTTGTTTATTGTTATTTAAAAAAAACAAAGTATTACGTGAAAATTTTACACGTCAAGTTATGTAATATGTGATTTTTTATTTAAATAATGAAAAATAAAATAATTTATATTAATGATTAGTCAACAGCTAGGCTAGTTCCTAGTATAATGTATAATTATATTAGAATACTTAAAAAGTATGAATTTTTACAATTAAAGTTGACTTTTTTGTTATGGCACATAAAATCTTTTATCGAAATAAAAACGAAAAAATAAAATAATTTATATTAATAATTAGTCATAATTAACGTGATATATAATAATAATCAATTATTTGTAATAATAAATAGGAATAGAAGAGATTTTTTTTAATTTTAATTAAACTTACCGTAAAATAAGACATAAATGGTATTAGTATTCTGTTTGATAATTAGCCAGCAATACTTCAGTTGACGATTGTTATGATTTCATGTGATTTGATAAAATTTCAACCATGGGGATTGGAAGTTGTTTAGTATCGATATCGCTTATCGAAATATCAAGGCGCGCACAGTAAAAGTAAATAACTCGGTTGGTCATATAGTGCCACTGTCTAATAAAGTGGACACTAAAAGAAATATAAAAAGAACTAAGAACGGGATTTTCAATGAACTAGTTCGCATAGTTCACCTAATGGAGCGCTCTTCCCACCTAGGTCGCTCGCGAACTACCCAAGACTATTTCACATCTCATACATCTTATTTTGAAGAAAAGTATGTAATACTGTTTTCAATGATTGTGGGTGTCGAGTAAAATAATTTAGTATTAATTTCTTGTGTGTTACAAATGTAAATTGAAAATTAGTTATTGCGTAAGTAAGTAACGAATCCCCGTTTGTTTTGATCCAAATGCATGTCGCGTGAATACTATTCATTAACACTAAATTATGTTTATTTATTGTAGGTAATTTTTTAACAAATTTTATATACCAGTGAAAACTATTACTAACAGTGTTATAATTTAACCATGAGTGCTAAATTGGAGAGCGACGATGATATACTTATTCTGGGGTCGTCTCCAAGTGATAGTATAAACATTGAAGAATCAATGGTGAAATTTGAGCTGGAGGATGCAATGGTAGACATAAGCTTAGAAGCTAACAAAGCCTTTAAGGCACAATTCCAACTCGCAGATAGTGTAAGTATGAATTAACCCACTAGTAAGTAATAGTATAATTCTTTATGGATATATTTCATATAATAAAGCCTTTTATTTCCTTGACATACATAAAAAGTATAATAGTATTTTAAAAAAAACTAGATTTCATGTTAAGTTCCTACTTGATTTTAATTATACCTTCTTTGATTTAAGAGTCTGGCTTTTGTCAGTGGAGTAATTGCCATTATTTTTTGTCCAGAGACATGGTTTTAACCTCCTGATATAAAACAATATTTTCTTTTACCTTTATTTGATCAATTATCAATTTATTTATACCATGAGATGGATAAAAGCAAAATATGTGAACATAACATTTCTCTATCTGTTTTTGATTTTACCTGTAACATTTTTATTCAGTACTAGCTGTTGCCCACGACTTTGACCGTGCGGACTTCGTTTACTGCGCACAGCACCTCCCCCTTAGGTGATAGTGTGATAATATGTAGCCTATATGTTGACCCGACCTGTTAGTAATATTCTTGCAAAATTTGAAGTAAATCCATTCAGTACTTTTTGAGTTTACCCCGGACATACATACAGACAAACAGACAAAACTACTGACTGATCTAAATCATAATAATTTGTGCATAATTGAATTCGCTTTCATAAAAAAAATGTGAGTTCTCTTGAGTAGTGATCTAAGATGTATAGGTGTATTAGTAGTTGACTCAAAAAGTATTATAGGGACTTTACCTTCAACTTGCAATGTTAAAATTGACTTTCAATGTCATATTTGACTACATTCTAAAATCGTAAAGCTGAAAAGTGTTATTTTACTAGGCTTATTTTTAACACTACCTTTTAAATATAAATCAGTTCAATTTGAAAACTCTTTTAAGTTTTATAGCCAATTTATTGAAGAAAGTTTTAGGTTATATTACCTTTTTGACACCAGAAGTGTAGCAGGCACAAGCAATACAGTGGCATTAGCTTGTTAAGATAATGTATTCTAGTAACAACATTACTATTTTAGTGATACATACGAAATGGGTCAAATTTATCACAAATATTACTGATTACTAAGTAGGATGTGTTATTTATTGATAATGCTGTAAAAGACTATGAAGTATTTTAGATACTTCACTGTTCAACATATGTACTGGGTGTTATTATGGATATATTTTAAACAGAATTCACCACTATGTATGATGAAACAAACTAACATTATGTATAGTTTGCAGACTTGTTATAGCCATTACTTGAAAAATATACTTATTTGTAAAATTTTCAAGTTTCCCGAAGAATGGGATAAGATCTACAGCACATACTATATAGTAAAAAACATGAATATATTAATATTATAAATGTGAATTTCACCTGTAATGAAAACTCATAATTAGAATATACTTATGTATATCTAGCGGTCAGTACAATCAATAGAATTGATCCCAAAGAAGAGTTTCACCATGTTGAACCAGTCGATAGTTGCTTAGTTAATTTAGTGCATTCCAGCACAAAACCTCTTTGTTTTGTTAAACTCATATATGTATACAGAAGTTAAACTCATATATGTACCTTACCTTTTATAGGATGCTAGGATTGTCAACTTTGGCTTATGCACCAAAACTGGTAGTGGCACTAGTAGTTGGATCTAGTCGTTGGATTTATAGTTGAAAATGAAACAGAAAAAAATGAAATAAAAACCAATAATAAATAAAGTATTTTAATGTTTTTGTTATACATATTACAAATTTTCTGCATGATGCGTGTCTGAAGCTGGTGACACGCTTGCAGTATCCCAAAGCATTCCAAGATATTGTATTCGTTACAGAGGGCCTACCATGAACTCTTATAATACTTGTTAAGTTCCAGGCAGTTCAACTATGAGTATTAACCTGTCAGGTTTTACTATCGTACCATGAACTAATTCTTGTTGAGCTGCAATGCATCGTCTTCTGGCCGGTTACATTATCTCTGGCAGGACATATCAAATTAACGTTGAAAAACACATAACTTGCCGATTTTTAAATCTTAGTATAAAGTTATTATTATTAATGCATTTTAATTAGATATCTTGAATTTAAGAATACAAATTGGCAAAAGAGATCGAGTTTTAAGTTATTTAAAGTCTACGTAAAATATATGGAACATAAAGTAAACCACGTAATATTTGTTAAGCGGCATTCATTAAAGAACGCAACTCTGGGAATATTACACATGACCTTGAACTGTTTAATAAAGACATTTATGTTATGAGCGCGGTTTTTAAATTTCTTGAGTACGTCTTGATTTTTTGAGATTAGAGTTTTGGAATAGTTTGTGACTATTTTAAAGCTTAAAATTACACATTGATTTCATGAACGTGATTGATGTCGGAAGCAAAACGATCGTATGATATCAATATATTCAATGAACAATTGGAAGTTTTATGAGATATTTTAAATACTCATAAAGATATTGCAACGGGATTCAATAAAAGTGCACACTCAAAATGTTAATTTTCATCACACATCTAAATTTATGTGTATCTCCTCTGTGGTCTAGTGGTCCGGTGTCGGAGTTGATCACATGAGGTCCCGGGTCGGACAATTCAACAAAATGTGTTTTTCAGTTTTCTGACAAAAGCAATGTTGCCCGGGATTGGAAAAAGTGCCCGGGTGGCGATAGGCTTTGGCTAATCGTGGGTACACTTGTTGTACCTCTGCCTACCTGTTTGGGGATACGGGCGTGAAGATACTTTTTTTTATCTAAAATTAAAAATAAATAAAAAATGCTTTAAAAGTAAGTAAATATTAAATAATAAATAAATAACTTTAAATAGAAGAAATGAATTAGGTACTATATTTTATACCAATATCAATATTTTTCTAAAACAGAGTTAATGTCAAAATATATACAGTATAAATTCCTAATAGGACTACGGCTAGGAATAGCAGTAATAATAAAAAATACCTACGTTTACAGTATATTTAAGACAAAGCAATCCAATAAAAGTTACTTTTTTCCACCTGCAATTGACCGGCAATATTATGACACATTAGCAGTTCAAATATCGATTTCGGTCTGACAAAAACACTTCATGGTACGCTAACGCAGGGCAGAAGTTGGTTTGAATAGTAAAACGATCGCTCGCCGGCATAGGTCACGTGATCACTGACTGGCCTGTTAGATAACGCTTTCATGGTACGAAATAGCAGGACAGTTTAATTATCGGCTAAAATTGACCTGCTATAAGAGTTCATGGTAGGGCCGCAGGTGTCTACGTGTGCTTTGCTTGAATGCCCTTTGTATGTAGATTGACTTCTGTACCTATTTTTCTGTACTTATTTTCTGGTTCTTATTATCTGTTTGTGGATCCAGCTAGAAGCAAGGTCTCAGGTTCTAATCCTGTCTTGTCGAAATTGTTATGTATTGTTTTTAAAGTTTTTCAAGTTTCCCCTAGCATAGGATAAGTGTTGAAATACATATATTATAGTATAGTCCTAACTTACACAAAAATTATCAAATATTGTCCCACTTGCAGGGAATGCTATGTGGTATTAAGTTTGCATCTGTACTTTGTGTTTTATAGTGCAACTAGCTGTCCCATGTAGCTTTGTCCTCGAATAGATAAACATTTAATATGATTCTTTGCATAAAATTAAAGTATGCAGTAAGTCAGTGTTTGATGCCAGGTCTTCAACTACCTCCTTCTCAGAATTCAAATCGCAAAAGTGTAACAGACAACCAGATAGATAGATGGGCAGATAGCGGACTTTCGCACTTATAATATTCGTATTTATATATATTCACTCATATATATGTTGTGAAGAATGAAAATTAAAATCTGTTTTATATTGACACTTGAAGGCAATCTTCACTAAGCAACATAGAGTAAATTTTACAGGACAGTGATTTAAAGTTCAAATGTAAAATTAAAAAAAAAATCACCTTATTTAATTGTAATCAAATTTATTAGAATTCATTGTAATTAAATTTATTACAATTAGGTGATTTTTATGATTTTTTTTATTTTATATTTGAACTTTAAATCACTCTCCTGTAAAGTTCACTTAATGTCATATGTGAAGATTGCCTTTCAAGCGTCGATATATATTTTGAAATATATAGTAACATGCATGTAAACATAAAGGTGAGTTCACCAGTACAAGTTGTTGGTAAACATGTTTAAAAAAATATTTATTCAGTCCGCAATGTTATCATATACTGATAAGAATGTAGTATCCAAATTATTGATTTGTTAATGCTAGAGGACTTATCTCTTGGTAGGTATGATTTAAAATGATGACATGATAAGAATTCAATCTAAACAAATTTTTTACTTGATAAAATTTAAATACAAAAAATAAGGGATGTCCCATGTAATTATGACAGTAAATCGTTGATTAATCTTGACTGCTATTAATACTAACAATAGTTCTGAAAGGTAATGAGCCATGTTTGTGTCATTTAATATTGGTTGTTTTATTTTGAAAATAAGTGTTTAGATAATGTGACCATACTTCGTGTTTCCAGCTACTGTCTCAGTGCCCCCAAGTATATTTTAGGAAAATGGAAATGACCTGTTTTTGAAAAATATACACAGTCCGTACAGTTGTCCAGCACAAAATGTTATAAACTGTAAAAACATTTGGTCCGCATTCTCTTCTCACTTGATAAATATGCTCAGACATGAGCCCATGCAACACAAATATTGCACTAAAATGTTTTCTTTTCAAAAATATTTAAAACTTTGGTAGATTTAACTTAAAATTGATAAATTAAAAAAATAGGTAACTATTACCTGCAGACATAAATATATACTATTATTTATTGCTTGTGTAGTTCGCATCAATTTAATGTCCCGTTTTAGGTTAAAACCAATATGGTCAGTTTATGTCTGGATCAATATATGACAATCTAAAAAATAACCCAAATTTAGTATATACAGTTTGCAATTTTCTTATTTTTACATGGCGACTGTTATTCTGGTAATAAGCTATTACAGAGTTTTTCGTGTCATGTGTTTTTCAGCATTTAGAGGTCATGATTCACCTTGTGAATTTTTTCCACAATTTTTCTATTGATATTTACAAAGATATGACTATACTATTTAATTTTATATAAACAAATAATACGGTTTTAATCTAATTTATACTCTCCATTGATGAAAAACATATCAAACTTTTGTAAGCAAGTGTATTTTGCCTCGATATAAAGACAGCTTGAATAAATTAGCTTTCTTTTGAAATATAAAACTATTCGAAAAGTAAATATTAAAAAAACACTATTTTATTTTTCTTGAACAATTTGTATTTTTCTATTACCCCGTGTTTCTATTTTACCCCGTGTTGGTTCCGGGCTCCTTTGTAGAATAGACCAACTGCCGTTCTGCCAGGCAGGTCGTAAAAGGCGACTAAGTGGCTATGCGCGTCACTACCATCGTGACTACTAGGTGGTAGAGTTCTGCATCGGCTCGACCGGATCTGGTACCACCGCCTTACCTATTCCTGCTGCAATAGCGTCAGTGCTGGTCAATGTCGTGTTCCGGTTTGGAGGGTAAGGTAGCCGGTAAACTTATGCATGTGGCATTAGACCTCGCCACAAGATAGCAACGCACCATTAACACCTTTGGTGTCTATAGGCGATGGTTGACTCTTTCCATCAGGAGACCCATCAGCTTGTTTGCTATCTTATGATATAAAAAAAAAAAAACTGAAATATTCGTGGAGGGTGTCGATGGGGTGTAGATGTTAAATTTTGTAGACGTTATGGGGTTAAAATCTAAAATGCAAAATTTCTGTTAACAAGAAATCTTAAAAATATTATGTTATAAATATTGAGTCGGTAACTTAATATTTATAACACTTATGTAGATTTAATGTGGCAATTGCAAATTGAAAAAAAAAAAAAACTAAAATTGTTGTTACGTACTTTATAGATGGCTCCTATGGGAACAACAGAAATATTTTCCTATGAGTATAAAGAACTCCAGAACTTTACCATGAGTCTATCAAAGTGGGCTATGTACCACACTTAGCCGCACTGGGGGCTATTGTGCTCATTTAGTATAGTGGCTAATCTTGCCAACCCAGTTTTTGAGAGTATATGGTTAGTAAGAAAAACCCTGTTTGACCCAAAAGGGACTCATAGGTAGATCAAAGACCTTATCAAAGAAAGTAATGAAATATTGAATTAGTAAAAAAAATATTGTGGCATTTATAAATGCCATTGTTTGTATTCGTCTTTCAATTTCCCTGCAATTTTTCCAGTTTAAAAAAATTTTAGTTTCTGTTTTACGTCATAGTCTGTATCCTGTGACGGCATTTTTATGTAGAGGCTGGTAGACTTTGTTTTGCTATTGGTTATATATAAAAATCTTATTTCAGATTGATTCTAATCTCCTCTGTGGTCTAGTGGTCCAGTGTTGGCGTTGACCACATGAGGTCCCGGGTTCGATTCCCGGGTCGGGCACTTAAAAAAAAGTGTTTTTTCAGTTTTCTAATAAACACGAAGTTGCCCGGGATTGGAAAGTACCCGGTTTGGCGATAGGCTTGCCACCTATCACATTTGTGGGACCAAGTGTCTTCGGCTAATCGTGGGTGCACTTGTTGTACCTCTGCCTACCTCTTCGGGGATACGGGCGTGAAGATACTCAGATTAATTATTTTGATCAGAGCAAATTGGTAATTGGTTAGCTGATAATTATCATGATAGGTTTAAAAGAAAATATTTATCTTGATAACTTCGGACCCTGTTACAAACATACAAAAATACAAATGTTTTCTCTTTATAATGTTAGTATTTATTGATTGTGATGATGCAAGAATTCATAATAATTTTAACTGTAATTTTTGTGCTATGTTCAAAAATGAATATTCTTCCTTATTTGTACTATAAATTTAACAAATTTATATTTTATATTGCAGCCTTCAAAATCAAGCATGATGGCAGCCAGTACATTAATAAAAAATGACACAAACATGGAGTCTCTGCAAAAGCGGCTAGGAGAGTTAATGGATGAGAATATAGTTCTTAAGGAGACACTGAAACGAAATAATGAGGTGATGAAAGAACAATTTGTTCTCATAAACACATGTCAAGAGGATATGCAGAGGTCTCTTAGAATACACGATGAAAGGTTGGACGAGAGGACAGGAGAGTTAAATAAGGTAAATAGTGATATTTTTATGGGAAATAATTGGATGTAGATTTTCCCAATGACAATTGAATTGATTCCAATATCTTACAGAGTAGTTTTAGAGATTGTGATTCTTTTTGTCTAACAAATGTTTTGCATTTTCTTGGACTCTAGCAGTACTGTTACTATATTTTCAATTATGCGAATATATATGTATTAAATTCCTTGTCTTATCAAAACACCTTAAAGGCACTAATAATAATTAGTGCCTCTCATATATTTTCGTGATCTTCCTTATTTTTACAATATAATATATCAGATGCTTTTTTTTTACATTGGGGGTACTTATAGCCAATTATTCATCTCTTACGAACTGCCTTGCATGACAGCGGTTTAGTAGCCACATTCCGATTCAATAGTAATTCTAAAAAAGTTGATTCAAAAGTTTTATATTTGATATACTATAAAATGATAATTTTTAAATATTTGCTCACCATATGGTAGAATGTGTTAGTAAGTAACTTAATTAATTTTTAATAACTTGTATTACTCATATTCTTGCAAATAAAAATTTTCATTTAATTTCTATTCTTTATAGAGGGGACCAACATGGTTTCACAACCATAAGGGTACATAAATTGAATGTCATAATATTATATAATGTTGATCTGAGTTAAAGGCTTTTAAATATTACTAACAATCGCTAATTGGTGGCTAGGTGGTCAAAATTCGATCATACACAAAAAATAAAATCTGTTAAGCAAAAATACAGACTTTAGCCATAAAGAAAATAGTGTACATTTGTGTTTATTACCACCTGTCACATGCATGTAGTGTGTGTAATGTTAATTTTTATTAATTTAATGTATTTCAAATGCATATTATTTAAACATACATCTGCAATGTAAATTTTAACACCATTTGCATGGTCTTAAGAAAGTTTTTGCTATATATACATATAAAATATTTTCGTGTGTGTGCTACGAAATAATATTCTTCACCTCATATTCATATCTTGTAGAATTCGTTCTTGCTCATTTTTAACTTCCTGTTGCGTGAGTAGTATAAGGGTGTTACTGATTTTGCGCCAATTTTTGAGTATCGAGTTTTCAGCAGATCTCCATGCTTTGATGTCCTAGAAACCTTTTCCAACTATTTGCATGACATCAGTATGTCTGTTTTTATGTATGTGTGTGTGTGGGTGTGTGTATGTGTTAATGTAAACATCTTATAACAGGCATACATTTTGAAAGACTAGACCAATGAAACAAAATTTATCAAAATCGATCTTCGCTTTTAAAATATTCCTACAGCTTTGGAAAAATCAAAAAAATCATTTTTAATGAACTTTAGATTTTTTAACTGAAAAAATCTATTTTTAAATAAGTTTTTTCTCCTTTCAGCTTAAAATACCTCAATTTAGCAGGAAGTTTCAGTCAACTAAGAACCCTTATAATTTCTCCATGTCCGTCCACCTGTCCGTCGGTCTATTCGTCCATCCGTCCGTTCATCCGTTTGTCTGTTCATTTGTCGGTCTGTCCATCCGTCCGCCTGTTCATCCATCCGTCTGTCCGTCCATTAATTCGTCTGTCCGTCCGTCTGTCCGCAGTCTAGCTCCGAGATTATTCATATTAGAAAGGGGGCGTCCACAAATTACGTGAGTTGTTTATGGGGGAAAGGGGATCGAGTCAAATCTCATCTAATCTTACGTTGGAGAGAGGGAGGGTCTCGGCAAATATCATGCATTTTTTTTTCTGATTGAAACAAAAAAAAATGTACTATTTTGGTCCATTATCCAGATTGTACATGCGCGTTTCTCTCTCACCCTGAACTGTACTGTACTGTCTCTCTCACCAGGGGGGCGGGAGGGACAGTAAATTTAAAAAAACACCTCACGTAATTTATGGACGCCCCCAAAGGTGTTAATTTGGTTCGAATATACATAGCAGTCACTCCAATAAAGTGGTAAAATAAAATCTTAAAAAAGTATTTTTAGGGTACCTCCTGTACACATAAAACGGGGATGATTTTTAGGGTTCCGTATCCAAAGGGTAAAATGGGAACCTAATACTAAGACTCCGGTGTCTGTCTGTCTGGCTGTCTATCTATCTGTCTGTCACCAGGCTATATTACATGAACCGTGAGAGTTATACAGTTGAAATTTTCACAGATGATGTATTTCTGTTGCCCCTATAACAACAAATACTAAAACCAGAATAAAATAAATATTTAAGGGTGCTTACATACAACCAATGTAATTTTTTTGCAATCTTTTTCTCGATCTCAATAACGACAACTGGTAAACACTTGAAATATTAACAGAATATTTAGTCCTAGAAACCTTTTCCAACTATTTGCATGACATCAGTATGTCTGTTTTTATGTATGTGTGTGTGTGGGTGTGTGTATGTGTTAATGTAAACATCTTATAACAGGCATACATTTTGAAAGACTAGACCAATGAAACAAAATTTATCAAAATCGATCTTCGCTTTTAAAATATTCCTACAGCTTTGGAAAAATCAAAAAAATCATTTTTAATGAACTTTAGATTTTTTAACTGAAAAAATCTATTTTTAAATAAGTTTTTTCTCCTTTCAGCTTAAAATACCTCAATTTAGCAGGAAGTTTCAGTCAACTAAGAACCCTTATAATTTCTCCATGTCCGTCCACCTGTCCGTCGGTCTATTCGTCCATCCGTCCGTTCATCCGTTTGTCTGTTCATTTGTCGGTCTGTCCATCCGTCCGCCTGTTCATCCATCCGTCTGTCCGTCCATTAATTCGTCTGTCCGTCCGTCTGTCCGCAGTCTAGCTCCGAGATTATTCATATTAGAAAGGGGGCGTCCACAAATTACGTGAGTTGTTTATGGGGGAAAGGGGATCGAGTCAAATCTCATCTAATCTTACGTTGGAGAGAGGGAGGGTCTCGGCAAATATCATGCATTTTTTTTTCTGATTGAAACAAAAAAAAATGTACTATTTTGGTCCATTATCCAGATTGTACATGCGCGTTTCTCTCTCACCCTGAACTGTACTGTACTGTCTCTCTCACCAGGGGGGCGGGAGGGACAGTAAATTTAAAAAAACACCTCACGTAATTTATGGACGCCCCCAAAGGTGTTAATTTGGTTCGAATATACATAGCAGTCACTCCAATAAAGTGGTAAAATAAAATCTTAAAAAAGTATTTTTAGGGTACCTCCTGTACACATAAAACGGGGATGATTTTTAGGGTTCCGTATCCAAAGGGTAAAATGGGAACCTAATACTAAGACTCCGGTGTCTGTCTGTCTGGCTGTCTATCTATCTGTCTGTCACCAGGCTATATTACATGAACCGTGAGAGTTATACAGTTGAAATTTTCACAGATGATGTATTTCTGTTGCCCCTATAACAACAAATACTAAAACCAGAATAAAATAAATATTTAAGGGTGCTTACATACAACCAATGTAATTTTTTTGCAATCTTTTTCTCGATCTCAATAACGACAACTGGTAAACACTTGAAATATTAACAGAATATTTAGGTCTATTTCTATATTCACTGTAAAAATAAATAATCAAATTAAAATACAGAAAATATTTAAGGGGGCTGCCATACAAGAAACGTATTTTTTTTTTTGCTGTTTTTATAGATGATGGTACAGACCCCTTCTTGTACGAGACCAACTCGCACTTGCCTGGTTTTATTTTTATTACCTTATATATTTTTTAAATACTTACCTATTTAGAAAAAAATGTAGGTTTACAGTTTTTCAATCAAGTGATCCGTTTCTAGATATTAAGCTATTTTATAGATTCAGGTGTTACCTTGCGGAAATCCATTATTTAGAGAAGAAAACTAGTTATTTTGCAAATTTGTACCTATTACAGACAGACAGACAGAGAGAATACCTTAAACTAAAAACCTAGTTATTTTGCAAATTTCCGCGGACTTTTACGTGTACCCACGAAATTTGCAAAATAACTAGTTTTCTTCGTTTACACTGCTAATTTTTGTTAGAGTCAAGTGCCCCTCCTCCCCACTCCTCTACCGGCTAAATGGTTGGTTTTGGGTGTGTGGAAAAATTCACAGTAATTATATATACATGGAGATAGGTCCATCTCTATCACCGCATTTTACTAGATTGTTATAACTATTATTTATTTTCTGCGATTCGGTAATCGCAGGTCCCGGCCCAGGGCCCGGTGGCCCGACATTATTTTGTGCTTCTTCGAGGCTCAGGCGTGCTACTTATACCACCACTAAACTGCGATCTAGCACCGAGATTTATACTCGTATTAATCTCGAATATATTTTTTTCCTGATTCGGAGTTTCTAGGCTAGCTAGCTCATATATGCTAACTAAAAGACCGCAAATATTTAGTTTTATGTTACTTTGTTTAGTTACGAGAAGAAAATACCAAGTTACGAATAGAACTGACACGACACAAGCAAAACGAAGAAGCACAGTTGAACAATGAAACTGGCGAAAAGAAAACAGACAATATGTCATCATCACTCATGGAATTTGTGAGTTCTCCAGACGACGATACCATCAACAAGTTAACCGCTCAACTGGAACTTGTTGAGAAGCAACGAAGAGAGGTAATTTTGCAATTTTGTTTATTTTCCCCTGTTAGTCTCCCAAAAAGGTGGATTTTGGTTGCAGCTTATGAAAAATAAACCTTTTGCCTTATGTTGTGAATGCACATTCAGATAATGCAGCTCTAATATTTTGATGACAAGTCGGTAGTAATGGTTGTAGAAATGGTATAACTACCTTGCTTGTTTCATTTTCGCTACATTGTATCATGTATGTACAGAATATCTACACGGCGGGCATAAGTCTACACATTCTAACTGTAAAGATAGAAATGAATGATTAACTTTATTTGTATGTATATGTTGAGTTTATTGTGTTTTCTTTTGTATGCCATAATAGTATGTCGTGTCTAGACATCGTCATATTTATTTTAGGTTATAGTAGAAAATGAAAAGCTCACTTGGCAGAAAGAATCTCTGGAGAACATATCAAATTATATCGTTAAAGAACGAGATGAAGCCGAGAAGAAAATTAAGGAGTTAGAGGTAAATGTTTGTCTTTCAAAGGAATCTTAAAGGCTGATTCTAAATTTTCAGAAATAAGTAGCTACTTAACAGTAAAAAAAGATTTTTTTTTTCTGATAATAGATGGCCAGAAACATGGAGATTGATCCTACCCTTCCCAATGCACGTATATCAAGCAGTAGGTCGCTTTTTGTAAATCGTTTGATTCTTTGGCGATTTATCTGAATTATGCTTCCAGTGAGAAATACAAAAAGTCCGAAATATGTCGAAATCATGCATTTCAATCATTCATTGATTTCTTTGATTGCTTTATATTAATCCATTCCATTCTTTCCTTTAGTGGCCATGCACAAAAGAAGTGAAAGTAAGGGTGACAGCTACACTTAAGTTGGATAGGCCTAAAACAACAACATATCTCATGTCAAATCTCTTACGGGGTAGGCAGAGAGAATAGTATATGAAAATATGAGTCACAGTTACACTTGTGTTGGAAAAGAGTAGCCAACACAAGTACCAGTGTGTATTCTAAAGTGTTGCCTTATTTCTAAGTGACATTTTGCTTCACTTGTTAATTTGATAGTACAGTAGGCTGAGTACGAATTTAACCTTGCTTTTAATTCTCTTTAAATAATGTTTAAAGCTCATATTGCTGATGGATGTGACTGCAATTTTTGACTTTGAATTAAAAAAAAAAGTTAAAAACAGCATTAGAGTATATTTTAATTTTTTATTACAATGCTAAAAAAAGTGTAAAGCTTAGCTACTAAAGATATAATTTATTTACAAGGCGTAAACTTACAACGTGTACCACTTTCTCTACCGGTTAGCCTTAAGGCGATAACATACGCCAATCTACGAAATATACTTTTCTTTGAAAGCCTACTTCTCCTAAACCGTTAATCCAATAATTAAAAAATATATATACATTGTACGTAAAATATAATTAACTTTAAATTTTAAGTTCGTTTTTTCAAATTTCATTGTTATTTTCGACGAAAAAAAATCGAATATCTCTCTTATTTTTACGCAAGAATTTTCTTATAACTTCTAAACTACTGAAACGATTTTGGTGATTTTTTCACTTTATTACAGACAATTTATTGCTTTATAAAATTTAAGTTCAACATTTTACAAAATCATTATAGTGTGCCATTAAATCAATAAAAACCTTATTATTTCATTTGCGGACAGCGCTCGCTCCGAAAGTCAGTCTCACAAAGTACTTTATAAATAGGCTATAGAGACCTCAGCTGATCTCGTTTAAAGGCGCCATCTCATGGGTAAAGACAGAACTATACTCACGATATATAGTACATACAGCCCTCTTGTATCTTTTTTTTATTTTAAATTTTGTAAAATAAAACAAGTAGTAAATTTGTCAAATTTTATTTTGTAATTATCTTTTTTATTGCATGAAGGTTAAATGAACACAACACTTTTTTTCTGGAGTCATTATAGAAAATCGGAGTCCAATAAGGGTAGCTATGGTATACAGGAAAAAGAAAGCTTTTTTAAGATCCAGGATAAAACACAGTTTAACCGAGTAGATAGCAATCCATAAAACGTAGTCAGGTCGCAAAATAAAATCACTATTTATTTGTAACAATCCAAAACGCATTCTTCACAAACACAAAAAATAACAAATCGGCCATGTTTGACTCGAATAATGACATTAGCTGTTCCGTTCCTAGCAGATCGTTGTTTTCGGAATAACAATATTAAATATTAATTTCTTTTGTAAATTTTAATTATTTTTCCATACGCTTGTAGTATTATTAACTTATTTGTTAAATAGATATATTTTAAGTTAGAAACTTTATACATAAACATTATTTTTGATATTGCTTTTAGGAGATTATTGTCTTCAAAGCGTAGAATGAAACGTATAACTGTATTGTGGTTAATCGAGTGTTGCCTTTCTATTATTAAATAATATGTGAGATGTTTATTTTATTTTATTTAATTTTAATGGCAAAATACTATTTTAAACTTAAAGTAACACATAATTTATTTTAAAGTAAAAATAACAGCTCAAATAAATTTACAGTTGAATGAAGTGCCATCTATTGGCAAAAGATGAAACTGCAGAATATAATTATTTTTCTATACAAACTAGGATTGTATGAAGCGATAAGCCCGTGGTCAGTAGGCTTGGGCCTAACCGGTCACTACAGAGAGCGCTCAATTTAGTTCAAAATCCAAGGATGAACTAGTTCGTTCTATTAGTTCATTAGTTCTTTTTTTTGAAATAATTTATTAAGAACAATAAATAAAGAAAAAAATATAGTTATCATTATTGTAAGTTTTGTTTATTGTTATTTAAAAAATACAAAGTATTACACGAAAATTTTACACGTCCATTTATGTAATATGAGATTTTTTATTTAAATAATGAAAAATAAAATAATTTATATTAATGATTAGTCAACAGCTAGGCTAGTTCCTAGTATAATGTGTAATTATATTAGAATACTTAAAAAGTATGAATTTTTACAATTAAAGTTTACTTTTTTGTTATGGCACATAAAATCTTTTATCGAAATAAAAACGAAAAAATAAAATGATTTATATTAATAATTAGTCATAATTAACGTGATATATAATAATAATAATCAATTATTTGTAACAATAAATGGGAATAGAAGAGAATTTTTTAATTTTAATTAAACTTACCGTAAAATAAGACATAAATGGTATTAGTATTGTTACGTACTCGGGTTCGTGATTGTAGGAAAACATCACTTATATTAAATCCGTGTATTTACACAACACAACGTAATACTAAAATACACTTTACACCCTAGTCACTCGCAGTACTATCACTGAACTTAGAACACTACACAATAAAACACTTCTCGCTTCGCACTGGTCACTTGATGTATCACTCTCGATCGCTTGATAAAAACTGTCATTCTTTTTTTTTATCTTATCGTAAACATGTTATGAGTCATAAATCCTAGCACACGCTACTTTTAACCTTATGCCATATCCCACAAAGTCCATTATGGCATAGCCCAGGTCAACTATTTGTTTGTCAATAGGAGTAGCTATCTCTTTCCTTTATTTCTAAATAGTTAGCGCGCGCGCTCCAACTCTACACGCTTCTAGATTATTCGTAACGTATTCTGTTTGATAATTAGCCAGCAATACTTTAGTTGACGATTGTTATGATTTCATATGATTTGATAAAATTTCAACCATGGGGATTTGAAGTTGTTTAGTATCGGATATCGATTATCGAAATATCAAGGCGCGCATAGTAAAAGTAAATAACTCGGTTGGTCACATAGTGCCGCTGTCTAGTAAAGTGGACGCTAACAGAAATATAAAAAGAACTAAGAGCGGGATTTTCAATGAACTAGTTCGCATAGTTCACCTAAAGGAGCGCTCTTCCCACCTAGGTCGCTCGCGAACTACCCAAGACTAGTGGTCAGTCTCCCGTTAGCGTTCGTACGAGGAGGCTGTGTCGCACGTCAGCGTATACCGCTCTCCACATTAGAGTCAAAGAGTAATAATACAGATAGTGCGTTTGGCACAGTAATAAGGTTGTGCTGTTTAAAAATTGGACATTTCGTTTACGCTTGAACGTTTTTTATAGTAGATAATAAGTTTGAAGCGGGAAAGCTGATTTTTGACAGAGGTTGTTCTTATGATGTAATTTAATCCCTTAAAGAGGAAAAGGGGCGTTAATGATTGTATTAAAAAAATTGTTTATTACTTAAAATTTAGTATTTATTCTTTTTAATACGATTAAATAAATACGCATTTTTGGATTTCATCCCATAAAGGGGTAAAAGGAGAGTTAATTTTTGTATGAAAAATGAATTGTTTGTTGTAGAAATTACTAAAAATTTAGTATTTATGCTTTTTAATACAATTAAAGAAATTCATATTTTAGAATTTTTTTAAATTTCATCCATTAAAAGGGTAAGTGTATAAGTTTGTATTAAAATAAAAAGTTTATATTATCTAAACTCTCATAAAATTTAGTACCTGCTTATTCAATTCAATCCAAATTGAAGAAACATGCGCGTAATGAAGTTCGAAGCTTCATCCCTTAATGGAGTAAAAGTGGGTGTTACAATTCATATGAAAAATTAAACGCTTATGGTCAACATAACTTGAAATTTGGTACTTATGTTCTTCAGCACAATTTAAAAATTATAAATTTAGGGATTTCATACATTTTATTCCTTAAAAGGGTAAAAAAAGCGTTTATGTTTGTATGAAAAATAGATTGTTTATTGTAGAATATTGTAGAAATTATTTAAAACTTAGTATTTATGTTTTTTAACACAATTAAATGAATACGAGTTTAAAGTTTTTTAAATTTCATCCCTTAAAAGGATCAAAAATGTGGTTAAGTTTGTATAACAAATAAAATTTGTTTCATCAAAATCTTTTTAAATTTATTAGTTATGCTTTTTACTTCAATAACATAAACGTGCATGTAAGGAAACTTTGAGTTTTATCTCCTAAAGAGGTAAAAGAGGGTATTAAGGGGCTGAAAGCTGGTACTTTATCAACAACTTTGTTTGCGTGTGGACGCTGAATAATATTTGAGACTATTCAGGTACTTACCTACGTTTACGCTTGAATGTTTTAATGGCTTTAGATGGATATGTATTTTGTAAATATTTTGTATAAGTGTACAAAAAATGAAACAAATAAACAACGAATATAATTCAAGCAAACGACTAAAAAACAAAACTCTGAAGAAAAAAGATAAAAAACCGCCATTTGAAGGTAGTGAAGTCTTCGCAACTCGCATGTTTGTGTGAAGAGAGTAATGAACGTGCAGGAAGCAAGGAAAATTTGCAAGGATCGTGACGTATTGCACTCGGTTCTCTTTGCCCACCTCGTAAAGGGACTGGCGTGAATATATATCGTTGTTGTTGTTGTTTTAGCAATAACCAGGACCGACTGCTTTATGTGCTCATCCGAGGCATGGAAGTGGTAACACACCAACCGCCAGACTCCAAGCTGCTACTGAGATTTTTGAATTTTCGAAAAATACCTTAAACCAAACTTTAGGTTATCCCCTTGACTACGAGGCAGTTATTATAATCAGTAGTTATTTTTTTTCGACCTTGGTTTTTTGCAACACATCAATTTTTTCAACATATCAACAACAAAACAACCCGGTTTTGGAACTACCGCGTTACATATTCCTGCCGCAATAGCGTCGGTGTTTTTAACTGTCGTGATTCGGTTTTGAGGGCAAGGTGCTGCTACATGAATAGCAATGCACCATTAACATTTTTAGTGTCTATAGGCGATATTTATATGTTTCTATCAAGAAAACTATTTACTTGTTTGCTATTATAAGAAATGAAAAATTTAAAACTTTCCTTTTAATTTAATTGAAAGCATACATATATGGTTTCAATTAAATTAAATCTCTACTTTTTCTTACGAGATTTCGAAACAAAAACTTCAATTTTTAAAGGTTATTTAAATCACTTTTTACAAAATCACATTTTCAGAGGTTTTGTTAAAATTGTTAATTGTATGTATTAAAATAAAGTGCTACACGAGATGTATTGTATATTATAAGCTAATAGGATACGTAAGTCATTATTGTGTAAAATTGTCATATAATTCAAGTCACAAAAGTCGATTTTCGATATTTACTGTTTTTTCTTTCGATATTTATCGTTTTTATAAAATGAATCGATAAATGACCGATTATCGGTTATGGGTTTTGAGTTTGCTAACATTCACTTGATTCATGATGATAAAAGTTCATATAGGTAAACAAAAATGTTAAATCGTATCTGCACCCATTGTATATACTCTTTGACTTTTGGAGATGTCGGCGTGCGGAATAAAAATTACGCTGCGCCTGTCACTAACTTAAGGTCGTTCGCAGGTGTAATCGCCTTAATTAAAATTTCTATTTTCAGTCCTGAAAGAGACCAAGATATCATGTTAAACTATGAGTTACCTTTCTATTTAGTTATTGCAGGTGATATTCATAATACATAATTTCCATAAATATTTGTAGAACGATGCTTCAGAAGAGTTGAAGAAACGTGACCTGAAAGAAAAGCAATTAGAAACTAATATTCGACAATTACAAAACGAACTAAAAGGGGCACAAAAGAAAATAGAGGACTTTGAACAGATGAAGGTAATGTATATTTGAGTTAACTGAATAACTGTGTCGAAGAGTCCATATAACCCGATTCCTATCGACTTCTTTGTTAACACCATCTATATCTATACATATAATAAAATGTAGGAAAATCAAAACTGTACATTGAATATTTTTTAAACGAATACTTGAGGCGCGATCTACAATCGATATCGAAGCCAAAAATATAGATTTTAGAATTTTTGTCTGTCTGTTTATCTGTTTGTCTGTATGTATGTCCGGGGTAAACTCAAAAAGTACTGCATGGATTTACTTCAAATTTTGCATGAATATTACTAACAGGTCGGGTCAACATATAGGCTACATATTATCACGCTATCACCTATGGGAGAGGAGCTGTGCGTAGTAAACGAAGTCCGTGCGGACGAAGTTGCGGGCAACAGCTAGTATTAACATATTACTACATGTTGATCCGGTGCCAGATAGGTCGTAAAAGGCTATCGATTAGCTGTAGGTATGTGTCACTGCCATGGTAACTACTAGCTGGTAGAGATCCACGACATCTCGCCCGGGTATTTGGTACCACAGACTTACCCTTTCCTGCCGCAATAACGTTAATGCTTGTCATTGTAATGTTTCGGTTTGGAGGGTAAGATAGCCGGGAGACTTACGCATGTTGCATAGCTATCTCACCATACGGATAGCAACGCACCATTAACATTTTTGGTGTCTATAGGTAATAGTTGTCTCAATTGGAAATAAGTGAATATTATAACGTGGATCCCCTTGCGGAGTAAGCAGAGTAAACTGATGTTAATAGAAGTTTAAATTCACCCCGGTACATTCATTTGTCAGTTAGCAAGATAGGTGGTGATCTCCATCGCTGCATTTTATTGACCTAATAACGACTACGATACCTGCAACAACCGGCACTGATAGCTCTACATCCTGTCCTGCTAATATTATAAATGCGAAATTATGTTTGGATGGATGGATTGATGTTGTTACTCTTTCATGCTAGTACAACCGGATATCGGTCCAATTGTAGTTGCATTGATTGGATGCAAATCTTTGGATGAAATTTGGAACACATATAGATGATAACCTGGAAAAGCACATTTTTATCCCACAAAAATAAGTTGTTCCCGTAGACCAAAACTGTTATAATGCAGCAGGCTATAGGGCGCAGATAGTGCTTATACAAAGCACGCGGATGCTAAAATTATTTTTATAACTTCAGGGAATAGACTAATATAGGAGTATAAAAATATAATTTAAATAGGGGTTGTTTTGTTACAGTCGCAGTTGTTAAATAACGAAGATAATTTTGCAAAGGAAAAAACAAAAATGAAAATTTGTATAGAAGATCTGCGTAAGAAACTACAAGCAGCTCAAGAATCTGTAAGTATTAGCAAAAGTAAATTATCTTCTCGCAGTAAATAATGCCGAGGTAGATGAAGAGGACCTGGTGCTGGTGGACACTTATTTGCTTTAACTATGCTATATTAGGTTAATTATGTGTAAAATACATACGTATATTTAATTAATTTTGTGGTGAAACGTGTGTTTTAAACGAGGGCAATACCAAAAATATGCACTGAAATATTCAAAACCTGTCACGATGGACTATCGTTATTTGTCAAAGTGATTTAGAAGTTAAATTGATTGTTCTGGTGAACTATCGTTATTTGTCAAAATGATTTAAGTTTTATTGCCTATCAGGGTGGACTGATTGGTCAAAGTGATTTAAAGTTTAATTGTCTGTCAGGGTGGACTATCGTTATTTGTCGAAGTCATTTAAAGTTTTTTTGTATGTCAAGGTGGAATGTCTTTTTTTTTGCCGAAGTGATTCAGCTACATTATCTGTTACATCCAAAAGACTACGAAATAAATATTTTCAGTAGATAATTACTGACGCTCTATTCTCTTGTTGTGGGTGAAGTGGAGATTCGTCATCTTTTCAAATATAGACATACCTAAGAACCTAAGATAAAATTTGAACCTAAGATCACATAATCTACAGCCAAAAAGACTAACTCATAGACCAACAGGGCATGGACTAAGAAACGTTGGTGTTTTCATTTTTTTTTGTATGTAAACAGCGTCCATTTAAGATATGAAGTTTGAACTGAATGGGGACGTGTGAACTTTGTTGAACCCCCGTTCTGTTTGTTCGTCATATTATTCCTGGTCCCCTTTGAAGAATAGACCACCTGCCATAATTTAAAATGCAGTTTCACCAAGTACCGACGATGGAAACTATCCAATTTTAATGTCGTTGCACAATATAAATCACAAGTTCACAACACAATAACAATAAGAAAACAAAATTGACAAAACAAACAAAATACTTTTGCAAGAAATTTAAAAGACAACACAAACAAAACTAATTAGAATTTCGAAAATACAATCGTAGAAATATCAAAGCATCCAATGTTTCACTTCCAAGTCTGCTTCGTAGTTTATTGCTGACATTTCTTCTTCCGTGTCATCTCGACTATGAAGTCTTTTAATAATACTCTTTATTTGCTTCCTCATTAAAGCCTGTGTAGGAACTGGAAATAACTCTTGCCATTCCAAATCCGATAGTTACTGATTTTCATCATCTTTTCGTCGATTTTGTAAATAATTCAACACACCAGTTAAATCATCACTTCGTCGTTGTTTTATACGTTCCGCTAAGGATGTTTTCATTTTTTTTGGCAAGTGCTGAGTTTTTGCTAGACAGTTGTTTTATAAGAAATTTCAAAGCGGCATTAGCTGTGCATAAATTAGCATCTCGCCGACAGATTGATTCTACTGTCAATTTAATTGGGGTCAGCAAATCAACAATTTTATTAACCAATTCAAAACCGTCATCTTCTAAACGAATTGGATGATTGAGATCTATAAGAGCTTTTTGAATGCAGGTTTTTAAAAGATTAAATTGCTTCAGCATTGTTAAAATACTATTCCACATGGTTTTACAATCCAAAAGAAGGGACAGCTCTTTTCCATATTCAATTTTCACATATTTTTGAAGTACTGTTTCATTTTTCAATGCTGACCTTTTGAAATACACTACCATCTTTGCGGATTTTCTTTATCGGTTCTTTAATGTTTTCATCTTGTGTTAATTCAGGTATGTGAAATTAAGATTAAATATGATTCTGGACAGTCTTAAGTTTTCTAAATGGCCATCATCATTGCTGTCATTCATATAATCAACAGCCACAGCTGGTTAATTTTAGTGTCATCTGCAGTAGGGCTATCTTGCAAGTAATTATGTTTTTCATAAAGCATATCATAGACGGCCAAATTGACACCATGTGCGAGGCATAGTTGTTGTTCAGTGCAAACAAGCCGTCCCACCTTTATCATAACATTCGGTCCATCGGTTACAATAGCCACGATGTCAGTTTCCAGCGAAATATCAAATTTACTTAGATGCTCTTTCAGTATACGAAGACAATTTTCAGCTGTCATACTACCATAAATAGGAACAAGTCCTAAGTTCCAAAATTTTTTATATGAATGCGCGTTGACAGCCATGTATTATTTATTTTACGTTGAAGTCCACTCGTCGAAAGAAAGACTAAATCTTTCACCCGCACTTTTCAAATGTTTAAATTCTGCAGTTACTTGCTTTTTGATTTTTTTCACTGTAATTCATAACACGTTTTTGAATGGTGACGGCTGACTTTGGTAAATCCGTGTATTTTGCTAAGAGCAGTTTTCTTAAATCATCTGAAGTTATGAATACACTGAATGGAAATCCATCTAATGCAATCATTCTTGCCAAAACATCATCCAGGTTATCGACGGCACTTTCAGTAAAGTAATCATCTAATTTTCGCTTGGCTGGCGGCGGTGCTGTGTTCAGATTTTCAGAATCTTGACTTGTTGAAGCTGATATAACCTTGTCCTTATGTTTTAATGACAGATGTGTATGTATGTAATCCCTTAGTTGATCTACCCAAAGTTTTGAGAATAGCTGGGCATCGCTTACATTTAACACTATTGCCGTCCTTCGCAACTAAAAAAACTCCACACTGACGTCGTATCATTGTCTTTTTTATGTTTAACAAAATCTCGTTTATTCTATACCCTCCTCAATATACCTATATATATTTTTATTTTTAGTATTTCTTGTTATAGCGGCATCGAAAATACATAATTAGTGAAAATTTCAGGTTTCTAGTTATTACGGTTTATGAGATGCAGCCTGGTGATAGACAGACAGATGGACAGACAGACAGTGGAGGCTTAGTAATAGGGTTCCGTTTTTTACCTTTTAGGTACGGAACCCTAAAAATGGATTGATCAAACCACTCCTTGTAAAGCTATTAGCAGGTCTTCATTAGGAATAACTCATAAATTGAAATTAAGGTACTTTTATGTGGTTTCCCCGTTTGAAGATCATCTGCCATTTGCCCGGCAGTTCGTAAAAGACGTACAATTGGCTGTACGTATTATTACTGTTGTGACTAAGTTTCACAAAGTCTTGCCTGGGTTTATAAGAATAAGAAATTATTTATTAATGGACAACATTTACCGTACATAGCAAATATATAGTATATTCTAAATTAGAAAACAAATCGAAACTTTGGCTTACAAACTTATATCTAAAAGAAAAAAAAAGCAAAAAGTAATATTAATAGTGATTGGTAATTTTAGTCAATTAAAAGGGAATAACTAAGTATTCATTGAAGCTTAGTATATGGTACCATCGACTTACGTGGACCTCCATAGCCGTCGTGTTCCGGTTTGGAGGGTAAGGTAACAACGCACCATTATCGGCTTTGGTGGTTATAGGCGATGGTTCCTTTTTCCATCAAGAGAGCCTATTGCGTTTGCTTTCCGATTATATAAAAAACGTCCAACACATATTTAATTTCAGAAAGAAACCACCGAAGAATTGACCAAAAAGGACGACGTCATCACCAAGCTTCTATCCAAGAACACATTTATGAAAAACGCTCTACAAAGTGCAGAAGTCAAAATCAAAGACTTGGAAAACATTAAGGTATGATCACTAGATCCTAAGATTTTTTTTTGTGATAAAGTAAAATAACAAAAATACTTTATATCGTTGTTTTTGGTTGACGTATACGAGTGTAAATAAAGGCTAATAAAAATGGCGGATGAGTCAATAGCAAGGAACTTATATACGATAACTGGAATTTTTACGAAGCAATAATTGAAAAATAAAAATGTACTTTATTTCGTTAGTCATAAAGTTGACATTTGTTTCTTACTTAACAGAGGGGACAAACGTTCTGATCAAGACAACGACATGAGTGGATGTTGTCCCTTTCTTGCAATTGCCAGTGTAAATAAAACTGTCTGATGGTGGATTTTTATATATTCGGTAATTGTTAAATCCCTTTTATTCATACACTTCGATAAATACGTTAGCATAAAATGTAATTAACATAGTGAGTTCTAAGATGTGTTTATTTTAATTATGACGTAATTACTTATGCAATGCAAAAACTGTTTCTCAAATTAGTAGAATTACTTAGTAGTAATTTGCAAACTACGCCTGGCCGCACATATATATGGCGATTGGCACTTTATTTAGTAGAAAGAGACACACTCCACTCATGTCGTAGTACTCTTCGGAACGATTTTGAAGCCCGTGTGAACATTCCGGGTAGAATGTAACTTCCTTGGTCAATAGTCACACACACACACTTTTCAACAATGCGTTATAGAGGTTTTACCCACGCAAACGTTGTTATAACTGGATTCAATGCTTTAGCGTCTATCAAAATAGTACATTTCAATACAAGTGCGAAAAAAATAAAACCATGATAGGAAATGTAATTTCGCGGGAATAATTTCTTTTTTGTAGAGGACATGACAGGGCAACGGTTTCCATGCATACAGCCAGTTCAGTGGCAATAATAATTTGTTTAAATTCAAAGGAATTTCAATTGCGTTATTTATGTATTGACGTTATATGTACATATTAAAAAATATTTTGTATAGAAAATTTTTTGATGAAAGCCCTCCTACGTGCACCAGAAGGTTATATGCAGGACGAAAACAAAATGCACTAGTGTGACGAAGAATCACTTCCGCATGCTAGATACACATGGATAAGTAAACTTTTTAAGCAAATAATTTTGAATTTTACGGTATACGGAAGGTTTCGAAAATTTTATTCTAAATTATCTAATAGAAATAAATGGTAAGGTTTTAATATGTAAAAAAGTTTTATATGATTTAATTTATTTATTGTTTTCAGGAGGAATTTGTACAATATAAAGCCATAGTAGTAAAAATGCAACAACAACACAAGGAACAGATTCAAGAGTTGAAAAAGCAATTAGTAGAAGCGCAACGTCTGGTATGTCGTTACTGAACATGTACATCTAATAAATGATGAATGTGCGTTGCTGTCCGTGTGGCGGGATGTACATCACGGTACAGTACGGGGATCGGCATAAGTATACCTTCTACCGTATCCTCTAGATTGGAACATGAAAGTGATAAACATTGACATAATTAAGGTAGGAATAGGTAAGGCGGTGGTCCCAGACTCGAGCGAGATCTCGCGGAACTTTACCACATAGTCCTATCCCCAGTAATCTTTTACCGGGCAGCTCAAAAATAGCGTCCAAATGCTATACTTGTTATCACCTTCGTGGCTACTGCTTATGTTCTGTGATAATCGAAATTTCCCAAAGAATTTTAAAAAAAACGCTATTAACCACTTTTCACACATCCAATTAGGATGTGTTTTTACAAAATTTGCAATAGATGATATGTTATATCTCCTATCTAAATACAGTTCCTTCTCTTAACATCTTGGCAAGGGCAATGGGCCCACCTCTCGTTCCCACCACTGTAACTTAATTCTTAACATCTTGGCAGTGACTAATTCTTATACCTAGTATTTTTTAACTTCCTGCTATGTAGTACGTAGTGTACGTAGATAGGAAGTTACTGAATTTGCCCCGAATTTCGAAAATCGAGTTTTCACCAGATTTCCACTTTTTGAGGTCCTAGGAATCTTTTTCGACTATTTTCGCGATCAGTACGTCGTCAGTACGTCTGTATGTATGTATGTGTGTATGTAAAGTCATCTCATAAGTTTTGAACGGCTGGACCGATCGAAAAGCGGTTGATGGCATTCAACTTAGATTTCCTGAAAATTTGAACCAAGTCTGCTTAGGAGATTTTGAGAAATTTTGAAAAAACCACAAAAAAAAGTTTGGCGAAACAGTATTTTTTTTAACATAACTTCTAGATTAATGTACCGATTGAGTACAAAAACTAATCAGCTCTATTCCGCAAAAAACTATATCTAATGCATAAATTGCACCAAAATCGGTTTATCCGTTTGGGAGAAATCGTTGACGAAACTTTAAAAAAAGTGTTTTTTGACATAACTTCGAAATAAATTTTTTGGTGTTCGACAATATTTAAGTACTAAAAAAATTACGTCAGATGGCCTTTCAAGAATCAAAACCGAATCTAATTTTCAAAAGTTACAGCTTTTCAAATATATATTACGTCATTTCAAATTTACTTTATATTTTTAAAACAATTTTTAGGCTAATACACCGACGGACTTAAAAATCTTATCAGCTTTTCTGCTTTAAAAACTGCGTCAAATACTGTTAATTGGATCAAAATCGGTCAATTTGTTTAAGATTTATTAATGATGAAAATATTTGAAAAAATGTTTTTTGACATTGCTACGAAATTTTTAACCTATCGATTATTTAACAAAAGCAATATTTTAGATCTGAAAAATTGAGTTGAATGTCATTCGAAAAATCAAATTCAATCAGCGCTTCCAAAATATACAACTTTTCAAAAATCAATATACTGCCATTTTAACAAATAGATGTTTGAACTGAAAAAATCTATGTTTATAGTTTTTACTCTTTTAAGCTTAAAATACCTTAATTTAGCGGGAAGTTTTAGGGATGGCCCGTAGGGTCAACCGCTTACACATATTTTGAATATTTTTAAACCTGATTTGAGAATAATGAAAATAATTATATTTTATTAGGCATACAAAATGTATTGGGATAATCCCAATTTATTTAGAGCATCTCTTCTTGGAGGGCAGAACGCCCTCCAAGAAGAGATGCTCTAAATAAATACGTATCAAGAATAATATTTACAAGCAAATGAAAGATAAGAATGATTGAAAATCCGCGCATTTTATATTAACTAGAGCGTTGATATTACATAATGATCTATCTCGTGGTAATAAATACGTTATTTTTTAAAGACCGATACTAGTTTACTTATAGGGCACGCACCGGTGTAGATTTCTTAAGGATCTAAGCAGTTTTAATTCGGCACTGTATGTACGTAATTCGGCACTATACGTATGCACGTAAGAAGTTATACTTATTTGGTTCAACAGAACAAAAATCGTTAAAGATGTCATTCTGTATGCCATAAACTATTTATAAATTAATAAAACAATGGACTATCATTCACTACCACATGTAATTAAAAATCACATACACATGTGTTTTATTCATAAAAAATATTTTATCGCCACTGATATAAAACACGTGTTGTAGATTTATAAATATGTGAGGAATTTTGAATATAGTTACGAATTTTCAAGGAAACTTGAGTGATAGTTATTAGCTAACTTCATCATGTCGCTTTTTCGCTGTCGGTGAGAGCGCATCGTAAAAATTTTACTTTTTTAGTTTTTCCCAAACTCGCCAAACGAAGTATAATTTCAGAAACTTGTTAGCTGCCCCACTCGTAGAATCAACGCCATTAAAAGCGATATATACGTTGATGTACCGCTCATTTTGCGGCGTTCGAGCACCGGGCGGGTGCGGGTCGCCGCGGTCATAAAAGTGATTAATGATTTGTTTTGATTGAATTCGATACTGCAAAGCGTATATTTTTATATAGGTCTGGAGTACTTCTACCGACTGGCGTAAGAATTGTTTACTTAAGCGGTCCTTAGTATGAAATAAATCAGGTCAAACATTAAACTTTAAAAAATAGATTATTAGAGTAGTTTAGCTGTTGGATCCTTTGATATTTTTTTGGTTGCAGTCATTGCCCGTTGTGCAGCAGAACCATTTCCCGGGCAGTAGCGGCCGTATTGTACCAGAGTACCAGCAGTACACGGCCAGCGTGAAGCGATACAACCAGACCTTGAAACATTTGGCTGACTGTCTCAATAGTTTAGTTGAAGGGTGAGTCATTTTTGTGTTGCTTAGGACATTATTGATAGATTGTTTTTGTCCATTGTCGGTATGGGCTTCTTATTCGTAAGTAGTTATGCCTGCGACTTTGTCCGCGTGTTTTTTTAAAGTAGCCTAAGTTACTCCCTATTACATCAGCTATCTACCAGTGAAAGTCTCGTCAAAATCGGTCCAGCCGTTCCAGAGATTAGCCGGAACAAACAGACAGACAGACGCACACACAGAGACAATAATTGTAAAAAATGTAATTTTGGTATATGTATCGAGTATACATCCATATGCATTTTGTAAAAAGCGGTTATGTTAATATTACAAACAGACACTCCAATTTTATTTATTTGTATGTATGTATGTATGTGTGTATAGATATACCGCCACAGTATCTGTCGGTAGTGATTTAAGTAAAGTAATACTACATAGATCACTGATTTTGAAACCACTCTATATTTGTTTTAGGGATTAATCTATATTAATATAATATTATAAATGCGAAAGTTTGGATGTATAGATAAATGCGAAAGTTTGGATGTTTGTTACTCAGTCACGCAAATACTACTGAACGATTTTGAATGAAATTTGGCACAAAGGTAGATGATGACCTGGAATAGCACATAGGCTACATTTCATCCCGGAAGAATTAGGTGATCCCGCGGGATTCCCCAAAAACTTGTAATGCAGCGGGCTACGTGCTGCAGCTAGTACCTTTATAAGTTTATATATACTATGGCCAATTGCTTTACTAGTATACGAGCATTTACAAACCCGCTTCGCTGGCTGTAACTTAGTAGCGATATAAAATAGAGACACAGAAAGACATAAAAATACGTACTGTAATTTGGGCAATCACGTGTTCTCAGTGTTTAATTATTATCATCCAAGTCAATTACGTCGTCCTTGAATTGTAAAGGAACGAATCGACAGACACAAAATTTGGCTCACTGTAGGGATTTTTAGTTTATGCATCTTCTTCAATATAATACGGCTTATTGTACTGTGAAGGAATTGTTATTCGTTAAAGAATTTGGATGTAAAGAGAGCCAGTTTTAGACGGAGTTGCAACTCGAAGAACTAAATAGCTTTTCAGTCGTTAAAATAACAGCATACATTGGTATAGATGGATACATTTTTGATCGCCCCGTTATTCGAGTGGTTAGCGAACCTACGAATCAATGGGGCTTGAGTTCGATTCCCGACAGGGACAAATATTTATGTGATGAGCATAGATGTTTGTATTTCTGGCTCTTGGTGTATTATGTATGTAACAATAGTTATATATGTATTTCTGTGTAATAGTATCGTTGACTGACATAACACAAACAAATGATTTGCTTCCTTTCGGGTTACATCGATTTGTTTAATTTGTCCAGCGATATTTTTATTATTATATTTCAGGTCAACAGACAGTCACGTGAGGTGTCTGGAGATGGTAACCAACTCGTTCGCGCTGACGCTGAACCGGTCCTCCGAGGAGCAAGCGCGACACACGCTCCTCGACTTCAAGAACAGGATAGCGGATAACCACCGCGCGCTCGTTGAGAAAATGTCAGTATTATATCGATACCAGCAATGAACACTACCCCAACTTGAAAAAGTCAACTTTACAGTAGAGACGATTAAAGTGAAAAATGAGATAATTTTTATAATTTTAGAGCTTTCTTAATTAAATTTTCGAATTGAGTAGGTGGTTTAGTGTTACTTAAAATGACATTATTACATTTTTTGATTTATTGTTACTTTAAGATTTAGAGTTAGTTGGCGGATTGTATTACCAGAATACCTTGTGGAAAGAACAGTCTAAACTACGCCAACTGTAGTTAGCGTAGTGTTTTATGGAAAGCTTGAGTTTGGATGTATTTCGATTAAAGGGATTTTGGTTTCAAATAGCATAATTAAGAATATAGTTGGAAAATTCTAAGTAGTATGCTGTCACTTCTTGTCTTAAATGAAAAGAATATGACAACATGTCACTAAAGACTGTCCTAAGCTAAGACAATTTTGGTACAATTAGTAATTAGACTTGTGTAAACGACCGAACACTCCGCCTGTGCCCCTCGTACATTCGGCTAATCGTAGTTGGCGGGTAATATATCGTGCAAATGCAAAAAGTACAATTAGTTAGGTTTTTGTATGATTCAAAACTTCCTCATTTTTTCAAAAAAAATTTTAAACTTTTGTGAGCTTATTAGCGATTAAAAAATAATTATATTTAAAATCGGAAAATAACCATAAATCGACTTGGCGTAGTGTAAATTGCTGGTATCGATATACTTCATACGTTAACTTTCAAAACTTGAACACTTCTTCTTCAAAGCTTAACGAAGAAAAATTTTTACACGATTGGGTTTGGAACTGTGGCCTCTGGCCGGCACGTTCTATCCAACTGAACCACGGGTCGAACGGTTCAAGGTGCCGAAATTTCTCTTTGATTTGTGGTCGGTTTCGCGATTGTACTAATCACTAGTTTCGGACGTTATTTTTATTTATTTTTATTATTTAATTATCTAATTTCTAACGATTTTACTTATGAGAACAATTATTTTATAGGTTTATGCGTTACTTTACAGAAAGCCATAACATTTTTTATTAAATCATTAGCAAACAAGCAGATGGCTTTCCTGTTGAAAAGAGAAACCATCGCATATAGACACCGAAGACGTTAATGTTATAAAGACGAAGTAGAGGTATTTATACCTTATCCATTATATTAACAGTTTTTTGACAGCACAAAATTCTGTATGACGCGTTACATTTTAATAACATATTACGTCTTAATTACATATTAGCATTTATTTCTACCTTAGATGAAGGAAACTACTACTAGATATGAAATAACTGAAGATAAACCATGTAATTTCGTCCCGAGTAATGGCGGACTTAAGAGCAGCTGTTTACTGTCGACATAAAAATTGATAATTTATATTGCAATTGGGCATGTTACTTTAAAAATTAGTTTTTATTTTAGATTTAAGGTACACACTAATGTTATAGAAAATTACAAATAAACGCTCAAATCAATTTAGTATTTAGTAAATAAAGGGTTATTTGACATTTAATATATATTGACAGCGTGTTTTAGTAATGGCGTATTGGCCGCAAGCTGTTTAAAGTGACGCTATTTTCTTACATGATTTGAAGTTAAAGCACTGTTAAATTTTTTGTAGCTTTGTCTATTATGAAAATTCGAACTTGTGAGACAGGGATACAGCCATTTTTATATGTTCAGCGTTGAAATGCATGCAATTTTATAATGTTGATTTTTTATGGAAATTAATGCCAAGTCCTTATCTTCCTCTTGTCAAAGTTTTCTGCCGAATATTTGTAATCATTCCCTTTAATGTGCATGAAGTGCAATATTATTTGAATGAAATTTTAACTTAAAAAAACACGAAACATGAGCTGTCAAAAAACGATAAACAAAATGAAAAGGTATGATTTGCAAAATTTCCTCCAAATCTTATATAGAACTTCTGTGATGCTACTGAAACAAAAGGTAGAATAGGACAAACTTATCCAAGGCTTGAAAATTAAAGGAGAATCCGGCGGTTCAATAGTCCACTCCACGTCAGTAGCAAATGCAGTAACACACAAATTATGTACTCAACGCACGTTACCCTTCGTAACTGAAGCATATTCAGGAGAGACGAATTACTTCATGAAGTGTGAAGCAGTAAAATATATGTTATGTGCTATTGTGCCACTGGGATCTTTTTTATTTTCAGGACTTGGATAAGTTTGGCCTATTCCGTACACTACCTTTTGTTTCAGTTGTTTCAGCAGTTCCACATTAGATTTAGAGGATATTTTGCAAATTAAATACCTCTATTTGGACTTTGATTTTTTTTTTATATTATAAGACAGCAAACAAGCAAACGGGTCTTCTGATGGAAAGAATCAACCATCGCCTATAGACACCAAAGATGTTAATAATGCGTTGCTATCTTGTGGCGAGGTCTAATGCCACATGCATAAGCTTACCGGCTACCTTACCCTCCAAACCGGAATACAAACATTTATGCTCATCACACAAATGCTTGTCTCCGTCGGGGATCGAACCCGAGCCCCGTTGATTGCATAGTCAGGGTCGCTAACCACTCGACCAACGGGACGGTCGCAATGACATATTATTACTATGGACATCGGGTCCGCGCTAAAAATATCCGTGGTAAATGAGCTACAAAACGCAAAAAGAGCTATAATTCCGCTTTAGTCGAAATTAAACCTTGATATAATGATTTAGTGTTTAAATTGCCTTGTTAACATATCTATTCTTGTGATGTGTAACTAGAACATTTTTATCGTGATTTTGTATGAGACCTGATGTCCATATTAGATCTTTACCTATGAAATTGCCGTTTTTCATGAAATAAATGAAGCATATTTTTTTCTATATTTTTTATTTATATTAATCAGTTATCACCCATGCAATCAAAGCATCTTTGCCAACGCATTGATAGCTTATTGATGCACTTCTTGAACAAATCAGCTGGACGGCAGGCAACAATTTCTTCAAAGGCATTTTGTACTGCCTTTCGGATATTGAAGTTTTTTCCCGCCAAGAAGTTATCCAAATGATAGAAAAAGTAGAAGTCTGTAGGCGCAAGGTCTGGTGAGTACGGCGGATGACGGAGAACTTTCAATTCTAGCTCTTGTAGCTTGGAGACCGTCTGCTGTGTAGTATGAGGTCGCACGTTGTCGTCCAAGAGCAGTCCAAGAGCCGAACGATTGACCAAAGCTGGTTGGAGACATGCGAGCTTCTCCACCATTGTGTTCAGTTCTTCACAGTACACATCTGCAGTAATGCTCGTCCGGTTTGGTAAGAAGCTGTAATGAATAACACCCGCGTTAGACCACCAAACAGTGACCATCACTTTTCTAGGGGTAAGTTTTCGTTTAGGGAATCGTTTGGGTGCTGAAGCAGGGTCCAACCAACTTGCTGAGCGCGTACGATTGTCGAACAGGATCCATTTCTCGTCACAAGTAACAATGCGGTTCAGAATTCCTTCATTTGTGTGCCTGTTAAGCAGTGCAAGGCACGTCTCGACGTGTATTTTGCGCTGACGATCATTGAGTTCGTGGGGTAACCATTTGTCAAGCTTTTTTACCTTGCCAATTTGATGCAAATGGATCAATATTGTTTTGATGATAACGTCGAAAGCTGCTGCTAATTCAGCCGTAAATTAAGTTTCATCATCATCATTGGGTTCATTTTTCAAGTGAAAGTTTCCGGGACGGAAGCGGGCAAACCAACATCGGTTGGTGCGTTCATTTGTAGTGTTCGTTCCGTAAACGTCGTTGATGTTGCGTGCCGCTTATGCCGCTTTGCTGCCACGACGGTACTCATACTCCATAATTACACGAATTTTTAACTTATCTATGACGACAAAAAATGTTCGAAAGCGTTTGAAACAAAACACTAACTATTAAACAAATGACGATTTTAGAAAAAAGATTCCATGTTTTTAAACTAATTTAATTTGAAATTAGAATTATCAGCAAAAAAATATTTTGATTTGAAAGGCCAGTACGGCAGAACGGCAATTTCATAGGTAAAGACACATTGTGTCAATGATTGAACAGTAAACATTTCACGTAAGACATAGTAATTTGTTGATTTTAATCTGTTCATAGTGGTAAATATTTGAATTGCCAAAGTTATTGCTTAGCTTTAGCTTAGTACACTTAAATCATGTTTATGTATTAGATTTTATTTTTGTCATTTTTTATTGCAGAGGCATTATTCGTGGATGTTTGCAAATATTTGAGGAAATATTCGCCGGTTTTAAAGATTTGATGAGGAAAGTGGATCAAGAAAATGTGAGTATTTTGTACTTCTTGCGGCATTTTTGGCACTCGTACTTCTCTATACTCAATATTATAAAGACAAAACATTTATATTTTGTAACGAAAAATCTCAAAAATTATGGATCGATCTTAAAAAATCTTTAACCATTAAAGCTACATTTTTAGCCACTTTTTTACTTAACTGAGCAAAAGGAGTATGTAATGATTTAAGGTCACCGAAACGAAGTCGCGAGTAACGGCAATCAATAACTCGGCTTTTAGACGGCTCGGCGTATCAAGGTGAAATATGTTTTATTTGTTGAAAGAACAACAGTCATAACATTAACATTAACTACAATTTTTTTAGCAGACAGCCAATTATAGGTCCTTACAAACGAACATGCAAGAGATTTCACTTGTGTAGCTACAACTGTGAATCCAATTTCGTGCAATGGTTTTGTTGTAACACTCTAAAGACAAACATATTACTTTGGTATGACGTCTATTGTTCTTATAAAGAAGATAATTTTACTGCTTTACTAGGTGGTAGAGTTCTGCATTGTGCCCGGGTCTGGTACCACCGCCATATAACCAGTTACAGTTTCATTTAATTTAAAAAGAAAAATGTGGCTGACTGATTTATCAAGGAACGGTGTCCCTGTTCACGTAACAAAATTTTAACTGAATAAAACGTTTAGGGCTTCTACACACGTAAGCACGATACAACGTTGCGTCGTATTACGATGCGGGATAATATGTAATAAATGTGTAATAGCCCTGAACGCTTGGACGAATCAATTAGAGGTTTGTGACGTTAATAGGGCCTCTGTATAAATTACTGAAATAATTAGGTTGAAATTTGTCCTACGCCGCAAATTTCGGCCAAATTAGAAGCGAAAAAAATGGTTAAAAAATATAAATATTTTTTCTATTTAGACATGTTGACAATAAATTAAAATAGAAGTGACCAAAACTACCTTACGCTTTGAGAAAAAATGACTGTATTTAAATATACATATGGGTGTTTAAGTATTTTAATTCATGGTTTTAATTTGACTTTTTTACTGATTAATCGGCGGCAGTATACGCCACTTGCTGCTGCACCGATTTCTGTCTCTAGTTAGACACCAGTGCATTCATTGTGATAGTAAAGTATGTATTCAGGATAGGCACCTCATGAATACAATAGTTTAGGTTGTCTTTATGATACAGATACGATCTTAACTTTTCATGCCGCATTTACGTCGTATCTTCAAACCAGAATACTGAAACGGGTATGAAGATAAACTTTTGCAAGTGGCATTATATACCCGCCACACGGGTTTTCCCCACGTTGGTCCCGGGCTCCTTTGAAGAATAGGCCAACTGTCGTTCTGTCAGGCAAATCGTAAAAGGCGACCGATTGGCTATGCGAGTCACTACCATCGTGGCTACTAGGTGGTAGAGTTCTGCATTGGATAGCTCGGGTCTGGTACCACCGCCTTACCTATTCGTGCTGCAATAGCGTCAGTGCTAGTCACTGACGTGTCCTGGTTTGGAGGGTAAGGTAGTCGGTAAAAGTATGCATGTGGGATTAGACCTCGCCACAAGTTAGAAACGCATTATTAACATCTGTGGGGTTTATAGGTGATGGTTAGCTCTTTTCATCAGGAGACCCATCTGCTTGTTTGCTATCTTATGATTTAAAAAAACCACGGAAGATACCACAACATTTATATCTTTTTGTCTATAGTCGATGGTTATTTCTTCCCACAGTGAGATTTTTCTGTTTATTTGCTAACCTATGTAAAAACAAGGTCACAAGCAATGTTCGTTAAGGTTAAACGCAGCGATTGGTCGTGATAGATGAATAATATCGTGGTATGTTAATTGTTGTTTTATTGTTTTTTGGCAGTTAGTACTGTTACCATTAAACGAGTGGTTAGCTATCCCGACTACGTAATCCATGGGGCTCGGGTTCGACTCCCGACTGGGACAATAATTTGTGTGATGGGCATGAATGTTTTTATTTCTGGGCTTTGTTGTTTATTAAATATATTTGAGTATTTATGTATGTTTTCCTATAATTTAATATGTTTGATTAACACCCGAATCACAAGCTAATAATTTGCTTACTTTGAGGTTAAATCAAATTGTGTAATTTGTCTCGGTATATTAATATATTTATTATTTTTATTTGATTTAAGTCAGGCATCATGATATTCATGACTTATAACTTTATAATCTATCTTGCCCAAAAAATTCTATCGCCTCTGTAGTCTAGTGGTCCAGCGTTGGTGTTGACCAATTGAGGTCTCGGGTTCGATTTCCGGGTCGGGCCTTAAAAAATGTGTTTTTTTCAGTTTTCTGATAAACATAAAGTTGCCTGGGATTGGAAAGTGCCCGTTGGGCGATAGGCTTGCCACCTATCACATTTGTGGGATCAAGTATCTTCGGCTAATCATGGGTGCACTTGTACCTCTGCCTACTTCTTCGGGGATACGAGCGTGAAGATACTTTTTTTTCAAAATTTTTTTCTCATAACTCGCTACCACCTAAAAATGTGTTTTGTATAAACTTTATATCTTTTTCGTCCTTAGTTGTACTACAGTGTTTTAATTAATTTAATATTTAATGTAATAGCCCCAGAACATAGAGCAGTTAACATCAGCGCTGGTGGCGCGCGGTGAAGAAATCAGCTCTTTGAAGGCCCAAGCAGAGCAAGTTGCCATACTCCGGGGCGATAGCGAGGCTTTACGGGCGCAACTCGATGTGTACAAGTGAGTGACGCTGTACCACACATAATCACACGTAGGCTAGGTATCAACATAGCTCGAAACAATATGTTGACACCAAAATTAGATGGATATCAAAACAGCTTGGGAGATTATACTGAAAAAAAAAACCGGATTAATATGAACACAATTGAGGAGATTAATACTGTCACACACAAACACCGTTTTTTGTATCATAAGATAGAAAACAAGCAGACAATCTCCTGGTTGACAGAGGCAAATATCGCCTATAGAAGATGTTAATGGTGTGTAGCTGTGTGGCGGGGTGTGAATGCCACATGCATAAGTTTACAGACTACTTTACTAAAACGGAATACGATACTTAGGGAGTATTGACACTATTGCTCCGTGTTGGTTTTTTATTGAAGAATAGGCTAACTGCCGTTGTGCCAGGCAGGTCGTAAGAGGCGAACGATTGGCTATGCAAGTCACTACCATCGTGGCTACTAGGTGGAATAGTTCTGCATTGTCTCGCCTGGGTCTGGAACCATCCTGAACCTTCCTGCCGCAATAACGTCAGTGCTTGTCACTATCGTGTTCTGGTTTTGAGGGTAAGGTAGCCGGTAAACTGATGCATGTGGCATTAGACTTCGCCACAACATAGCAATGCATCATTAGAATCTGGTGTCTATAGGCGATACTTGACTATTTCCATCAGGAGACCCATCTACTTGTTTGTTATCTTATGATATAAAAAAAACTTGGTTAGAATATAAAATTGAAAAAAACACCAGTTACAACACACTTTGAAACATTAATCTGACACCTTCCCTATATAAATATCAAAATAATGTAGAAACTAAGTTGTAATGTTTCTTAACAATGGCTAAGCAATGGGGGTACACATTGCTTCTACGTGTGAAATAACTATTGGGTTCTCTTTTGTGGACGCTAAGGATATACCTACTAAAAGATTTTAAAACGTTAGCAATTAAAAAAGCCGACGGGGTCACTTCCTAAAAATCATTGCTTTAGTAATAAATTTCATTGCACCATAACTAAATAGCTGCAATATTTGATTATTATACATAATATGGTGTTTTTCCTGATTCATGAATCTCAGCAAAGTTATTCTAATTGTCATGTCTGGTTAAAAATCAGGTCCAACCGACTTTCGACCTATATTGGTTTTGCCTACCATGAGTAAAATCTAGATACATATTATAATAAAATCGTAGGAAAGTCAAAACTGTACATTGAATATTTTTTAAAAAGAATACTTGGGGCGTGATCTACAATCGATATCGAAGCCAAGAATATAGTATTTAGAATTTTTGTCTGTATGTATGTCCGGGGTAAACTCAAAAAGTACTGCATGGATTTACTTCAAATTTTGCATGAATATTACTAACAGGTCGGGTCAACATATAGGCTACATATTATCACGCTATCACCTACAGGGGAGGAGCAGTGCGGAGTAAACGAAGTCCGCGCGGACGAAGTCGCTGGCAACAGCTAGTATTTAATAATTTTACTAAAGGTAGGCAAATAAATGGCTGCGATAAGAGTTAGCCGGTGGGAACATCCTTGAATCCTTATGTGTCTTATATTTATTAAAGATATTTTTTTTATAATTAAGGGCTGATTTTGAGGCGGAGCGTGCGTCTCGAGCCAAAATTGCCAGCGAGTGGGACGCTGGCAAGGCGGAACTACGCAATGCAGAGAAACGTATTCAGCAACTTTGTAATCAGGTGCGTGTTAAGATATAATTATTTTTAACCCCTGACGACAGAAAGGGGTTTTATCATTTTTACGGCTGTGTCATGTGTGTGTGTCTGAGTGTCTCTGTGGCATCGTAGCTCCGAAATAAATGAACCGGTCTAAATGTGTTTTATTTGAAAGCTTTGCGTGATTTGCCTTGCTTTTCTTGCGGTGGTTCTTAGACATGGTTTATAAAGTCGGGTCAGCCGTTTCAAGGTCGTCTGCTCTTTTCTACTTGATGAAACGACATAAGCAACAGGTGTGATCCACATGAAAATTTGTTATTTTAATGATATTGCAATGCGTGGTAACTTTGACCTGAGGCTGCAGGATACCTATTTGAAGATCATTAACTCGATTGTGTTTTGCGCTAAAAATGATGCACATGTGTAGGAAAGGTTTTATGATTAAATAATGTTTCAAAGGTTTTTTTAAATTTAAATATAATAGATAAGTATCTATTCTGGAAACTGTGTGGGCGGGGAGATGATAATACTCAATAGGCTAGAGCGGTCAGCAGAATTTTAATGATACCCAGACATCATTCGGCAGCGTGGAAATTTCAGATATGTAGTCATTACGTGTTGGATAACCTGCCCCCGCCTGTCAGACAGACACATTCGGTTTATATTATTATACTAGCAGCAACGTGCAGCCCGCAGCCTTATAACATATTTTGGTGAATCCCGCGGGATCACCTAATTTTTCCGGGATAAAAAGTGGTTTATGTGCTAAAGTGGTTAGACTATTTAGTAATAGTAGATATCTACAAAAAGTATCCTCCCTTTCAGTTGGAATATTTAGTAATAGTAGATATCTACAAAATTTCATTAAGGCGATTCAGTGGTTTAGGAAAAGTCAAAACTGTACATTGAATAATTTTTTAAAAGAATACTTGGGACGTGATCTATAATCGATATCGAAGCCAAAAATATAGATTTTAGAATTTTTATCTGTCTGTCTGTATGTATTTCCGGGGTAAACTTAAAAAGTACTGCATTGTTTTACTTCAAATTTTGTATGAATATTACTAACAGGTCGGGTCAACATATACGCTACATATTATCACGCCTATCACCTACGGGGGAGGAGCTGTGCGGAGTAAATGAAGTTCGCGTGGACGAAGTCGCGGGCAACAGCTAGTTTAAGATAAAACTTTTAAAATTTTTATACATATGTGAGTGGTTACGCAAAAAGGGACCTGAAGGGATTGGAAACGGTTTTTTTTCTTTGATAAATTCTGATTCTATGGTCCTTCATCTTTGTTTTGTTCTAATCAAAATAATTTTAGGTGACGTAGTTTTTTTTAATGATTTTTTATGTAAGCCGAGGCAGTTTTGAAAATATTACACCTTATACACAGCGCACACTAGTTTCTTTTTCTAGCGCGCACATAAAGACAAGTAAAAGACGAATAAATAAGTCACCAATAATACAGCTATCGCAAACACGTGCTATTTCTCACTGACGAAGTCGCTCACTAACGACACTAACATAAAACACCCCGCGCCTCTCTCCCGCACTCGTGGCGAAACTCATTTCGACTCAACATTTTAAACGTGATTTACTCGAAATCAATTATTTTCCCTTGAGGTCCCTTTTTGCGTAACCACTCACATATATTGTTTTATTATTATATTAACACATATTTATTTACTGTTTTACATTTTTATCGAAAAAAATAATGCACTAACCTTCCTTTTTTTATTCCTCGTGGGTGCATCGCAAATAGAGGACTCACTGAAAATCAGTGTTACAGCAAATATTGCTATAGGGTATGCTGAAATGAGCAATTATTTTGGTATCACATCACTTATGAAAAAATAGTTCAAGATAACATTTTATTGGCTTTTTATTTTTTGACTAATTTTTCAAAGAGAGGTTAATGCTAACTCATTTTACACTTTCAAGAGTAAAGAATATTACGTCCTGAAGATGCTTTAAAAAGCGAAACCGGTCGATAAAATTAAATAATTTAGTGTATAATAATAGTGAAATAAAAGTACAAGTGAGTGATAAACTAGTTTCAACTAAAAATTCTAACTCACCTTTTATGAGTCGCCTGGTAGAAATGTAGGTAATCTTCTTACGAGACCTGTGTTCCTATTTATGTAGCAAAGCTTCAACCGAATTGTTTTGGGGCTGTTAAATACATAAACACGACATTTTGCCAGAGGTGTGGTTCATGTTGATGAGTGTATCCTTTTGGTATATTTGGTTTTTGGGAGGTTATTGACACCGCAGGAACAACTTTACGATATATATTGGTACCTTATAGACACAACAACAACAAACATAACAATATTTACCCTACTTAGTGCCAAAATAGGGAGGTGATAGGATGACGGAATTATTGTGCACTTACATCTGGTGACACATACGATACATATTTGAGTAGGCACAATACAACGTCGCGTTGTGCTACGACGCGCCATAATGTGTAAGAAATTTGTAAGAGCCCTAAAGGCTTCGATGTGATTGAAGTATTATTAGGTGAATAGGGACCCTGGAGCAAATCGAACAAATTGAGGTAACTCGTTCATTCATTCATTCAAGTATAATATTGATTTCAGTTAGAGGAAGTCCGCAAGAGGAATCCCAGTTTGCACAAGAGTGTGACCAGCGCCAGCCCCGCCTCAGCCGCGTCCTCCGTAACCTCCTCGCGGGTCACCACCACCACCACCGCCGGGAAAACTACCACCAATCGCACGGGAACTGAGGTTAGTTCTGTTATAAAATGTAAGTGGATGTAGGTACCGGGAAAAACCAAGACTGACAAACCCGGATCAGATTGATTGCGTGTCCTCCGAAGGTACTGTCAAGAATCTATGCAAACTGGAGTGTTTGTATGGAGAGCAATGAATATGGACGAAGCAAGGAAAATTTTTAGAGATCGTACATAACACCCGGATGTCTACCTCGCAAAAGATCTGGCGTGAAGATGCGAATGTATGTATGCTAATAAATACAACTGTATACAAATTTTCGACAAGCCACAGAACTGTTCTTGTTAATTTCAGTTCTTTGATGTCTAAATTTTGAGAGAGAAAAGGTTTGATGTAATTATTACAATGGGCAATATAATAAAATATATAATATCTGAAAATTTAGTAATTTTAGAGCTTCTAATAAATACCTATGTAACCAATTGGCATATGTTACGATCCTTTGAGTCAAGAAACATAAGTTTCTCGCTTCTTCTTTTTTTCTTACCTATTTGTAAGATATTATTTTTTTTCTTACCTATTCCTATACACACGTTATTTGAGATCTGTCAATGTCGAACTTTTACTTTGACACAATTTTAAATGACGATTTATTTTTATCATATGCATAGTGCCTTAGTATAGCGTAATGTTAGTTTCAATGAAATATTGAGCTAAAAGCGTAACTATTTATTCCTTGACTTATATGATGTGACCAACCCGAGTCGTAATATTTATGTTTGTGACAGAAGGTCCGCAAAAAGAAGAAGCCTTCGGAGAGTAATGGCGAACACGAGAAAACCCCGCCCCCGCTGCGTTTCGTATGCCCAGTGTGCGACCAGACCTTCAAAACGCTAATATTCTTACAGCAACATGTCGATACTTGCTTGTTATGAAACAGACAAACAGTAGCACAATTATATTTTATTTATAAACTAAATATAGACAAAGTTGATATTAAATTATTTTATGAGGCTTCATGTGCACGATGAGGGCTGCCTTTTTTATATATTTTTATATCATTAGCAAGCAGATGAATCTTCTGATGAAAAGAGAAACCACCGCCTATAGACACCAAAGATGTTAATACTACGTTGCTATCCGTGTGGCGGGATGGCAATGCAACATCCACAAGACTACCGGCTACCTTTTATACCGGAACACGACAATGACAAGCATTGACGCTATTGCGGCAGGAATGGGTAAGTTGGTGGTACCAGACACAGACAAGACAATGCAGAACTCGACCACCTGGTAGTCATGATGGTAATGACTCGCATAGCCAATAGGTCGCCTCCTACGAGTTGCTTGGCAGAAGGGCAGTTGATCTATTCTTCAAAGGCTGCCCGGACCAATTCGGGTTGCCTGTTTTAATCTCACTTAACGCTGAATTTCTCATTTGTATATTCATCATGGCACTTATTAACATCTGAAGTGAAGTTATAGTTTTCTCATGTATTGGTTGTGCTTCAGAGGACATCTTACGATGTCGGTACCCGTTATATACCCGTTATATACCCGTTATATACCCGTTATATACCCGTTATATACCAAGTAACAAAAGAGTTGTTAAAGTTAAATAGTCACCGTTTTTCTTGTTTGTCAGTAAAGAGGTGCTTTGTGTCACTTAAGTGACGTTTTTCAAATATTATGATGGATCAAAAATGATTCAATCTAGACCAGTCACATAGTGTATAAATAACCCAACGAGGGGTAAGTTATTACGCCCAATTGTTTAACTTTACTTTTAACTACCACTCACCGGTTTTGCGATATATGCGATTAAATGAACCCAAAAATCAGTAAATGTAGAATGTAGAGGCAGCTTTCAAAGTGCAACACTGATATAGCCAGCTAATTTTTATGTTACAAAAATAAAGCATTTTAATAAGTCCCTAATATTTGTAATGTTAATTATTACCGTAATTTAAAAATGGCTTTCATTTTATTTTGTATTTATTTGTGATCATGTTTTTTCGTAATTTGTAATTTATTTATTTTTGGAAATATATGTAATTCATAATCTTTTTTGAAAATATGTTATTTACGTTATTATAATCTATTTAGTATTATGAAATTCAGCGATGGAATAAGAGGTATTCGTTTGACGCATGTATCATGTTATGTGTGTGCAAGTGTGTTTTAGAATGTCATTTTTAACAAATTGACAATTTTCTAACAAAAATGAGTAAATTACACTATAACCATGGGAACCCTCTGACAAACGTTTTAGCCTAAGCCATTACAATGTTACAGCTTTAAATGGCAATTTTTCCTTATTAACTGACTAAACAGACAAATCTCACACGTCACTATGTGCTAAATTTTTAGGGATTTAATGATATATGAAGTGGATATAATGTTTTTTTAACGTAACAATTCATTCTTACTTTGGAGATAATAATTTTATCGTAACTAGCACGGAATAGAGAAATAAAGTAACTTAAAAGGTAGGCACAAAAATAATGTCATTTAAATTACATTCATTTTGCTTGGCGCGTAAACACCGTGCACTGATATACTAGAGATAAATGTGGTTATATTATGGTTTAAAAACCGGATTCCGAAAACAACTTTTACTATCGGATTTGAAGATTTTTATTTTTGAAAATGAACACAATTTTAACGAATACCATACCCATTTTAAAATTACCTGAGTTTATTACTCTTATATATATAAATTATAATAGTCTAAATGCCCGTCCTGCTTCGACTTCGGAAAGGAATCGACACTCGGGAGTCGCCCATACAGCGTGACCTACCGCTTGTTTCTAGTTTTGTTTCATGTTAGAAATTGTTTGCTAAATTAAGATTTGACTGTTGAATCCGGGTTGTAAATACTAGTAAACGTGAATGTTCGCAATTCCTACGACACGCATACTCGCCGACGCAGTAAAACTTCCTATAGAATAAATTGTATCTTTTTATGTAAGCATTACCTAAAAGACCGAGAGATTTGATCTTACAATATCCTGAAAAATCTGCTTCTGTGTCTTTACTTCAATATTCTAGTATAAAGGGTTAAAATTAAATATAATTGAATTTAGAGTTTCATAAAATCAAGTGCTGATTTGGCTAATATTTTTGAGTTTAAGTGTGCAATTTCAATATGCCTTAATCTAATCGTTTCTAAACGCATATTTTTTAATAATAATATTTTAAGTATTTATCCAATTAAGGTTTGTAAATATGATATAAAATATTTATTATATAATATTAACATTTATTCAATAGTTAGAAAAAAGTCTGTTCCATATATTTTCTCTAGTTCCTCATAATATTTTCAGATAACAAAGTAATTTGTGTCTTTATCGATAGTGTGGAATTGGCTTAAGTGCTATAACATAATGCGCATGTATTGATATAAGTTAAATTACAGTGGAGTTAAGTATAGTGTTGAACAATAATTTTTACTATTGTGTTTTAATTATTATTTAGTTTTTGGTAGAATGCGATATGATGACAATTTATCAGTCATAGAAATTAAATATTTTCTGCATTTATAATTTCTGCATATTATATGTATGTATCATTGACCCAGTATAATAGTTATGGAATATGGAATTTGATTTCTATTATAAAAAAATATTGCCGCAATACCGATCTTCTATTAAACATATTAGATACTCGGATAAGCCACTGCCATATATACTATAGTCTCGCCGCTATTTATTAATGTGAGTTTACTGTACGACGTCTCAATATGCACTGACAGGGGTCAGCTTGGTTTGGAGTGTGTGAGTATGTGAGCTATAAAAATATTAACACTATGGGCTTGGCTAAATATGATTCAGTGTGTGGCTGCGTTTCCGATCCGGTAGTAGTTTAAAAAAAATGTTTGTTAGAATAACTTGAGTATTTCTGATTTCTATAAAACCAAGCTGGGTTTTAAGACTTCAATAAAATGTTCAAGGTGCTTCATCTTTGTACGTTTTGGTCTGTGATTAGATTTGTCATAACTCTTTTGCTCTTTTGTTTGTTTATTTACTGAGTTCTACAGAGATACTATTTCATGAATATATTTCAATTATGCATTTGTATGCATTATTCAAATATATTACATATATGCTTCATAAGATGAAGTGTTATTTTTATATGACAGCAACACAAGCAAGATCCTTCCCCGTATGCTAGGATACTAATAGTGCTCTGCCATCCGTGTGGAAGGGATGCAAAGTCACATGTATATATGTTAACCGGCTACCTTACAGTATCTTAGTTGCGACAACCACCGAAACTATTGCGCAGGAATAGATAAGGTGGTGGTTCCACAGCCAGCCTGTAAATATTTTAGTGCAGTATCCTATATACAATATCCGACTCGAAATTTATTTTTTTGGCACTTTTGCAATGCCAAAGATGTTACGGTCTTAGCCAAAACTAAAATTGTAAACTTTATGTAGTAACCACATTATTCTGTGAAAATATGGGAATATGGAAAACACTGAAAATCGGATGAAACTCAATTTAATGTTTTAATAAATCTGACTCCCACAACATTAGAGATAGCTAAGGCTAATAGTTCTATTATGACGTAGTCAAACTTAAAATTTGAGACGTGGTCTTCATAGTAATTACAAATTTCTCTCTTAACTAATCGATACATATGTATGTGTAGTATAAGCTATATACGTGGGTTAGCTTGGTGATGTAATCAGATAATAAATGCAACCGTCAATAAGTACTCTAGAAAATTTAACATTATACCACAGCAGTGTTTAACTCTTACATAAAGAGTTTGTTTCTAATGCTATTAATTACAAATATGTGCTAATAGGTAAAATTGTGTTTCAGATCTACACGTGCCCCAAATGCATGAGGTTTTCAAGCACTCAATATCAAGCTATGGAGGACCACTTTGATTTCTGTTTGGATGACCTGTAGGATGACTATGTAGGATATATTTAATGTAATGTAGATTTTGTGAACAAAACTTTGTATACGATTATTTTCCTTAAACTTCCTCGAGTTGTTCCCGGCTCAATTTCAAGAATAACCTATCTTGCTGTAATCGTAATTACCAGTGGTATAGTGCTGCGACTGGAAATTTGACTTATGTACCACTGCGTTACATATTTTTGTCCCCATATCAGTTAGTATACCGATTTACATTTTCAATAGTACCGGGGCTAGTATCATCCGATTTACCGGTTAATTGAAACAATGCCCGTGCGTTTCACTGTCGTTTCAAATTTTATAGGATACGACAGCTAATATGTTTATATCAACAAGGGCACTATGCCAGCGAAATGAACGAAAACGCGTCATTAATATATCAGATGTCTCGTTTCACCAGGAGAGCTATTTGCTTAGTTGTTATCCTATGATTAAAACAAAATGTCTATTATGGTAACTTTTTTTTCTGACATCTGATTTAATAAGAATTATAGTAAAGGTTATATATTCTGCTCCGAAACCAAGCTCTATCAGCTTGTTCTATAATGTATATAATGTGTCATGTCCACATGTTAATTTTCACAAACCTATTATTAAATAAAAAATATGCATTTTTACATTAAACACACCTTTGTTTTGTTATATGTATGGAACAGTTAATATATTGTCTTCACATTGTACAATTCTTCCATATTCCCAAACTCTTAAATTCGTTAATGTGTATACGACGATTAAGACTATTAGATATAAAAAGTTATGAAGTATTTTTATAAAAGAGATTACGCATTTTACTTCAAGCGATTTTATTTTCTTTCACCTACTTTTGTTTGACGATTAATTCTTTTATTTTTGACATTTCAATGTATATATCCAATTTGGAAAACATAATAAACGTTATAGTATTGACACCAGACTGTATATGTTTTAGTAAGTATGTAATAAAGTGTGATAGTAAATAATTATGACACATGCTTTACATATTTCGACTTTATCGAATTTTATATAATGCTTAATATTCAGCGGCACTATTTCTGGGCTGCGATTTTTTTTAAAGTTGCATTTTTGTTAAACCTACAACTAACTTTAGTTTCTATTTTGTTACAGGAATATTATATATATATATATATATATATATATATATATATATATATATATATATATATATATATATATATATATATATATATATGTTTTTTTTTTCAAATGGAATGAAAAAGATTGATTTTCAATTTTTCAATTGCAAATTTAATGAAATGAAATTACTGCCAAACTACCAGACATCTCGTGAAAAGTGAGAGAAGGCGAATACGTATCACGCCGTGACTAGGAGGCAGAACGATGAAAGTTTCGCCCAGGCTTGGTACCACCGCCTTACCTATTCATACCGCAATAGCGTCGTTGCTTATCAATGTTTTGTTCGTTATTTGAGTGTAAGTTACCAGGTAAACTTATACTAGTGGCATTCAATCAATTGCACATTGCATAACACACAATTGGTGTCTATAGGCGACGGTTATCTCTTTATGCGAAGAACCGTCGGCTTGTTTGATATTCTATGAAAAAAAGTGTTAGCGTACAAACACATTTGCTTGCTGTTCAATATTAAAATTCATTGTTTTTTTTTGCATCTGTCCATTTATATTTTCATGAAAAAAAGAAAATATTTATTTGCAAGGATATGGGTGTTACAAGTTGTTAAAAATTAATTAGATACCATATTCTACCATAATATGGTGTGCAAATATTTAAAAATTATCATTATATAATACATTTAAAACACTGTATGGATTTTTTGAATTACTACCAAATCGGAACGCGGCCACACACTGAGAAAATGCGACGGAAGAAACTCAGCAGGCATGAGTTAGTCCCTTTAGTTAAATAAATAAATATTTCGGGATACGCAGAGAGCATCTGCGTATCCCGAAATTAACTATTTAACGCTCGGATTCACTACAAATTGGCTATGTGTTGGTTGGCAAGCTGGAGTGATGGAATTAAATACATGACATGTAAAAAGGTGTAGAATCTCGAAATCTTACCAGATACGTAAACAATTGAATTTTGAGTTAACAATTGAATTTCAAGTACAGCCAATAACACCTCATGACCTGAATGAATAAATCTAACTTTGGATTTGTACGTACTCTAAGTATTATTATAACAAACTAAACTTAAACAAAACGTTATTCATTTTCAGCAATAAATATAGCTGCAGATTTAATTTATTTTCCGAACACTACCTGAAACAAAATAATGTTAAAATTTAAAGTGTTCTTTAACATTACAAGTGTCTGATGTTAGTTGAAGTTTATGGCTTTATCGTTCTTAGTAAAACCCATAGAGAAAGGGTGCTAATGGGATCCTATAATTAGAGAGCTACTACTACACTATCTGTCTGTTGCTTCAGCTCCGTATATTTGGAATTATAATAATAATATAACTATTAGTTTAAATGTTAGTGTTAATACTATTATACAGGTTGCTTGATAAAAAACTTTATATATTATTATTAGCATTGTGTCATTCAAAGACAAAATATTGAAAGGTTATGTGTAATTAGTAGAAATATAATAAAAAGAGAATATTGCTATTAAAACAACGATGTTAGTGTAGTAATATTTCGAAAGTTGTCCACCATGCGGGTGATTTATACGATTGATAAACCGACTCGTGCCGCATCGGCTAATCGTCGTTTCTAACAATGAACTTCAGTATCTATGTGCGGGTGTCCGTATAAAATATTTTTATTGGACGATTAAGTCAAAATTTAAGTATATATCTTGTTATATAATGGGTGTCAGTCGTCAGAATCGAGAATTAAGTACATTCTGAAGGAGGGTGATCAGTATGAACAACCTCCTTCAGAATGTATGTACAATCTTTTACCAGTCAACTTGTATATAGTAACACTTGTTTATAATAACACTACAATTTTCCAGAATCCTATTAACTACCGATAAAAGTAAAAATTAGTTAAAAATTAAAGAGTAACGGAACTACAACATGGATATTTTATGTACTTTTTGACAGATCTTTCTAAAGATTTTAAAAGCAATCGAAAGCCATAGAACCGTTAATTGATGATTTTAAAACCAATCTTCGCAATTATTTTCCATCGACCTAATTTTGTTCAATTATGTATCGAGTCCGTCCACATACATATATTTGTTGTGATGTGTTATAACAGTTTTTCTTAAAAAACTGCTTAAATAACATCAATTTCAACAAAATTAGGCCCTGTCAGCCTCTTAAGCAGCCATCTTGAACTTCTTCCTAGTTAGAAATTACACCAAATGTTTTGTTTGCCATATTATTTAATTTTGTGCTGTAAACAAATCTATTTAATTGTAGATTATTGTAATGTATTAGTTAATATGTTAGAATAATTAAATATGTAATGTATTAAATATATGTAGCTGAATACTAAATTTATACATTGTATGCCATACTTCTAATTTTACTTATATTTTTACATTGTAAATGCTTTTCATTTGTTCCCTTTAAGTGCATATTAAACATGTTAGTTTTTAAATTAAGAGTTTTTAGTTCATTTTATGTCAAATCTTATCGAGTTGGCCTTCGCGAAATGATGCGATATTTTTTGGTAAATGAACTATTCATAGTATTGTTTTTTTATATTAACAATAATAATCATAATTAATAGCTTAGATGCATTATTCTCATACCATATACTTACTCCTAGACACTCTATAAGTGCTAATCCCTAACCAGTACACACACACACACACACACGCGCGCGCGCGCGCGCGCTTTCTTAATGTGTAACGTCTAGGCACCCCTTGAGATAATTGTAGACGTATGATTTTTTTGTATAAACTAACTGCCGCATAAACTCCGTTGCCTTAAAAATGTGAAAGATGTGTTATCATCTACTTGGCAAGGATGTGAAATCACATGTAGTTTTACGGCAGTGTTAAACTTGCACGTTTTCATTCAGCCAGCGAAAAGCACTAACATTATGACGGCAGTTACAGACGCCGTACCCTGGCAAGTCTTCACAGTAATCTATTCATTATGTTAAAATCAGTCTATTTGTAATCCATTTGTTTCTTTTATAGTATTAATTATATAAAAGGATCATTCCATTACATTGCAGGTTTGAAATCACATATTTTAAATCCTTAACCTTTCACTTTCATGTGACTATGAGAAAGCCGCAGCTGCATCAGTATTTTGCAATATAGACCTCTATAGAAATCTAGAACTACCCGCACTACAAAAATACTTCAGGCATCGAAACGCTACTAAACGTTAACATCTAACATTTAATCTCAACATTACTACTAGACTTCTACTTCGCTCACACCCGACGGGTAAAGGAAGTCACGTAAGTCCTATCAAATTCCAATGATTACATTATACACTTCGTAATTTACACCCACGGCTCATTGTTTCTCGAGATCCTGGCCAATTATCAGTAACGAATCCAAGCAACAATGCCACCTATCCTCATCCATCGTCTAGATACATAAGCTGAGGTCGCTCGCAGAACCCTTATGGCGGACTCTAAGTTTAAAGCTAGGCTCTGGCTAGGTTTTTTGCTCGCCTAAAAACCAGTGTTGCGGTAACAGCACAGGTGACTAATTGTTATTCAATTATTAATAAAACAAAAACAGCGTTATTCTGTGACTGCAAATATTTTGAACTGCTTAAGAATAATGACGATGATATCTGAATACGGTGGTAAATTTATGACCTTTTCTTGTATTTAGTGAAAAATATGTTTTTTTTTTTGTAAAAAATACACTTGTCATTTTTTATATGTGCATTACTGCTGAGGTACTATGGTTTAAGTGATACGCTTCGACAATTTTCATGTTACGCAACAGACGTATGAAATAGATTACCGAAGGCACGTAACTTTTTAGTTTAGTTCTTCAGTCTATTCTTTTTCTGTATCTGTACAATATGTTGTCAATAAGTTAGAGTGTAAAATTAGTTTATAATCCTATTTAAATGTGAGATAATAATGTATCTGACAGTGTGATTGATTTATAAGACTGGTTGATTATATTAGTTTAGCATATAAATTTAGTACCATATTACTAGTATAAGGTTTTGTTATCAATATTGCATATCTTTTGAGTAGTGATGTATTAAACATCTGCAATATGAGTCAAATAAGTCCCCACCTCAATGCGAGCCAATCGTTAGTCATCAGTGATGCTAATATAATATGATCGGATTTATATGAACAGACACACATTAGTCTTAGTACTGAGCAGTTAATACAGTGGTGAATGCGGCCCGAGCTCGCTGTATCTGCGACTGCCTCCATACTATGGAGCAAAGAAAAGTAGCATTTTTTTTTCTCTTTAAAATAAGTGTCTCTAAAACAGTCTTAAAGAAAGATTTACTTTATAAAAATAATGTAATGCTAATCCGTAATTGGTAAATGTTTGATTTATTTACTTGATATATTTGTTCGATGTATGCTCTGGGTTTTATACTTTTAAAAATAGTGTTACTTAACCAGAGGGTCATTTTTAAAGGAACGCCAAAAATGTCTGAAAATAACACAGCCACTCAGCATGCTTTGATTATTTTAAAACATCTCACTACGGATCATACTCTCTACAACACGTCACCATTATGGTTCCCTTATTTAATGCTATTTCTTGGACACTAAGTTAAAAAGCCGTATAAGATAGAGCCTCTGATTTTACTCTCCATCCTTGGTACGTATAAAAACGTGTTCGTCGGATGACTTCACAGATCATGCTGTACAGTCTAGCAATTACTTAAGTATATTATAATGTAGTTAATAAATAGTGAATTATTTTGTCTTTCAGAGGAGTAACTTATTTGAATCCTATTGTAAAAAATTATCGAGCAGCTACCCAAATACTTTATTTATATAGATACTGTTTATTGATATATTGATTATGTCATTTATTAATAACAAACAAACGGCGCTTTGGTGGCAAGGGGCAACTAGCAATTGTTATAGACACATCAACATTATTTTCTATATATATGCATCATCATTCATCATCATTCATTGATATTATAATAATACATCGCCTGTGCGATCTAGTGGTCCAGCGTTAGCGTTGACCACATGAGGTTTCGGGTTCGTATCCTGGGTCGGGCATTTAAAAAAAAAGTGTTTTTTCAGTTTTCTGATAAACACAAAGTTGTCCGGGATTGGAAAGTGCCCGGTTGGCGATAGGCTTGCCATCTATCACATTTGTGGGACCAAGTACCTTCGGCTAACCGTGGGTGCACTTGTTGTACCTCTGTCTACACCTTCGGGGATACGGGCGTGAAGATACTGTTATTATAATACGTAATACCAAAGATTTTATTGGTGTATTGCTATCTGCGTGATCGGAAAACTTGCATATTCCAGAAGCCACGGATGTTTGGCGGTGGTTCTGGAACCAAACCAAACTAATCGTAGGACTCAACCGTTCAGTAGTCACGATGGTAGTGACAATTTTTTATAAGATTATGACGAATAAGCACATTGTGCTCTTGATTAAGAGATAAAACATTGGCTATAGGCTTTTAAAGATGTTCATGTTATCCGTGTGGCAGGGATGATATATCGTACGCGTTACTGGTTACCTTCTCCATCAGACTGCAACGCGAGTGTCAAGTGGTGACCCTCTTACGGCAGAAATATATTTTGTATCGCCATGTTACTTTCTAAATTGTTTATAAAAGGCCTGGACCTACAAGACACAAATATTCTTTTCTCCAGATTACATTTTCAATTCAGTTTATTTCAATGGCAATGTCCATTTTTTCTACCACAGATTACATCTTTAAACGTACATCCAAATGTCGAAATAAGCATTAGCATAGGATACGAGTAATACGTTCACAGACTACAATGTTACGCTTTGGTACACAGATTTAAAATTTTAAAGCAAACATATTTGTTCTTTTTAAATGTCATTCAGCTGCTCGAGTAGTTACATCAATTTAGTTAAGTTTGTCAAACCAAATTTAGTCAAATTTTAGCCCCGCCTTATATCTATAATATTTCAATCTAAATTAATAGTAGGTACCAATGTTAAGCTATGCGTCAAAATTGTTTTTATAATTTTTTATGAGCTCGGCAAACTCTTCTTTCGGATATCTTTGAGAAGTTATAATGTTGCGAGTATATTGTGTTAGTTACTATTAGGTTCTAAAGTTCCCCTTTATTTTGTGATAAAATTGTAAAGGAACTGTAATATATTTTTAAATAATTTGTAAAGTTTATAACAAATATATTATTGTGATCGAAAATCGTTTTATTATAATATATTAATAAAAATATAGTTCTAGCCCTAAAGTAATAATTGTAAAAATTGATCATAAAACACTACCTACAATTTAAAAAGCCGTTTTACAGTTGAGGTAAATTGCAATTTTGTTACGGGAGTCATGTTGGCTCGATACAGGCTTGCCTAAAGAGGCCACCAACAATAACTAATGTTAATTAGAAAATAAATGTATTATCATTTTTTTATTTTGATTAATCTAATGACGTTTGATATGGCCAATAGATGACGTCACCAATATATAATTTAAAAAAATGTCCGAATCGTTAGAAGTCAGAACAGCATGGAGCGCCAGCCTGGGAGAATAGCATATAGAATTGGGTACCTTAACATAAAAACAATGAAATGATTTGAAAGATAAATATGACTATATATCGGGACAAGTGCGCTGACGGGGTAAGTGCGCCTTCCATAAAAATATCGAAAACTACCGATAATATTCCATTAACGACATCTTATATCAACGGATCACACATGGCTCTATTCAGCTTAACTTAAAATATCCACCATTTTAGTTTTAGTGTCATTTAGACCTGTTACGCAACATTTCAGTTCCTCGTGATCATTGTCCTTCCAACAGCGCCGAAATATCGGGAAAAATAATCCAACTAATCGCAGTAAGATCTAATAATTAAGTTGAAAAATGCCGCGAAAGTTCAAAAGTATAGATTAGTTAAATTACCTAAATTGCTGTGAAGAGGCTTTTAAAATATACCGAATATTACTGCTTATTGGAAAACTATAAATATTAGATTGTCAATTTGCCTATTTAAGCCTAAGACTCTATGCCCTTTCCGTGCCCCTGACAAGGTGTAAATAAAGTTTTCATGATGATGAATAGTTAAGGCGTGAAAGCGTCACAAACAAATAAAATAGCAGCCCTGAACACTAGTCTATGGCACACTTGCCCCAAATAACAAATTCGCGGTAGATAATTAAAAAAGAAACAAGATTAATCCGTTTAGTTGGCAATGTTATATAGAGTAAAACAATTATTTTTCTTGTTAAAGAGTTCTCTTCTAGAGTAGAACAATTATTTTTCTTGTTAAGTAATACTTTAGCGGTTTTTTTATATTGGCGGTCTATATGTATGTTTTCCAATTTCTTATAAAATATCGTAAAAATATTGGTAGCTTAGATTGAATTGATGTTTATTGTAATTTCGAAATACGAAATATTGTCAATTTTATAAATCATTTAAATAATTTATTGAGCATTGAATTCATCTCACTGAAAAATATGGTGCACTTGCCCTGATTGACTCTAACAATACTTTTTAAGGTTATAACTTGTAAAAGGAAGCATGCAAATTGTTTGGCAAAATATACTTAAATACAAAGTTTCATTTTTTAAAGATTTTCATATGTTCACGCCAGAACCCTTACGGGGTAGGCAAAGAGAACCGAGTGCCATACATCGTGATCCTTGCAGACTTGTCTCGCTTCCTCCACATTTATCACTCATTATGCAAACACGCCGGTTGCGAAGACTTGACACCACCTTCGGATAGTACATTATCAATCTGATCACGGTACGTTAGTCTTCATCTTTCTTGGTATCTATATCCTTCCACATTCGCTTTGTGTATCTGTTTTGTTAACCTTTCATCTACCATTATTTTTACATGCCCGAATCAACGGAACATGCCCTTTCTGACAAAGTAAAATTCTAAATACACCGACACTTTCTTTCAAGCCTAACCTCTCTCTCACTTCAACATTACGAATCCGGTCTGCAAATGATACGCCACATATTTTTATAGCGATCTCACCTCCACCGCATTGATTTTACTTTCATGACTTTTCTGACATACCCAACTCTCACTTCCATACAATAGTGTTAGGATACTGGACAAGGCAAGACGGACACCCTGACGTAATACTGTTCTTTTAAGTAATCTCCCAAACGCTCCATTTACTCTCTTCTTTCGACATCAGCGGTGTACCTTCCATTGTAATGTGTTTGATTATACGTTACGTTCGATTGCCGGCTTCCATTATTCTCCCAATAGGACAATCCTAGTGAGATGCGTCGGCGTCGGGTTCCTTCCGTTCCCCGCAGGAGGATATATAAACTAATCGTGCCGCCCACGCTTTCTTTTCGACATATTAATCTCGGCGCCTCCGGCGCTCGCTGGTTTGACTGGTTTGTTCGGTAAAGTACAATAAAGTACAAATTTATTTCAATAATTATACCAATTTAATTCAGCTATTTAATTAGAATCTCTAGAGGCGGGGGAGGGGGGGATAGCTGCCCCTTCCTGCTCCCCTTGGCGACGCCCTGGGTGGTAGCTACGCCCGTGCTGTGTGTGCATGTGTGGTGTATCTGGACAGATTTGGGTGACATTTGGGGTATTTGGAATATGGATGAAATGTGGGTAGGGTAGAAAGATTTTCAAGCGCCATCAATCCCGATAGGGACAAACATTTGTGTGTTGAGCAATCTATATAATATAGGTAAGCGCTTGACCTCGATCTCGCCTGATGGTAAGCTAAGATGAGGCCTAAGATGGAACGCGCTTTCCTAGAAGGTACCTTTTCACTCTTCTCTTGAAGATCCCCAGATTGTACTTGTTGGGGAACACAGACTCAGGAAGCATGTTCCAGTCCTTTGAGGTTCGAATGAAGACTGTTGAGTCGAACCGCATTGTCCGGGTACGTGGAACGTCCACTATATAACGATGCCTAGAACCTGTGCGCCTCGAATATCGATAGAAAAACGGGGATGGCGGAATTAAATATATTTGAATAGTTTTATATGTATTAGATAGTATTAAGTATCGTTGACTAATATCCATATCACAAGCAAGTAAAAAAAACTGAGTATGTTTTAAGCGACATTCATATATATTTAAACTACGATAGAATCTCGATTACCCGGACTAATCAATGTTATAATGCATTCGGATAGTCAAAAATCCGGATAACCGAATATATAAAGAAAATGTGCATATTTATTCTTAACTCTAGAAAGATTTATAGGCTCCTCCTCCACGTAGGTACACATTATCACATCATTATCATTATGTGATGTTATTATGTGCGGTTTTAATTAACAGGTACGTCATTTGTTGGCACGTAGGTACATCCTAACTGTTATTAACATAATCCCGAAATGACTAAAGTTTACAAAGGATACACTCTACTTTCAGGAAAACATTTTGACTAACAGGTCCCTAGGCCCCTTTGAATCATCTGCTATTCTGCCAGGCAATTCATAAAAGGTAGGTAATAATTAGTCGAACGTTTCACTACCATCGCGACTACTGGGACCACTAGGTAGAAGAATTGCAGAAGTCTCGCCTAGGTTTGGTGTCACTGTCTTACTTATCCTTGTCGCAATGACGTCAGTATTTGACACTGTCATATTCCGATGTGAATAAGGCAGCCAGTTAACTTAAGTATGTGCCTGCTACACGCATAGCGGCGCACCATTAACATCCTTGGTGTCTGTAGGCGGCAGTTGTTTCATTCTATTAGGAGAGCCATCTGATTTTTTTATCATAATATAACAAACAAGCAGATGTTACACCAAAACCAAAGATGTTAATGGTGCGTTGCTATTTTGTGGTGAGATCTATTGCCACATGCATAAGTTTACCGGCTACCTTACCCTCCAAACCGGAACACGATAGTGACAAGCACTGACGCAATTGCGGCAGGAATAGGCAAGGCGGTGGCACCAGACCCGAGCGAGACAATGCAGAACTCTACCACCTAGTAGCCATGATGGTAGTGATGGTCGCATAGGCAATTAGCCGGTCGCCTTTTACGACCTGCCTGGCAGAACGGCAGTTGGTCTATTCTTCAAAGGAACCCGGGACCAACACGAGGAGGTTATTAAAAAGTTGCGTAATATTTAGACTTTCCTGATAGTGTTATCGTGTCAGATTTGATTTTTGTTCTAAAATATTTTATTTATTTGCTGTTCTAAAATAAAAAGTTTAATTTGGTATAAAACATTTGGTAATTATATTGTCTTATCATTTTGAAGTTACAACTCTTTTAGAGCTTTAGAAAAAAAACGATTTACAACATTGATGGTCATAAACCTCTTTTAGTAAAGTAAAATATTCAAGACTCATGGTGTTACACTCATATTTTGATACCATTTGAAAGTTTTTTCTGGGTCTGTGTGAGATGAGCTTACAAAGAGGTTTCATGGGCCCTGGCGTTAACGTATTTTATTATTTTTTCATGGTAGATAGTCCGGATAATCGGGAATCTGTATAACTGAGGTCCGGATAATCGGGTTTCTACTGTATAGCTATCATTGCGTATCCATAATAGAGAATATCCTCTAGTAGCACTACTTATCTAGTAGTAGGCATAAAATTCGCAGAGCTCTCTGGTCGATGGATGCCGCGCTAGTATTGTGGGTTTCAAGAATGCGGTAGTCGCTAAACTTACGCTTCTGGCATTCACAACCCGCCACATGTATGGCAACGCACCATAACAGTATAGGTATAGTCGATGGTTGTCCACATGAAAATCGGTATTTTGAAATTCGTATTTCTGATTGTCGGAATAAAATTTTCCGTATTTATGAAGTGTACCAAACTAAAAACCAAGGATTTTATATCCTATAACGAGCAATTCTTTTATAAAATATACATTTTGTATGTAAATAATTGGTTTCCTTAAAAATGATTTTGTCAATTTTTATATTAATTTAATATTTTACTATTAAAGTAGATCTAGATGGCATCCTCGTGATAATCCATTTTCACATGGAAAAATTGCATTCATATTTTAGGTAATACCATATGTATTATTAAAAAAACGCGCTGTAGTTATTAATGTATACAATAGATGGCCAATAGCATTAATGAACAAACATATCCTGTTAATAGAAGTTTCGTTAAAACAACAAAAAATGAAACTTGAAAGACTTATATTTTTTGTTTTTTTCAATGCAAGCTATTCGGAAACAGATGGCGTTGCAGTATATAAGAGTTTTTCAAAAACAGATGGCGCTGCTTTCCGATGTAATCTATCCATTAACAGATGGCGCTGTATTCTGCAGTTGTCTACTCAAAAATAGATGGCGCTGATTAATAGTGTAAGCTTTTCAAATACAGATGGCGTAGTTATACAATATACGCTACTTAAAAACAGATGGCGCTGCTTTATAATATAAGCTATTCAAAAACAGATGACGCTGCATTCGGTTATCTATTCAGTAACAGATGGCGTTGTTTTATAGTTTAAGCTTTTTAAATGCAGATGGCGTTACTACACAACGCAGCTTTGCTTGTTAATATCATCTATCCCAAAACAGATAGCGCTGCTTTATAAGTTAAGCTTTTCAAAAACAGATAGCGCTGCTTGTTAATATCATCTACCCAAAAACAGATGGCGCTGCTGTATAGCGTAAGCTCTTCAAAAGCAGATGGACTTGCTTCTGATGTAATCTATTCGAAAATAGATGGCGCTGCTTTACGGTGCAAGTTTTTTAAAAATCGATACCTAGCGCAACTGTACAGTAAAAGTTTTTCAAAAACAGATGACGCTGCTTTATATTGTTATCTAATTAGATTTAGACAAGGAAGTTACATTCTACCCGGAATGCTTACACGCACTTAAAAATCGTTCCGAAGAGTACCACGACATGAGTGGAGTGTGTCTCTTTCTACTAAATAAAGCGCCAATCGCCATATATAAGTGTGGCCATGCGTAGTTTGCAAAATACTACTAAGTAATTCTACTAATTTGAGAAACAGTTTTTGCATTGCATAAGTAATTACGTAATAATTAAAATAAGCACATTTTAGAACTCACTATGTTAATTAAAATACATTTTATGCTAATGTATCTATCGACGTGTATGAATAAAAGGGATTTAACGATTAACGAATATATAAAAATCTACTATCCGAAAGCTTTATTTAAACTGGCAATTGCAAGAAAGGGACAACATCCACTCATGTCGTTGTCTTGCTCAGAACAAATTTTCCCTCTGTTATGTAAGAAACAAATGTCAACTGTATTAAGAACGAAATAAAGTACATTTTTTATTTTTCAAATATTGCTTCGTAATAATTCCAGTTATCGTATATAAGTTCCTTGGATTTATATAATGTTATAACAATACAGGCGCTTAATAAAGATGAAACAAACGACGGTATTGCTAAACTTACCGGAGAGTACAATATTTGCTGTAGTCATGATTCGATGAATCACCAATCTGAAAAACCTCTTGAATTTGCAATGGAATTTCTTAATGCTATGAAGGGGCAGCTGCCGCCCCCCTGGAATTTGTTTACTTTATTAGCTATCTACTGTTGTATATATTGAGATAAAAGTAGTCTTATGTGACGGTACGGCTCATCCACTATCCAGCGCACCTTCACTCTATATTTGACATATATATATATATATATATATATATATATATATATATATATATATATATATATATATATATATATATATATATATATATATATATATATATATATATATATATATATATATATATATATATATATATATATATATATATATATATATATATATATATATATATATATATATATTTGACAGCCAACACGCGGATTCTCCTTGTTCCGGCGAAAATGAAATAGAAAGCAAAAATTTGTTTCTATAATCCTAATAATTGTAATGATCAATAAATATTCGCGATCTCGTCAATAAGTATTGATGAATAACGATGTCTAAACGTAATACGCAAGAATATTGATAAAAAGTTTGATTTTTTTATGATCCATCAATACTTGTCAATATTTATTGATATCGTCAGTATGCGCTCATCCAGCGTACCGCCACTCGTAAGTATGTCTAAGGATAATAATTTGACAGCCAACACGCGGATTCTCCTTGTTCCGCGAAAATAAAACAGGAGAAAATTTATTGACCGTGTAACCCTTGCCATAGATGATGGTACGAAATCCTTGGTGCGAAAGTCCGGCTTGCACTTGGCCGGGTTTTAATGAATGATATGTACACTTTCTCAAGTTAAGAAACCGAATACATAGAAAATACTTCTGTCTTTTAAACGCAAAATCTAGATATCTAGATACGAGCAACATAGTAGTAGATATGAAAAAAAAAAATTAAATTAAAGAGTATTCTTGAAATCGTGCGCAGACGTGTTACTTATTGTTACTATTGTATTTATTTGTTTCTATAATCCTAATAATTGTAATTATTATTCTTTGCATATTAAGTGACTATTGAATATTGTTTTAATTTTCATCATGTGATAAACTCCACCGTGAGGTATCATTAGATCCGTTTTTGAGGAACAAACTTATATTTATAAAACATGGTCGATTTTTCGCCGTATTGGTCCCGGCCTCCTTTGAAGAATAGGCCAACTGCCGTTCTGCCAGGCAGTTCGTAAAAGGCGACTGATTGTCTATCGAATCACTACCATCGTGGCTACTAGGTAGAGTTCTGCATTGTCTCGCCCGGGGCTGTTACCACCGCCTTACCTATTCCTGCCGCAATAGCGTCAGTGCTTGTTGCTGATTCTTATATATATATATATATATATATATATATATATATATATATATATATATATATATATATATATATATATATATATATAAACCAATTATTTACATACAAAATTAAAATATACAAGAATTGCTTGTTGTAGGATATAAAATCCTTGGTTTTTAGTTTATCTCCAATGAAGCTTAATAATATTTAGATCTATTAAATTTTTATCTTTAATAGCGGTGGAACACTCATATTATCTCGGAAACAGCTCCAACAATTTTCATGAAATTTAGTATGCAGGGAGTTTCGTGGGTTATAAATTGATCAAGCAAAACGTCGTTTGTACCATAAAAATATCGAGCAAAGATCGGTCATCCAGGTACTTAATAGTGTTGATACATGTGACTTTTTACCAAAGTTTTTGGCTACATTATTTAATACTAGCTTTTATACAAAGCTAGCTGCACCCTGCCGCCCGCTGAATTATAATATTGTAGTGAATGTCACGGGAACAACCTATTTTTCCGGGATAAAAAGTATTCTATGTGTTATTCCGGGTTATCATATACATATGTGCTAAATTTAAAATACCTATGAAACATCCAAACATCTGAATATAAAAACATATAAACTTTCATATATGTTATAATATATTTTATAATATATGAGATCAAGATTAAAATATTCATTTCTTAGCACAAGATACAAAAGAAAATATTTAAGCCTCTACATGTGTCTCTATATGCATCTCTATATGTATGAAGTAGCGTATGTAGTCTTTATTTAATGTTTGTCTGTTGTACTTTTGTCCAGCTAGTTTTGTCCGCGATGCTTCGAGTGAATACTGGCTAAAATAATTACAACACTTTTTGATACTGGCTCTCCCCTGGCAGAATTGCATTCTGTCTAAGATCCTGCCATGGACACATTTTTACAACGATTGTTACAATTATTTTAATAAATTAATGGGTGATAATATAATAAATAACGGTTGCACATGGTCGTGGATGGGTATCTGTGGCTCTTAAAAGTTAATATTTATGTCTTCCATGACTAAAATTTCGGTCGCGCAAACTTTTCTTTTTCATATTCATTATAGGTAACTCATTTAGAATAAGATAATGGATAGATAAGATAAAGGAAGTAATTTTAGAACAAAGACGAGTCCCACTTACAAGAACATCAATTCTCTTATAAAATTTTCAAGTAGGTATAGACAACTAACCTAATTGATCAGAGGGTGGAGGCAAGGGATACAGCTGCAACTGAATCCAAAAATAAACGATGGTATGTAATTTAGGAAATTTAAATAAAATTCATTTGCGACTTTTAAAATGTTATATATTTCATGGAACCCGTAGCGTTTCTTAGCTGTTTTATACAAAATTTATACAAATAGATAAATATTTTTATAATAATTTCACAGGTCTATAAATTCTTCATACATCCCATTTATTAGCTAAATTCGTTATACCTATATATATCTTGGGACATTAACTGGCACCATTTCTCTAAATGATCTAAAACAAAACTTTGTACGCCCTCACAAAAGAATTGACAATGTTAATGGCCAGTGTCAATCTTATAAGAAAAGAAACGCTGAATAAAGTTGAGATTCATATACAGAGAAGAATTTGAAACTAACTGTCGAATAAGTATAAACCGCAACTTACAGATAAATCAGAGAAAGGTTTTTATACTTATTTAAAAAACACTGGTAATTTCTACGGTTGCAAGAAATTAGTTTCTCAATAAATAAATCATAAATGTAACAAATAAATAGTTCGGAAGTATGTATATAAAAATAAATCTATTTAAATACTTAATCACTAAATAAACTCGGCTTGTTCATTGACATGGCGTTAAAACAATCCTATTAATCTATGATCTAGTCTAATGTATATAATTTTTATTTTCTATTAATTATCGTTGTGCATTTGAATTGTTTTAGCGTCAGTCTCATGAAAATTGTGATCGCTTTTATCTAATGCAAAGTGAATTGCTTCAATAGTAGTAAAAGTAATAATTTCATAGTTTGTTAAGCCACTCGCGTGATTTTTAAAGGTCTACAACTATGCTATAGACAACTAACTATAGGCTTAGGTTAGATACTCTATTTCGCTTATTGATACATTTCAAAGGTAATATCTAAACAGAATTACTTAACGTGTTAGTAATTTTTTTTACTAAAAAAAGCGTAAGTATTCCTTAAATACTGTGTTTGGAATGCGTCTTATTGATAAAATTAGGGAAAACTCAGTCAGATATATAATTCAAAAAGAGACAGACAAAAAATACAGATGACCAGCATCAAAACCGGAGAAGTATCTGCCTCAGTACTTTTAAACCTAGGAGGTGATCTACTATTAAATAAAACAAATCTTTAATATATTTTACACTCTCGTAGCTTGCGAAGCCTACAACACTTAACACAAATTAATAGATATCCTTACACTGTATACACATTATCTAATACAAATTATGATAACATTAAAATTAGTTGCGAACATAAAACCTTATGTCGCAATAAGACTAGAATACGTTGAGGATAGAAAGCAGACGTCAATCTGGAGGAACTTGACTTTTTTGTTTCTGCTGTATTTTGTCGGCAATGTGATGGAACTAACCATTTTTTGTTAAGTTAGCGTATCTCTATTGACTCTTGTATTTCAAGATGGCGTCATGTGTCAAGAAATGGTGCAAAATGTTGGGCTGACTGTGTGCATGTTAGCGTTTCCCGATGAAGTCGATCATCTGATCTAACTGTTCCTCCTCGTCGTAGAGGTACAAAGACTCCATGCAACCCTTGAAGTAGGGCGAAGTGAAACATTTCGACCTGCAAATATACGCACTAGTTAAAACGTGAATATTTAGAAAGATGAATTTCAAAAGATAAGTAAAGGAATAATCGGTAGATGTTTTTAAGTTTTTTCTTAAGACAAAGAAATCTTTACAGCAATTTTTCTTTAACCCTTTGTTAGTAGCCTAATTAGAATCTATCGTGTCCTATTAGGAAATTTGTGGCGGCGGGAAAGCAGTATTAGAAAACGCGGGCCAGACGTTACAGATCTCTATCACCTAATAGTCACGATGGTAGTCACAACTCACAAGTTAGGTCATCCATTCACCTTTCATGAACTGGCTGACAAAATAGCAGATGGTCTATTGTTCATCTGAGGCCAACTCGGGGATACTGTTCTCAATATCCACGACATAAATTGCCTTTTCGGAATAAATTAAACCAGACCAATTAAGTTATTTAATCAAATGTGCATTAATTAACATAGCGAAGGACTTCACGATTACACAATAAATAATAGATAATAATTATTTATGTTTATTTGTACGGAGTGCTTTCACATGCGGTTAGTATAAATTGAAGTTGATTAATTGTGCTTATACGTAAGTGTGCAGCGGGCTCTATTAATATACAGGACCATTCATTGCCGGGCTACCTTTTAAGTCATTTTGAGTACTAACTTGAAAGACACTTTTTGTACATTAGCGTACTAATAATTTTATCTAACAGGAAATAAAAATAAGTTTTTATATCTATATATATAAAATTCTCGTGTCACAATGTTAGTCTCCATACTCCTCCGAAACGGCTTGACCGATTTTGATGAAATTTCGTATGCATATTCAGTGGGTCTGAGAATCGGCCAACATCTATTTTTCATCCCCCTAAATGTTAAGGGTTGTCCACCCCTAAATTTTTTTTTTTACTTTATGGACAATTTTTTTTATTTTTATTTTTTTATGATTCAGCATTAAAAAATACATATAACTCTACATTTTTACCCTTCTATCACCAACCCTTATTTTTTTATTAAATAATTTATATGGCAAAACAACGTTTGCCGGGTCAGCTAGTAGACTATAGAATTCTTTAAGTAGCAGACAATGACGTGTATAATATACACGTCATTGATAGCAGAAGACTTGTCTGTCTTCTTAAGAGCAATAAATATAAAAAGGTTCCATATAATCCATACGTATCGCTATAATTATAAATCTATGAGTGTGGATCATCAGTAGCAAGATTGTAGGCGCTTACAGCCAACATCTAACTGTTCTACAGGCCTACACTTGGAAGAAATCATCGTGTGTTTTCGCTTCAACAGGTAAAATAGAGAAATATTACAATAAGGTATTGCGATAGTTATAAATTTGGGATTTTTAGTATCAGTTATCGGAGCTGCAACTTGTCCATTTTGTTTGGATATCGGTTTGATAATAGTAGTAAGACAGATTGGTAAAGAAAGCGAATGTGCAAGTTTGTTTTAAAAACTTAGAAAAAAAGCAGATGTAAATATTAATTTGGAAAAAATTGGATTTACAAAAAAATACGGCGTTTTTTTGTTTTAAGTCGTAAAAGACCTTAGTGACGTAAGCAGTTACATATGGGAAATCCAAGATACGTAAGCTGTTAGCTAACAAACTACAAATAATATCGTCTATTAAATTTGGAAGAATTATAGTACCTAACAAAAGGAGAATATTGTCAATAGCAAGGTGCATGGGTACCAAAGAAATAGATACTTATTTAACGAATAATAAAAGATTTGATGACATCTACATTATTTAGAAGAGAAAAGAAAAATGAGTAAAATATAGATTTTATTTTAGAGTAACAAAAGAAATGCACACATTTATAACCAGATTTTTCGAGTTGCAAAGTAAAGTGCACGCAATACGGTTTTGGTAAAAATAGAAAATTTTCAGAATTTATAAAAGAAAGTGAAAGCCTATTTAAAATATAGTTGTTTTCGGTTTCAAGCTGCAAGTCAATCAAGTTAATTAAAATGCGGATTTTAGTTTTTAGTTACAGAATAAAGATTAATTAGGTAAAACAATTATGTCATGCAAGGCAGGAAGAAAAGTCCATAGCCGGAGTGAAGGTTAAAACCAATAACTCATCGGGTACCTAAATCCCTGGATCCGCCCCGTGTAATTGTTTTATATACGTCTTGAAGGTTTCAAGTTGGTCCGTCTCTTGTAGAACTTCGACGCAGCCTTTGAAGTAATCTGTCGTAAAACAGTCTGTCCTGTACCCCAACAACAAAACAAAATTCATTTAACACATAAAATTAAAATAAAACTGAAAAACGTCACAAAAATTACAAGATCATTTTAAACGTGTGCACTGTGCAAGTCCAGTTTTTTAATTACATATTTTATATATGTTATTTTATACTACTATAAGTTCTATTTGTATCGGAGCTTCCTTATTTCGTACTTAGGCGACTTCTAAATCAAAGAGATTTATCGAAGCCGAAGCCTCGTCAAAAAAGTATAAAGTTAATAATTAATTATAGTATAAGTGGAAAAACAGTATCATTTAAATTAAGTGAGGAAACGGAAAGGAACGCTAGTTTTGAGAAAAGTCACGTTTTTCATTTCAGAAGTCAGGAAATGTAGTCTTTTCTTTCAGTATTTAATTTATAGTATTTCACTATTTCACTTTTATATACAACTTTAAATATATGTTAACATTTATTGCAATAATATTTTTTTTCGGTGTTAATAAATCATTGACAGGTAATAATTTTTGGGAACTTCTTATTGAATAATGAATTTTAAATAAAATATTGATGTACTTTTTTGGTCACGTTTAATATAATCTGTGCTAATTAAATTAGCTAGGAAGCGATTTATACCTGCACAGTGAGTAAAGCTGAGGTTCCCTAAAGAGGTTGAAGCAGTCGTCGCAGATGCGGTCAAGGCGAGCGAAGATGGCCGCGTCGTAGACACCCTTGCACTCAAGGTTGAAGAAGGAGCGGCGGGCCACGTGGTGCGGCGTCGAGGGGGGCGCCGCCGCCACGAGCGCGAGCGTCAACAGAGCCGCGCAAACTTGTACTGAACTTAGATGCATCTGGAAACAGATAAACATACATCAGCTTGGAATATAGTAGAACAAAATTAAACTTTAAAAAAAAAAACGCACAATGCTATGATATCACCATACTGCCGCCGTTCTTAATGCAAGTGTGCCACTACAGGCGGGTAAACCAAATGAGAGCCATCCATCGCCCATAGACGCCAAAGATATTAATGGTGCGTTGTTATCTTGTGGCGAGGTCTAATGCCACATGCATAAATTTACCGGCTATCTTACCCTCCAAACAGGAACACGACAGGACATGCACTGACGCTATTGCGGCAGGAATGGATAAGGCGATGATACCAGACCCGGGCGAGACAATGGAAGAACTTACTCTAGTAGTCACAATACTAGTGATTCGTACGGCGACCGATTGGCTAAATCGGTCGCCTTTTACGACCTGCCTGGCAGAACGGCAGTTGGCCTATTCTTCAAAGGAGCCCGGGACCAACACGAGGAGGTTATTAAAAAGTTGCGTAATATTTAGACTTTCCTGATAATGTTATCGTGTCAGATTTGATCTAAGGCTTTATTAAGCTTTTAAATATGACAGAGATCCGTTTGATATCTAAGATAATACAGAAAGAAGCACAAATGTAAAAAATAAACTTTTATTACCCCTCTCCGTGGGTAGAAAGTAATAATTATTGTTAAATTAAATTGATTAACAGTGTGACTGTTAAACCCAGCTTTGTTTTAACAGTTATTTTTATACGCTAATCATAATATATAATAGATTTTTCGATTTTGCCGACACGTCAACGCTCAAACTATACCATTTACAATAACACTTTACGTTATTTTAACATAATTAGCTACTACATTCGAGATTGATAACAGAAAATAAATAAATATTTTTTTATTATTAGATGACTAATAATAAAAAAATATTTAGTTAATAAAGATATTATGATATAATGACTTCTTTAGAACGTTAATTAATAATGTAATGGTCTCAAATAATCGTCTGTCCCTGCGTACAATGTTAAAACTGAAATTTTATTATTTTTTCGTGTTACTTTTAATAGCTTATAAAGTACAGTTTCACACAAAAAGGAAATTTTATTTAAATTTATTTAAAACGTTTTAGCAGAAATTTAAAGTTAATTGCAGTTAGTTCTATAAACAATTTTGAAAATAAAATGAAGTGGCTCCCCTGTAAAGTAGCTCTTTTCAATTGCGATGTTATACGTAATGTCGTTGTTTCAGACTTTAAAATATGTTCACAGTTAAAACGACTTTATGGTCATATTTTTTTAACTTACGGCTACAATGATAATCGATACTTTATCAACTCGGTAAAATAAACATTAAACTTAATTGATTTTTTAAATTGTTTAACGGTTATTTTTAAAATATGGCTATAAATGAAATCGATGGACGCTTGTGAAAGTAAATCATATTAAAATTAAGATAATTGTTTCATTGGGACAGAACTTTCGTTTCTTTATCTTTTTTGAATAATATTTTAATAGTTCGTGTAGTGGTATAGTGTCTTACTTTTTCGCCTGTCATAATGGTGATATTAGTATCGTTTTCAACTTCGATGAATTGTATCTTAGGATAACAAACAAGAATTGGCTCTCCTGATTAAAAGCGATAATGAACATAAATTATATAAACACCAAAGAAGTAAACCGTGCGTTGTGATCCGTAAGTCGAGGATGTAATGTATAAGTTTGCCGGCTACCTTACCCTAGGAGGGTACACTACAGTGACAAGCAATGGTGTTATTGTGACAGGAATAAGTGCAGCGGTTATAACAAATCAGGGCGAGGCGTTGAATAACTGTACTGCCTAGTAAAGGCTTATTTACTATATTTGCTTAAACATATCTATATAAATATCGATATGCTGTCGACGTGTCATTAAAATCAAACGCTTCATTTGAAACAACAGAATTCGTATATTTTAAATATTAAATGTATTTTATTTTTACCAAGAAATTGTCGTAGATACATCTGTATGTATGTAATTGCAAAAATCAGTAGCCGCTGTGGTGATAGTAGAGTGGTGTGGTGAGACGAAATCAGCGGCTGGATCGTCGCTGCTGGAATTATCAACGCCGCGCCGGGGCGGGCCGCATTATAAAAAGCTGATTGCTCTATTAATAGGGTGGCCATAATGATGTAACAAATTAAGGAACAGTAAGAAATTAATGCATCATTAGACGTGTTTAACAGGAGACATCTGTAGTCGAACAGGACTACAAATCACGAGGTCGTGGATTCGAATCCCAATTTTCACAAATGTTATTGGCGTATTTTCTATCTAGGAAAATATTAGTGGTAGTTTTAGCCTACTGAAAGTAAAATTACCACCGAGCCTCGAAGAACACGTAATGTTATAAAAAAATAAACAAATAAGTTAGACCGGATTTTTCCTTAGTTCGGCCAATTTCTTTCAATCGATGTTTTTTGGGGTTATCTTCGATACTGAACTCAAATTAGATATATTTATGGCTACCATAATTACTCGTATAGTGTTCGATGTTTGTCTACATATACAATGAATGCCTCAAAAATATAATTTTCTTTACTATTTGATTATTCTCTTATTTTTGGTAAACTTACTCGTCTTACCAGGACCATTGCTTCAGTAAATATGTTTATATTAATTTCGTGGTAGCTGTAAGTATATTTATTTAAAATAAAATTATAAAAATTTTGGACTGAGTAATAAATATATCAATATCATTAGGAAATATCAATAATGAAAATACTATTTCTGCAGATCATTATTAGTAACACAGCAGCAGTACTGCTATTTATTAAGAACTAATTGATTTATGCAGTTACGAGAGAGAGAGAGAGATATTTCACACAAACTTTAAAAAACTTTAGTAATAGTAACCTATGTTTGACCCCGGTCTTTCAAATACCCTAATGTCTTTCGCATTTATATTATAAATTTATGAATAGTATGGGTGACGTTATAACTTATTAATTACTAGCTGTTGCCTGCGACTTCGTCCGTGCGGACTTCGTTTACTCCGCACAGGTAGGTGCTCCCTCCCCCGTAGGTGATAGTGTGATAATATGTAGTCTATACGTTGACCCGACATGTTAGTAATATTCATGCAAAATTTGAAGTAAATCCATGCAGTACGTTTTGAGATTACCCCGGACATTTTTTTTTTATAGAAGAGGGGGCAAACGAGCAAGAGGTGCACCTGATGGTAAGTGATCACCACCACCCATGAATATCTGCAATACCAGAGGTCTTGTAGTTGCGTTGCCGGCCTTTTAAGAATGAGTAAGCTCTTTTCTTGAAGGTCCTTATGTCGTATTCGTTCGGAAATACCCCTGCCGGTAATTGATTCCGCAACAGAGTAGAGCGAGGCAAAAAGTGTCGGGAGAAACGCACAGTTGTGGATTTCCAGACATCGAGATGGTGAGGATGGAACTTTAAATTTCGACGCGATGTCCGATGGTGGAATTCGGCGGCAGGAATTATTCCAAATAACTCGTTGGAACACTCCCCATGATAAAGACGATAGAAGACGCAGAGTGAACCTACATCTCTGCGTAATGCCAAAGAGTCGAGCTGTTCCGAAATAGCCTGGTCGTCAACGATTCGAACCGCTCTACGCTGTATGCGATCAAGAGGAAGAAGCTGGTATTGGGGAGCTCCGCCCCAGAGATGAGAACAGTACTCCATGTGAGGCCGAATCTGTGCCTTATAAAGTTGAAGGCGATGGGCCGGCAAAAAGTACTGTCTCGCTCTGCTGAGCACACCGAGCTTTTTAGAGGCTAATTTAGCCTTGCCTTCCAAATGACAGCGAAACTGAACGTAATTTGATATGTCGACACCCAGGATTCCGACACTAGCTGAGGCTGTCAGGAGAGTATCCCCAAATCGAGGTGATACGACAAAGGGTGTCTTTTTTGCGGTGAACACGCAAAGCTGTGTCTTCTTGGGGTTAAGTGACCAGGTTTTGACGACCCCATTCAGAGACATCGGTAAGTCGATTCTCGACTTCAGACACAAACTTAGGCCGGAGTATGTAGCATCACCAGTACTGTTATCCGCATAGCAATGTATGTTGCGAATTCGCATCATGTCATTGATATGCAGAAGAAACAGAGTCGGTGATAGCACGCAGCCTTGGGGAACACCAGCATTGACAGATTAATGATACATGCAGACAAACAAACAAACAGACAAAAATTCTAAAAACTATATTTTTGGCTTCGATATCGATTGTAGATCACGCCCCAAGTATTCTTTAAAAAAATATTCAATGTACAGTTTTGACTTTCTTACGATTTTATTATATGTATAGATAATGAAATTTCATATTTCATCGGTTTTCTGTAAAAATGCTGAATAACTCACGTGGTTGTTAATTTTGGCGCTTTTATGTACTATGCGTTCCAACTAAGAATAGGGCAATACAGAGTGAGGTTTGTGTAAGGCAAACTAAATTTCTAATTGCAGACTTTCCCAGCATTAAGCCAGAATGTCGATTTCAAAATGAGATTAACAAATAAAATTGTAGGGTCTAAGTATCTACATCGTATTCATATAAGGCATGGCTACCCTATCTATTAGCATAGCAATCGCCATTAAGTCAAGTGGCCACTATATCTAAATATAGAGAAGTGATTTATTCAGACCACCCTGGTTATTGAGGTTGCCGGTATTAAAATATAATCTAGTCTTAACAACTTAATTGCCCTAACGATTTATGTACCTGTAACTTTGACGCAATAACAGTAATGAATGGCTGTCCTAATTTCAATACCATGGGTGTGACAGCTTAGTCTTGAACATTCTAGCATCTGTGTATTCTATAGCATGTTCATACTTTTATGGGAGTACGTATAGTTGTCGGCGGTTTTGTTCATGTGAAGTTCCTTTTCAGGGGTTGAATATCAAAAAACTCATTCTGAAATCTCAATATTTTCCAGGTTCCTTTGAAGAATAAACCAATTGCCGTTCTGCTAGGCAGGTCGTAAAAGGTGGCCGATTGGCTACTTACTCTGTGTGTCACTACTAATCTCGCCTGGTTATTTGGTACCACCGTCTTACCTTTTCCTGTCGCAATCGCGTCAGTGCTTGTCATTATCGTGTTGCAGTTTAAAGGTTAAGGTAGCCGGTAAACTTATGCATGTAGCATTGCCATCCCGCCACACGGATTGCAATGTACCATTAACATCTTTGGTATTTATAGGTGACGGTTTCTCTTTCCATTAGGTGAATCATCTGCTTGTTTGTATGCCAAATTTCACCCCGATCTTTCTAGACTATATATACTTGCTGACCCGCGCAGCTTCGCCCGCGAGTAGGGCCAACTAACATATTACTTCCCTTTTGTTTTATTAGAAAACAAGAACGATAGAAAATCGATAAACTTTGTAACGACAGAATAAAAAAAATAGGTTCCATCCTCATCACCTCGATGTCTGGAAATCCACAACCGTGCGCTTTTGTCGGCACTTTTTGCCTCGCACTACTCCTTTGTGGAATCAATTACCCGCGGGGTTGTTGTTGAACGAATACGACTTGGGGACCTCCAAGAAACGAGCATATTCATTCGTAAAAGCCGGCAACGCAGCTGCAAGACCCCGGTATTGCAGATGTTCATGGGCGGTGATGATCACTTACCATCAGGTGCACCACCTGCTCGTTTGCCCTCTCTACTGTAAAAATAAATTTAAAAAAATAATAAAATCAAAACATTCAATGGTTTTTGCATGTCGCACGTTCAAAAACAGCTTTTTACATAGATATACAATAATATACTTCAGTATCAGTTTACTAACTGATACTGTAATATTTATTATATCTATATCTACCACTTTTTCCGTTTATATGGATACATTCTTGCAGCAAACCCGTGATTATGTCGCATAGAAGTATAATCGTTGCCTTCCACGATAGATCACACGAATGATGTTTTGCACTTCTAGCTAATCGGAACTATTTGAATTTCGAATGTTATATTTTAAAAACGTTGCAACCTTCTTAGTAATAAAAAAAACAATTGGCGGAAAATGATTTGTCAATTGTTTTTTTATCACACATCAAAGTTCTATGTACGCAACGAAAATGGAATTAAGTCTAAAAGATTTTAGAGCGATGATTTTTTATGATTTTAAAAGTTCTCTTTCCCCGCAAGACTGTGCCGCTCGTATTCAAATGCTTTTGGGAGAGAAGCACCTTTTGGGAGAGAAGGGCGGCCTTCAACTGCCGTCAACGAAAATAATGTGGCTACTGTTCAGCGGTTAATTGAAGAAAACCCCCGGATTACCTATGGGACAATCCAAGGCTATTGAGGATATGTATGGGCCAAATTCAGAAAATTTTACAGGAAGAATTGAAAGTTCGGTAACTTTGTTGTCGTTGGATCCCTCATGAACTGACAGCGGAGCAGAAGCGAGCTCGCGTGAAATGGTGTCCACAGATGCTACTGAAGTACGACCACGGACATTCTAATGCTGTTTATGATATTGTCACAGGAGACAAAACGTGGATTTATTGTTTTGAACCCGAAAAAAAAACAGCAATCTTGTGAATGGGTGTTTAAAAATGAGAACCGGCCAACAAAAGTGAGACAGGCGAGAAACGTTGGTAAAAAAATGATCGCGTTTTTTTCTCAGCCACGGATCCCATCTGTACAATTCCACTTGAAGATCAAAAGAGTGTTAATGCCGAGTGGTATTCTATTTGTTTACCCAGGGTGTTAGAAAAAGTTTGCGAAAGACGACTCAAAATCCGCATTCTCCTACACCACGATAACGCTTCTTCACACACGGCCAACAAAACAAAGTCATTTTTAGCTTCCGAAAAAGTACATCTCGTCACTCATCTTGCGCATATCCCCGACCTAGCACCCTGTGATTTCTATATTTTCCCCAAAATCAAAGATTTGATATGGTTTTACTTTTACCAACTCCGAAGAGGCAGTGATAGCGTTCAATCAGCACGTAGAAAACATGCCTTCATATCTGTGGTCCTCCTGTTTTAAAAAATGGTTCGATCGCATGAAAAAATATTTAAAATGTAAAGGAGATTATTTTGAAAAGCGATAAACATATTATTTTGGTTATAACATGTTGTTTTAACCAAATTCAAACCCAAAACTAAAATCAATTTAACCATTGTAATAACTTTTATTTGTCTGGGTGTATTTCACATTATATCTCATGAACTTTTCATCGAAATCGGTCTAGATTTCGATGAAACGGTCTAGATTTCGATGAAACTTTTCATCGAAATCGGTCTAGATTTCGATGAAAAGTGAAATCCAATGAGAATTAATGTGATTGCGCAAATGATAGGTCATATAGTTTTTTAAATTTAAATTAATCATAGTGTTATCCAAATTTTTAATATCCTTATATTACACAGGAGATGATGAGGGTCCATAAAAAGTTCGCCTAGAAACTATCACGTTACAATAACAAAATAAAATATATATAATTCATTCTCACTCGATCACACTTGTTTTTTTTTTCTTTTTTAGAAATATACTAAGATTATCTTATTTCTACAGCCTTCTGTGTAGTAAGTTTCTACTATAGTAATAAATACTGCAATTTTTGTTGCATTTTGTCATTGATATAAAAAACCCAAGATGCACAGTCTCGAACAAAACTGACACTTAAAAGTGTCGCTAATTTTACATAAGCAGTTATAGCAAAAACATATATCTTTGTATATCCAATATAAGCGCAAGATTTATAGTTGTTTTTATAAAGAAAAAAAATATTAATAAAATTGACAGTATCGTGGCCGATGTGATTCTATTTAAAATGAGCACACAATTTTAAATCGTGCGCTCATTTTTAGAGGACGTTTTTGAGACACTTATTGTGTATCTTGGGTTTTTTATATCAATGCATTTTGTACAATGGTTTTTAATTACATTTTGCGTCTTATCTATCGACATTTTTTCTTAGTTTTTTGGTAGGCCTTAAATAAAATAAAGTGTTAACTTTATGGCAGAAAAGAATTTTTTTTTTATTTAGAAATAAAAAAGCGTACAAGTTTGATTAGTTTCATGATTTCCAAGTATGTTTCTTTTTAAGAGGTACTTGCTATTAAAAAGTGTCTATTGAAATCTAATCTGGACTTTTTAATAATAATTCTGATATATGTATATTATAGGTACATTAAATTAATTTGATAATTTCAGCTGAAATTAAATTATATTCAGGTAAGACTTTTAGGCCGATCTCATTGAATTCCTTTGGATATTATCTCGAGACTTATTAAAAACCTTTGTACAACTATAAAGTTGACCTGTTTAGGCTTTTGGTTTGGCGTATGAAGAACCAAGGGTCACCAAATGGCGGACCGCAGTCCGCATCAGGACCGCCAACCTATTTTGTGCGGATCTTGTGTTAACAATACAAAATATTTTACATATGTAACTTGTCAACATATGTTTCTGAAGCCGCAGTTTCCAACATGACAATAGCCTGCACAAACTTTAGTCCAAACTTCTAAGGCAAAAAATTTCATTTTTCCCATTAATATTGTAAAAAATCCTAGGTACTGCCTTTTATTTATAACGTGTTTATCCATACTAATATTATAAATGCTAAAGTGTGTTTGTTTGTCCATCTTTCACGGCAAAACGGAGCGATGAATTAACGTGACTTTTTAAGTGGAGATAGTTGAAAGGGTGAAGAGTGAGACCTAGGCTACTTTTTGTCTCTTCTTAACCCCCCACTTCCCTAAAATGAATTTAACGAGAGCGAAACCGCGGGCAAAAGCTAGTTATTTAATACAATAATGTTTTTTTAAATTAATTTTAAATTTGACTAATGTTATAAATGAGAACTATTTATTTATTTTATTTATTTTTATATCATAAGATAGCAAACAAGCAGATGGGTCTCCTGATGGAAAGAGTCAACCATCGCCTATAGACACCAAAGGTGTTAATGGTGTGTTGCTATTTTATGGCGAGTTCTAATGCCACATGCGTAAGTTTACCGGCTACTTTACCCTCCAAACCGGAACACGACAGTGACAAGCACTGACGCTATTGCGGCAGGAAATAGGTAAGGCGGTGGTACCAGACCCAGGCGAGACAACTTATAGTTTATTATTTTAATTGTTACACCCCCAGCCACTGGATTGAATTACACAATTATGCATATGCTCAAAATTACAAAAGTTACGCTGTAACGAACTTTTGTAATATTGCGCTGTAGCTGTAGAACTCATGTACTGCACACAGTTGTACATGAGTTCTGTTAAAACGTTTGTGTGTGAGAACAGAAACAAACACACATCCATCCTTACGTGAACTTTCACGTTTATAATTTTAATAATTAGACTGAATTCTAGACTTCTGCAACGTCTCGGCTGTATATACATTTGTTGTATTTCTGTTTGGAGGGTAAGGTAAGCCGGTAAACAAATATATTAGGAGAGTTAGACAAGCCATTTGCTTGATTGTTATTGTATTACATAAAAAACGAGCATAATAATATGCAAAAATTGTGTGGTTTACAAACTCGACTCATCTATTATCGTTTTTAAAAGTATAATTGTAATCAGGACATAGGTAAAATGTGTACAAATATTGCGTAGTTAAACTATAAAAGAGTAGTTTCTAGAAAGAGCCAAGTAGTATACTGTATACACTATACGAACGATTTAATTGTCTTATAAATAGACCGCTTTATCACATTACGCGTTGTCGGTGACGGGTCTTGTTGCGTATAGAGTATGAACGCGTTTGTGTGCGTAATGTGCCATTAATTGGGCGATTTATCAAGCACGACTTGCGACAGAAATCTTATTTATTTTCTTAAAGATATATCATAGGTTTTACTTCGTGATTCATGACTCAAAAATATAAAAGTATCATAATTATTCGTTAATATTTCAAAGAATGTTTACGAAATACTGAACTGAAAGTAAGATGATTCAAATTACCACCGATGAAGATATATAATTTTACCAATCAATTCTACTGTAGATGTTTTAGTTATAAAACAAAACAGCCAGCAACTCAATCGATTGTGAGTGATATTCATATAATATGTACTTATACTCGTATTTAGGATGTCTCTCATCTTTAGTCTTTCGCTAGTTAATATGAAAGATTTTCTTTCAGAGATGTCTATAAATTTTATATTTATAACAACGGTTGCATTAAAATGCAATGGGTAAATGTTCCCCGCTACAAAAAAATATGTTTTATTGTTGTGAAAGAAACTGAGTAATTTATTCGTTTGTATGCACCGTGATAGATATTTACTGTCCTGTTTTATAAGTAAGAATACATTTCTTTATCATGCGAATTGTCTTCCAATAATAAATAATAGTAAAAAAAGATTTAATGTTCTATTGCAAGATATTTATCCGAGTAGTCCCACTTAGTAACTGCTCTGGCAACTCTTATAAATATATGGTACGAGGTGGAGCATAAGTTTCTATTTTGCTCTACTCTACTTACTCTATATTATTTTAAAAATAAATACAAGCAATTAGAATAATATAGATTTTTTTATCAAAGATAAATTGTTATCTAGATATCGAAGTTCACAGTAAGTTTTGCACTAAGCGGGCACAAAACTCACTAACCAAGAGAAAGTTTCCTGTTGGCTCTACAAACTCTGGATTATTTAGGTTGAATCTACAAACTGTTGATTAATCTTTGTGCTAAATGGTTTTATTTAAAACATTAAAAAATTACGGTAGTTGTATCAAATAACTCTAGACTTTATAGTTAGCAGTTAGTTTACTATTCTGTTATCGCGACGTCGTGTCGCAACGTAAATGGCTACTGAATAATGTAAACACATACTTGACACACGCACTCTAACGCACGCTCGCGATTGCGGTCGTAGAGCTAGACTGCTCGGCAGCCACCCAACGTGAGGATGAAATGCGTCCAGCCTTGTGGGATACATATAGGGTTGCCAGACGGCTGGATAGACCTGGACAGAGTCCGGATATTTACACTTCCTTATTACAATAATTACAATAAGACGGTGTCTGGAATATCTGGGTTATGTTAGATAACTGAAATATTTTAAAATGAAAGCATAACGTATTCCGAGTTTCGGGGTATTAAGTCGACTTTTGGTTTTAGGATCTGGTAACCCTAGATACACAAGTTTTTGCAAGGAATGCCGCCGCAAATAATTAGTACCAGCTGCATTTCAATACTAGACACGGCCCTACATACTTTTGCGTTTTTTATCTTGATACTTATTGCTAATTTCACGCCATAATGGATGTTGTGTGGAAATAGTTCGATCAAGTACTTGTTTAAATTCTATTCGCACTTATAAAAGCAGAATAGATTCTAGGAAAGCACTTATAAAAGCAAAATAGATACTTGGAAAGCACCCTAGATCGATATTAATTGTGTTAATATAGAAAATTCTACAATCTTAAAAAATAAATTGCTATACGTTTGAATAGAAAATTCTAATTATTGGATGGCAGAAATTAATACATAATTTTAGTACCTACTTAGAAATCGTTTGTGTTTTCTTTATGAATCCTTACGAAACCCGAAACTTGAAAGTATCGTAATATTGTAAGATTTTTTAAAGATATTTGTAATAGTAGTGGTGGTAATGTAAGTTTATAGCTATACATTACACGACATTTTGCGACTTTTCTAGTGATCTCCTTACTGTTATTATATATAATGGCATAATAAATAAGCTTCAGAAACAGGTTTGTAAAAAGAACCCACTTTGGGATAATAAAATAAACATACGGTGGGATCGTCAAGTCGACAATATGAGTATGCTCACTGTACATTAACAAATTAAAACCCAAATAATATTAAACATTCATATAATCTGCACAGCTGCGCCGACACGCTTACAATAAACATAGTGAATTTATAATGTTTACAAAAACTGTGAGACTGTGATCTTGTAACAAATATACCTTGATCCCCTTTCTCTGGTCATTACGAAGGAATAAACGAGTTGCGTGGTTCAATATTAATTGGTTACGCTTTTAGACAAAATGGCACCAACATTCAATTAGTTAGCCGTCAACCGGCAAGCCTAGTTCAGACGATTTTAATCCAGTAGCATCTAATTAAAGCACAAGTGGTCTAATTAGTGTAGGAATTAATATGATAAACAATTAAGTCCGCATTATATTTACAGATGTTTGAACATAATTAACTCACCGTTAAGACACAGATTTAGTTGAGCGAGAAGAAAATTATAGCACAATTTAAGTAAATAATTTCCTTCCTCCTTAATCTCCCCATTATTAATAGGGACCGTGAATCATGTTCACGAGACAATGGTAAGTTTTATAAAATTTTCTCACTAATATATTCGTATTAAAGAATTATTGAATTGTTTAATTCTTTGGCATTATCACAGGGTTTTTTGATGACTGTGGGTAAATTAAATTATAATATGAATCTACCCATAAAACATCATTTATAAAATGGATTACTTTATAAATAAGTTTTTAATTACCAGGAACTATGTAGTGTTTTATATTTCACGTGTTGGTCCCAGTTCCCTTAGAAGAATAGACCACCTGGCATTCTACCAGGCAAATCGTAAAAGGCGAACTATTGTCCTAACTTGTCAATACCGTCGTTATTATTTGATGGTAGAGTTTCGAAACGTTTAGCCCGGGTTTGGTACCAAGGCCTTACTTCTTCCTGTAGCAATAGCGTCAATATTTGCAACAGTTGTATTTCGATTTGGAGGGTAACAGCTGCCTTAGACGTAAACTCATGCATGTTGCACTGTTATCCCACAACACGGATAGCAACGCTCCGCTTGAACAACACCCTTGTCACCCATGTCTATAGGCGATGGTTGTTTATTTCCATTAGGAGAATCATCTGCTTGTTTGCTAACTTATGATATAAAAAAGAATGATCTTCGTCCAATGCTCGTGCCTTTTATTTTGATTATAGCAGAATTGGCGAATCCCGCGGGATCTCCTATATTTTAGGGATAAAAAGTAGCTTATATGCTATTTTAGGTCATCATCTACCTGTTTGCCAAATTTCATTCAAATCCGCTTAGTAATTTTGTCGTCATTCAATAACAATTCATCCATCTATCCAAACATCCAAAATTTCGCATTTATAATATTTATTTTACGCATAATTACGCAGATAAAATGGTGCCAATAGACATAGTTATAAATGTTTTTAGTCGTCTGATATAAAACTAAGAAAAAATATAAATTAGAAAATGATAAATTAATAAAATTAACATTTTAAAACCGACAATACTGGTTCCCTCGTGTTAGTCTGGCCGCCTAAAAAGTATAGTCGATCTGCCATTCTGCCAGGTAGTTCGTAAAAGACGAACGATTGGCTACACGTGTCACTGTCACCGTTAACATCTTTGGTGTCTATATGCGATGGTTGTCTCTTTTCATCAGGAGAACCATTTATTTGTTTGCTATCTTCAGAAATAGAAAAAAAAAACCGAAAATATTTAGAGTCACCGGCGGTCCATTAATAGATCTCTTTGCTTAATTATATGGGATTGGTTAAGATAGCCGTCCTTTAAGTTCCACTAGCAATTGTAGATGTCTTTGTAAGAATTTTGGAGTTAATCGGAGTTAACTTAATAACAAAAGAACACCTTGATTAAAGAAACTATGTTTTCGCTAAACGTAGTTATTTTCTAAACAAAAGCACTTGATGAATCTGAGTGTGTCCTTTACTATTTGAAAAAACATAAATCACAACACTCCCATCAGTCAAGTACTTACAAACTAAATCGCTTATTATCGATTTTAAGGATATTGGTTTCCAGAAAAAATATTTCAAGTCGATACACAGTTAAGTGGACACATTCATTTATCAGTAAATTGACGTCAATATGTCTAACTACAAATGATGCTTTATGCTAAAGAAATGCCAAACAACCGGTAAAATTTCCAAGTAAATGGCTTTACTAATTAACTATATCAGTAACATCATTAGTGTCCATAGATCCGTCTTGGAAATATTACCTAATGTGTCTGTCATTATGAGGGTTATCCTGTGTTAATATTTAACACGAGGCAGATTTTGTTTAGGTAATTTCGTACTCAAATTGGTGTTGTATATTATTATGTTCGAAATAGGAAGTTTTTTATGGAAGGGCTTCACCTGATAGTAAGTCTTCATCGCCGCCCATAAACAGCTGTTTCAGAATAATGAACACTTTAGGTACTAGTTTTTGCGTTAGTGGAGTGACCTGCAGCCCTTCAAAAATAAGCCGTGGACACGGGACAGTCCCTTTCATGCGTTTGGCAAAAAGCCTATTTATTGATCTAAATGACAAGAAATCGAATGGTTAGTGACATTTGCGCACCTAAAATGATGACCACGATCGTTCCGTTCAAAGCGTATAGATTTAAAAGAAGATTGGAATTAAATCTCTATTATAAACGAAAACATCCCAACGTAGTGACTAAAGTTCACACTTCATTGTTTTTATAGCATAGTAGGTAAGCTCTCCTAGTGAAAAAAGATGGCAATCGCTTATAAACACCAAAGATGTTAATGGTGCGTTGGTGTTTGTGTGGCAGTGATGTAATGCAACAGGCACAAGTTTCCCGGAAATTTTGCCCTCCAAATCGGGATGTATCTAACAACAAAAAGCGCTGACGTTATTGCAGTGGAAATAGCCCAAATGGTGCTGCTAGCCCGGGCGTGACGGGCTACCGTAACATTTTAAGTCTATATTTTTATCTACAATAGTACGTAGGTCACACTATAAGTTTTGCGTAACTTAAAAAACAACATGTTATAACCAAAACATTATGTTTATTTTCTTTTCAAAATACTCCTTCACATTTTAAAAATTGTTTCATGCGATCGAACTATTTTTTAAAACAGGAGGACCACAGATCTGAAGGCATGTTTTCTACGTGCTGATTGAACGCTATCACTGCCTCTTCGGAGTTGGTAAAAGTAAAACCTCTCATCAAATCTTTAATTTTGGGGAAAATACAGAAATCACAGGGTGCTAGGTCAGGGACTGTGCGCAGGACGACATATACTTTTTCGGAAGCTAAAAATGACTTTGTTTTGTTGGCCGTGTGTGAAAAAGCGTTATCATAGTGTAGGAGAATGCGGCTTTTGGGTCGTTTTTCGCGAAGTTTTTCTAACACCCTGGGTAAATAAATGGTACAATATCACTCGGCATTCCTCTCACTTTTGATCACACTCTTTTGATCTTCAAGTGGAATTGTACAGATGGGACCCGTAGCTGAGAAAAAAAAACGCAATAATTTTTTTACCAACGATTCTCGCCTCTTTCACTTTTGTTGGCCTGTTCTCATTTTTGAACTCCCATTCACAAGATTGCTGTTTTTTTTTTCGGGTTCAAAACAATAAATCCATGTTTCATCTCCTGTGACAATGTCATAAAAAGCATTAGAATGTCCGTGGTCGTACTTCAGTGGTATCTGTGTGCACCATTCCACGCGAGCCCGCTTTTGCTCCGCTGCCGGTTCATGAGGGATCCAACGACAACAAAGTTACCGAACTTTCAATTCTTCGTGTAAAATCTTCTGAATTTGGCTCATACTAATCCCCAATAGTCGAATTGTCTCATAGGTAATCCGGGGGTTTTCTTCGATTAACTGCTTAACAGTAGTCACATTATCTTCGTTGACGGCATTTGAAGACCGCCTTTCATGAAATTCGTCATGTAAAGAAAAAAAAGGGGGCAGCTGCCCCTCCCTGCGCCCCCCCCTCTCGTTACGCCCATGCTTCTGTGGAGTGATAATCTAATTTGCGAATAACTAATATATGCAATATTCATAGAATTGAGAGATGTGACAAAGTTTAAGATAGATTCGTGCTCAGTGATTATTGCTATTTTTATGCTATTGAATATCAAATAAGCCGTCTGTTCTCCTGAAGTTTTCATATCAGTATGTGCTATGAAAGTATTGGCATTATTTTTCAGTAAGTTAGTCCTTATTTTGCTGTGCATCAAGTTCTTCGAGAGAGTTGCTCTTGCCTCTTACTGCGAAGACTCGGTCGGATTATGAGGTTAGAATTGTAATGATTCATGTCTTTAAATTAAAAGAAAATAAATTAAATTGAGTTTCATTTTCTACCGTAATATTTTATGCATTTGATATAACTGAGTTACATAATTTAGCTTAAGATTGACAACTGCGTATCAATTAAGAGGCTAGGTCGGCTTCTCGTGATGGCGAATAAGTGCACCAATGAGTGGCAATTAGCCACGTGCGTCTATGTAGGTCACAGAGGAATTACAAGCTGAAATCGCGTCACAATCTTCGTTGAGAAATTAAATGACTGTCATACCATTTGATCAGCGGACTCGTTCACCTCGGGATTCTTACAACTTTTAACTGGGCAAAACTAGTAGTATTCATTACACTTTACTTCGTATATTTTTTTTCTCTTTTTCCTTTTCTAGTGACCTTCAGAAATATTTATAAATAGTTACGAATGTGACTTCGTCACTTCATATTTGAAGTATAATCATTTTTAATAAATTAAAATTATCCCCAATAATGAAACTTAATAGTTTAATTACACTTTTAAATATGCATAGTTATTAAACATTATTTCTGGATATTTTTCCTTAAAATACACTTGTTTCTATAAAATATAAAAACAAATATGTACCTACTTTTTACAAAACATCGAATACATTGCGTACGTTTTATGATAGAGTGGTGGTCTACTAGGTGGTAGAGTTCTGTATCGGCTCGCCCGGGCCTGGTACCACCGCCTTACCTATTCTTGCCGCATTAGCGTCAGTGCCAGTCACTGTCGTGTTCCGGTTTGGAGGGTTAGGTAGCCGGTAAACTTATGCATTGCACTAGACCTCACCACGAGATAGCAATACTAAAGTGTTTATGTTTGTTTATTTGTTACGCTTTCATGGCTAAATTGCTCAACCGATTTTAGAGGACTTTGGCATGGAAATAGTTGAAGATCCGCGATGAAACATAAGCTATTTTTTTAATTAACATCTAAGTGACTGAAATTGGGGATAGAAATTAAGATGCTATATCGACGACGTGTAAATCTACTCGCCGGCCAAGCAGCACGGGCCAGCTAGAACATAATAAAACGTTCTTGTAATTTTGCACATTATGCGAAGCAATAGAGAGTGCACTTAGAATCCTTTTCAAAAATTAATTTAGTGTAAGGGAAACGAGAGACCGGATCATAATAAACTGAAACGTTTTCCCGTCCGATAGTAAGGATAATTCACAATAACGTATTATCATTAATTAAAATTGAACCACACAGAGTTAGATAACTATTTGAAATGAGAAATACTTTTAGAGCAATACTAATCTATAAATACGTTAATTATTTTTTCCAATTGATTCCATGTCTAAGTTGTTAACAATTTTCTTTTACAACTTAGATATGAACATTTGCCTACTCTCTACTCTACCTAATGCGTATGTGTAGTCTTTCATATTTTATTATTATTTCTCTAATTTTTAACAAAAAAAATTAAAATTGCATAACGCATTAGGAATCGTACACTTCCAGATATTTTTCTTTTTATTTTACTCTACTGTGTGTTAAAATAAAAAAAATATATACCTATACGGTATAGTGAAATAAAACTGGAACTCTATTTTTTGATATTGAAGTTCTGCAGTGTTACACATAGTTAAGGAAAAAAATAACTTGCTCGAAATTAAGCATTTGACATTTGACCGATAACATTACAACATATCAAAGGATGAACATAAGATATTACTGGTTCACGGCTCACCGTGCATATATTTACAACTTGCATCTTTGCCAATCTTCGGGGACTTCATGTTCAATCGCGATTTACGGGCCACAATAAAGTTTCCACTTATGAAACAGTTCACGCAAAATGTGCATGGTACGCTAACAATACTGTTTAGTATAATTAGAATGTAGCATTCTGTGAACGGGTGATATTGTTAGGGTTGTCAATACTTTTGACTTCACTTAAATTATTTTTTACAAAAAAAAATAGTAGCAAAAATAATAGCATGCATTTGGATGCTATTGTTTTTGCAATAAAAAATAACATGCAAATAAAAAAGAAACCAAACTATTCAGTCTGGTTTCTTTTAAAACCTATTTGAGACTATTATTTAACATACCTATAAGAAAAACAATAACTTTTATTTTATATATAATGGCTCATTTAAATACAGCATTATTGCGTATTACTGCTACATTTAATTTAATGTCGTAAAAATATGGCACAAAATTTCATTAAAATATTGTAAGTAGGCTGAAAATACAGTAAATTATGGTACCTAAGTGGCCACTGTCCCATTTACGAAAAATGTTTATTAAAATAATTCTATACGTATTAAATATAGTATAGTATATCGTTAAAATTTGATTCATTTGAGTGCAAAAGGTCGAAAATTAAATAAAAATATTACAATTTGTTTTTCTGTACGTTAATTCAAATTTCAAATGGACAAAAAAGGTACTAAGATGGCTAAAAACGGTACTATTTACACACATTATTATTATGCACATGGATGGTTGACAGCCCTACAATAAATGTATAAAATATAATAACTACTTGGTAACTTTGTAATATATTATGATGTATGTACCTATTTAATTTATTCACTTTAAAAAGACGTGATTCTTTTCTTATTTGAAAACTTGTAATCGATTTCCGGTCGGAGTATGTACATATAAATAAATCCAACTCCTAACTTATATCTACCGATACATCGTCAGTGCTTGCCATTGATGATCTCTAGTTTAAAGAGTGCATGAAATTTTACATCTTAGCTAGTGTATAGGTAGCGAAAAACCAGAGACATGTTTATGGTACATTCGGCGATTATCTATACATATAATAAAATAGTAGGAAAGTCAAAACTGTTCATTGAATATTTTTTTAAAAGAATACTTGGGGCGTGATCTACAATCGATATCGAGGCCAAAAATATAGTTATTAAAATTTTTGTCCGTTCGTCTGTATGTATGTCCGGGGTAAACTCAAAAAGTACTGCATGGATGTACTTCAAATTTTGCATGAATATTTCTAATAGGCCGGGTCAACATATAGGCTACATATTATCACGCTATCACCTACGGGGGAAGGGGCTGTGCGGAGTAAACGAAGTCCGCGCGGACTAAGTCGCTGGTAACAGCTAGTAATATAATAAGCAGACAGTTTAAGGTGAGATATTGTTTAACCTATACATAACCGTCTGTTTGTTAACTTTATAAAGATAATAATAAGCTCGGTTGGCCGGCGTTGTTCTGCGTACATGTTTTAGGACAGTGCAATGTAGCGGTTCTGACTATATCTACTTAAGAATGTATAGTTCATCTACAAAATAAAATCTCAAACGAATAATAAATCAATATCAGCCAAGCCGTATAGGAGAAGAAGAATTACGAACACACATACCTACATTGTACTTTTATATGCATATAGTTAAAATATGTGTGTATGGCTATAAAATTATTGTAGAGTATGAATTCATAAGCATTTACACTACTATTTCTTGTGACTTGTACTCATAATCTATGTATAATAGCAAACATTATGAATAGGACTCTATTCATAATGTTTGCTATTATACTAATTATTACTATTAATTGACTAATTGATTTTTTCCCAGTTAATATAATAGGTACATATATATTTTATTAGGCATGAAACGTCATAGTTATCAAGTATGACATAACAGTCCAGTAATAATGTATTTGCTCATGAATTATGACGTTTTAGTCATGTGTGCATGATACCGCGAAAACTTCTAGTCATTGTATAGGTAGCTAAAAATTACTAAAAGAAAGTAATATGGTGAGAGCCGGGAAGGTTAGGGCACATGTATGTCATTTAAAACTATAACATCTTCATAAAAATTCAATGTAATCGGTTATCAACATAATTATCATCCACGTGTACTTACTTACACATAGAATTTTTTCGTAAGATGGGCGCGGTAACATTTTGTCAGATGTCATAGAAAAATAAACATTATTTGTAAGAATAAACACTCAATAATTCTTATAGTAAATAAAATAGTATAACAGGAATCCTAGTAATTTAAATATTTTGTATTCAACTTGGATATATTCAACATGACCATAGCATGAAGCATGAAGACCATAGCATAGAGGTTTTTTTCTAAATTAATATTTCGTTTTATAATATTAAATTACACCATATCAAAGAACTGAACTCATCAACTTTCTTGGTATCGCTCCTAGACGGACTTGTATTTAAATCTAGGTTCAATAGTTTTGTAATAGTATGCAGTTGGCTTCGCGATTCGTAAGCGCCTTGCAGTCTGCCAGTTTTGCCACTCCCCGAACGCACACACGCGTAGCGTTTACATAATGACATGTGATAATTCTGATCACTTTGCTTTGATATTTCACAAATTATTATGGCAAATCTATATTTGTGAAATTCTGACATTTATTGATTACATTTATTTTTTTATATTTTATTACATTGACATTTGTCAATTGAATTAATACGATAATTTAATTAATTTATTGCATTTGTATTTTTAATTGATAATTTTGGTTTCATATTTCGTATTATTATTTTATAACGGTCTAAGACAGATGTATTAACTAGCAGTTTATGTAGGCAATTCGCATAGTATGTGTCGCTGCTCGCAGCTGATAGCTTCATGATAGTATCTAAATAGCCTACTTACACTAAAAACGCTATAGTAGATTATTAATCCTATTATAATATGTATTATAGATGCGAAAGTTTGTGAAGATAGGTGGATGGATGGATGGATGTTTGTTACTCAATCACACAAAAATGGCTGAACCGATTCTGATGAAATTTGGCACATACGTAAATTATGACCAGAAATAGGACATACATTAATTTTTATCCCGGAAAAATAAGTTGTTACCGTGGGACTGACCAATAGCTTTTATAATGCAGCGGGCTGTACGTTGCAGATATTCAGGAATAAATAATCAATTTCACAAGGAACTTTCAAGGAGTTCATAATCTAGACGTAAACATAATGGCAAACGTTGATGGCATGAATAGCAACAAATCCAGACGAGGTTTTCTGAACTTCTATATTTTCAGAACAGAATACGCAAGATTACTGGCTACCTTAGTCTTCAAGACCGAACAAAACAGTGTCAAACGCAGACAGCAGCAGAAATAAGTAATGTATTGGCACCGTACCATGTCGATCTTTGCTTGGCTTTTACGCGCTGCGTACATACACATACGGTCTATTCCTTTCTAATACCAAAAACTAACACCAATGGTATTTGTTTATTATCACAATACATTTTCTATTCCTAACGAATACCAAATTTTGAATATTTAAATAAAGTACAAAATCTACCATAACCAAACATAACTTTTAGTACAGTCGCAGAAACAATTTATTTGTATTCTAATAATTTAATATTATGATCTTAATACAACCCTAAACCTTCAGTTCACTTCATTTCAACATTTTTATTTAAAAGTAGCTTAAGTTAACTTGAGCTAAAGTTAATTAATAAAAAATAATTTTCGAAATTTTTTTACTACCATAAAATGTGAGTTTGTTCTTTTAAGGGTTCCAATACCTAAAAGGTAAACGGGACTCTATTACTAAGCCTAAATGATTTAAATACATTACGTAAAGACACATTTAAAAGCGTTTTTATTACTGACTGTATCTCATATCATTTGATTTGTTTTGGGATTCGTTTATGAGTGGTATTCGTTTGGAATAAAAAAATATTAACGATATTAAACTAGTACCATTGGTATTATTTTTTGGTATTAGAAAGGAATACATTATACATACATACTCGTATCATTTTATTTTCTATATGAATAACATCTAAGTATTTATGTCACTCAAGCTCATACAAATCGATTCTGTTTTGATATATTATTTACTTAGTTCAAAGTCGCCTTTACAATATTTCATGATTTTTTACAGCTCTGTTTTTAAATATTTCCTGTAAAAATATCCTTGTGGATTATTCATCATATTAATATTTCAATTATTTATTTAAATTCGTCATAACTTATAACTTTAGAAAAGTATTCTTAAAAATTATTCATAGTATACATTTTAAGGAAATTGCCATAAGATTAAGCGATTTTTTTTCATATCGTTATATGGCTATACTCGAAGTGCTTTATTGAGAGTGCTAAGTGACCAAATGTTATTTGCTTCCTCCGGATCTTACACTATATTTTGGTAAGGGATCTGGTGTGAATAATAATGAATTTATACATTTATATATTTATGTACTTAATTTTATTTTAAACCGTAGGATTTTAGTAAGAAATAACTTTATCGGGATTGAATAACTTAACTAGGCGATTTATCTGTTAGTTGTAGTTATCTCATGTCCCTTTTGAATTACGTGTATAAATACAAAAATATAATTAACACCGAGATCCTAAAAACTAAATATTTATGCTCAATATTCATAGTCAACCACTCATCACACAAAAGCTTGTATCTGTGAAGTTTAATATCAAGTCGGTTCGGATTGGTCAAGTTGTATATTTTTACACTTTGACGGCCATTCTTTCAACAGTAATATAATATATTTTATTCATCAGTGTTTTCTACGTAGTTGCTATATTGGTGTACATTGTTATTGAACCATCGTTCACAATTGACATGGCATTCAAGATTGTAAGATTTAATACAAGTTAAACATGCATTGTGGGCGCTCCATAATCGGCACAGCCTAGCCTATGTATCAATGGTCGATGGATTTGCATCGCATATCATTGTGTTGACTCGGAATTGACTGAGACGGAAGGAATTTAGAGCTTTACTTGTTTCGTTCCTTTTGTTTTTATGAAACAGGCTAACGCTAAAACATTTATATTTCATGCGGTTACGTTTTTGAAGTTACAACAATATACTTGAAAGTTTCGGTAATAGAGGTGCACATATATGTCACACAACATTATACATATTATATATTAATATCTTTTCATCAAATTGTTTATTGATTTTACTCGTATTTTAGTAATCTGCCCATGTATAGCACGAGTTACCACATACGATAAGAATCAGGAAGTTTCGAGAGTTGAATTTTTTAGCGCTGTCAAATTGAAATGCAATAAAACAAAAAATAAAATGAAAGGCGTTCGGCATGATTTTTGTGTTTTTTTTTTTTATATTATAAGATAGCAAACAAGCAGATGGTTCTCCTGATGGAAAGAGGCAACCATCGCCTATAGACACCAAAGATGTTAATGGTGCGTTGCTATCTTGTGGCGAGGTCTAATGCCACATGCATAAGTTTACCGGCTACCTTACCCTCCAAACCGGAACACGACAGCGACAAGCGCTGACGCTATTGCGGCAGGAATAGGTAAGGCGGTGGTACCAGACCCGGGCGAGACAATGCAGAACTCTACCACCTAGTAGCCACGATGGTAGTGACTCGATAGCCAATCGGTCGACTTTTACGACCTGCCTGGCAGAACGGCAGTTGGCCTATTCTACAAAGGAGGCCGGGACCAACACGGCGAATATGTGTTTTATTGAAGCAATTACGCATAGTGGTTTTATAAAACACAGTGAGTCATAAATCATTTAGCATCGTCGCATCGTTTTGCATAGGTACTATACATATTAGGAGCTACGATCACAATTTAGTTTTAAAACGTATTTATTGGCATTTTAGTAGCTTAGTATCATGTGAAGTGTGACGTTAGTTTATAATATTAAGGTAATCTAAAATGGATAATTTCTAGAAATCTATTAGCTTTTATTGACGGTTTGATCTACCTACTACCTATTACTGCATTGTGCGTGGCTAGGCATTTTTTCATCATTTTCACAAATTCATGTATACCTATTTACTATCTTCTAATTCAGAATATGACAATGATAAGTATAGATTTTCTGACAACATGAATAGATAAGGAGTGGAATGCTGACTCAGGCTGAGTCGTCTCAGAATACATAAGCTAGATTTAAGATTTTCTTATATGGGTATGTGTGTAAACCATTAGGGCACCTTCGGCCACTTGATATTGATATCAAGTGAATTACAACGTTCATTCATTTATTCTAAACTAGGCATCAAAAACACTCGTACCTACATACTGTTTGCTTGCAGAAAAGACCATTGTAACAAATTCTCACTTATTCGACTTTATTCAAATATGTGATGATACTATTAATAATATTTCATATATGTTTTATAAAATTGACTAAACGCCTTATCATAAAAGCGGAGGGCATTATACGTCGTGACCGCAAGTAAATCGTAATTTATCAAATTATTATTGTCGTTCATTATATTATAATATTAATAAATTTATTTAATTTAAGTACATAATTTTCCGTTAGGTTATCAATAGCCCCACATTAAAAGTATGTCGATTGTCACTATATTTGCCACACAGGGTGGCTCACGATTTAATACATTACAATTTACCACCTTGATCCATTATCATAAAGTTTAAAATTAAATTTAAAACATATTTTTACTCGTTCTGCCAACCGTACATCTACTGGTGTCAAGGAACTTATATACTATAACTGGAATTGTTACGAAGTAATATTTGAAAAATAAAAATGTACTTTATTTTGTAACAAATAAAGTTGACATTTGTTTCTTACATAACAGAGGGGAAAAACGTTCTGAGCAAGACAACGACAAGAGTGGATGTTGTCCCTTTCTTGCAATTGCCAGTGTAAATAAAACTATCTAGATGGTAGATTTTTACATATTCGGTAATCGTTAAATCTTTTTTATTCATACACGTCGATAAATAAATTAGCATAAAATGTATTGTAATAATCATAGTGAGTTCTAAAACGTGCTTATTAGAACGAAGTTATTAAGAGGGGATAGGGATTTTGCTGCGCGACCGAACTGAAAAAAATGTGATAGTAAAACCTTAAGAAAAATGCGTGGAATAAAAGCGTTAAATGAGACGTGCGCAGGCGCGACAGTCGCGTACACAAGCGAGTAGTGCCGTTTAGCCGAAGGAAGTTCGTTCCTACCTGGTGTCCCGCGACACCACATCATTTTTTAATTATTACGTAACTACTTATGCAATGCAAAAACTGTTTCTCAAATTAGTAGAATTACTTAGTAGTAATTTGCAAACTACGCATGGCCGCACTTACATATGGCGATTGGCGCTTTATTAAGTAGAAAGGGACACACTCCACCCATGTCGTGGTACTCTTCGGAACGATTTTGAAGCGCGTGTGGACATTCCGGGTAGAATGTAACTTCCTTGACTGGTGTACATCTACAGATCATTAATCGCAAATGTCCAGACCGCGATACAGATTAAAAAATAAGACAAATAAATACATACATTGATGGCGCTTTGGCGGCAAGGTTTAAAACCTTGTAGTGTGTTCGAGCGAGACTTGTGATGATATTTCATAAAGCTTATAATCGTTTAAGATATCAATTGATAAATGTAAATGTATGTTGGTCAGTTAAAATAACCAGACGAACTGGTTGGTTCTAGTGCCGTTGAACCGCACAGGTGGGCCTTGGATTACGACAGATAAAAATACAACATATTAGTAGAGTATTGATTAATGCACGAGCTACTTGCAATGTAACACTTATAATAGTAAGAAATTCACTAATTAATTTAATAAAGCTTATAGCGTAAATAACTAAAGCCACATTTGCTTTCTTGCTTGCAAGTTACGATTATTCATTATTATTGTTTAAATAAATAACTGTTCCAAGAACTAATACACAATATATTTTATTAAATAATATACCTACTTTTAAAACATCTTTTACTGTTATTTTCAGTAGTATTATTTTGTAACCATTGCCTGCCTATTTGCAGTGAAAAATAAACAAAATAACAACAGACAAGGTAGCAGTGTTTGTTGTTTTTAGCCTGTCTCATGGAAATAAATTAAAAAAGAAATTAAAAGCTAGAGTCTCAATAGTTACATACCTACTTAAATCAAGGTCTTTGATTATTATTTACAATTTCAAACTCGTTTTCATGGACCGCGATAGGTTTCGGGCTTACCACTATACGATAAAAGCACTGTATGTGGCACAAAGTTTTTTGCATATTGGTCAGGAAAACGCAACCAATTTTAAGGTGTAAAAATTGCTCATATTGTGAAATTATAATTGAAAGTTAAAAATATGGTATTTTTAGTTCATGTAGGGTTTGCACTGTATTTTCACTCTGTCAGTAATACGAAATAAAGTAAAATTTATTTAATGAAAACTTTTTGCATTAATTTAGAAAATGTAATGGTCAGTGATATCGAAAGCGTTACATGTTACGCGTTACACAGCTGCGATTTATCGAACGATATTTCCAATGAGTGCGGTTGATTGAAATGGGTGTGAATAAACTGTTTTTAGACAGTTTATCTACCTGTTTTAATTATAGGATAGCAAAGTAACAAATGGATCGCCTGATGGAAAAAGATAACCAACGTCTATATACGCAACTGTTGTGTTATTATTTACGCAATTATTTACCATTAATGGTGCATTGCGATTCATGTGTCAGAGATGTAATCTCACATGCTTTTACCGGCTACCTTACCCTCTAAACTGGAACACGAAAGCGAGAAGCACTGACGCTAGCATGGCAAGAAAAAGTAAAGGGGTGATACTAAATCCCGACAACATTTGCTTTTTAGAAGGGGTACGGCTAATACGTATACAAGGGTGTGGGATGTAAGATCGCATGTATCCTGATATAAAATGTATTGTGAGCAAATATCGTTATAACCCAACCGATCTTATCGCAGCTGTTATCTTTACTTGCCTGCTAGATATTTTTAATAATTCTTTATTTATATTGTAAGACAGCAACAAGCAGAAGGCTCTCCTGATGGAAAGAGAAACCATCGCCTATAGACACCAAAGATGTTAATAGTGGGTTGCTCTCCGTGTGGCGGGATGGCAATACCATATGCATAAGTCTACCGGCTACCTTATTTTCCAAACTGGAGCATGATAATGACAAGCATTAATGCTATTGCTGCAGGCATAGGTAAACGGTGGTACCAAATCCCGTGTAAGACGTTGCGGAACTCTACCACCTACACCTACAGTGACACGAATATCCAATTGGTCACCTCTGAAGACCTGCCTGGCAGAACATCAGTTGGTTTATTCTTCAAAGGAGCCCGGTCGCACGGGAAATTGAATCGTGATTCGTGACATATAACGTAGGTACAGTGAATTTAAGCACCATTTTCTATCCGCTATATAGATATTATATAGATATGACACGTATTTAGAATTCATATCTGTGAACTGGACGTACTAAGCAAAATAGCAGTTATAATCGCGAGAGTGATCGTAACGGCCGTATTTACTTACTAGCTGTGCCCGCGACTTTGTCCGCGTGGAAAAAATTCTCAAATAAAAGTGGCCTAAGTTATTCATTATTACCCTTTTAAAAGATAGACAGACCCAGGGTTTTACACGCATAGTTTGGGTTCCCGTGAGATTTCCGAGATAAAACTATTTTATGTCCTTTCTCGGGTCTCTATCTTTGTACCAAATTTCATCCAAATCAATTGAGTGCTTTAGGCGGTAAGAAGAGACAGACAGACAGAGAGAGCCTTGCATTTATAATATTAGTATGGATTGAATATCTCAGTTATTAAAACTAAATGAACCCCTAAATCTAAAATATGCGTGTTCCCTATGTAAATAATGAATGAGTGCGAATGCGAAACGGACACCAATTAAAGTACGGATAACTAGAATTACAAAAAATATAAATCTATAATAAGGTTAAAATAATGAGAGATGTTCTATCATCCTTTTCTTTCAAGTTAAAAAAAATACTACACACATTTTACAAACAGGAAACTCGATTAGCCAATCGTGTTAAGTCTCATGATATGATAGGTGGCCCCCCTAGCGGCAAATCGGAAACAAATCTAGTCTTGGGTAAGTCATGTTCTTAGAAAAACTTGTACAAAATGGATCACCATGATTCAAACCCGTGAACACATGTGTCTATACTGAAGTCGGATTCAATGAACCTATAGAATTTTTATTATAGTGTTTTATTTATTCTTCCAAATTAAATATACGCCATACCTAATTCTTAGATTGTCAGCTTACGTATCTACGGTTTCCCATATATACTAACGCCACAAGGCTATTAATACAATTAATTGCTAATATAGATTTACCAGAAAGGATTGTGGTAACGAATGTAAGCGATTCTTATAAGAATTATGTAAATTGCGTTACGTCTGTTATTTAAGATATACGAGTACCATATTTCATTTACTACAAACTGTAATTGGTGTATTATTCTTATTTGTAAGCAGGGTAGAAGGGCAGGATGGCCACTGTACCATTTGTGGTCATATAATGTCAAAATTTATATATATAAAATAACTATGTGCATATAAAATTCTAATTTCAAGTGGATAGAATCGGGACTAAGATGGACAAAACCGGTACTTCTACCACGTATTGTTGAAATAAAAAATTAACATCATACTAGGGTGTGGTTCTTTTATTTTATCCCTTTTATTGTGATAATCCCTAGAATTATAATAGAATTTAAAACAAATGAAAAAAAAACCATTCGCTTCGAATATTTTTTTCCCATTCGTTCAAGTCTTCTTAGAAGAAGAAGAATCTATGCAAACAGTTCGATAAGCAGTGATGAAAATAATAGCCTTATGTAAATTCATGGATCGTGAAAACTGAATGATAAATTCTCTGTGACGAATACCTCTGTGGCAAGTTAGATTAGCCTGCGAATCGGCTAGTTGTGAAGATTCATAAAAATGTAAAAGGTTCATAAGGCGTCATCATTGAAGTTGCGGGTCTTGATTGTTGTAAAACTAAACTTACTTTTTATTCAAGTACCAACTCAAAGAAGATTTTGCTACATTTAACTAACACGCATGCACATTAATTATTTTATTACGCTAATTTTATGAACAGGGTAATTATTCCAATATACTTGTATCACCATAGTTTACTGCTATTAGTTGTACTGACATAATTATGTTTTTGTATTATTTACCTAAAATTGAACTCATGAATGATTTCACAATTTTAAAGATTCAGGCGTTACTTTGCGGAAATCCATTGATCAGACGAAAAAAACTAGTTATTTTGCAAATTTCCGCGAACTTTTAAGTGTACCTTTGTGATGTTATTAAAAGGGAAAACATATAAAAGCGGTGTAAGAAATGGAACAAACTTACCGTAGGTCTGAAAAATAATAAAGTCGCTGTGTCGCTGGGGTTTTCATTATTTTCAAAAGAATTATTTCTGATCTTATGACATTTTAAAATAATCCTTTAAATAAAATCTAACGAAAGGCTTTTACTTGTTAGCATGTTGAAATAATATAAGGAAAATCGTGTAGATCATGATGTCACATCAGTTCTCACGACTACTGTATAAAATAAGCCAGATGTTTTTAAGGCGAAAAGAGTGACAAATGCTGTTCGAGCGTCTGTCGTCGAGCGAGGAGCGTGCCAAAAGTTAACAACTAATAATTTCATTTAAGTGGTGTCTTTGATGTTGATTTAAAACAAAGGTGTTATGTACACTTGACTTTCGATAAGTAATATTAAAAGTCATATTTATTTTAGTGAGTTATGGAGGAGAAAATGTCAGATCAAAAGCGAATATTTCAATTTACACTGCCATAAAATGGTATTCATCAATCATCATATGGCATAACTGCGTTATAAAAATACTAGTTTTTAAACAAACATTGGTTTTAACTATGACCTTTATACTAATTATTATTCTAATCTATGAGCGAAGTTTTGTACAGTTGAGTTTATGTGCTTTATAAATAGATACTGACTCTTTCCTTTTATTTATTTAAAGCTGAATATATATACAAGTAATTTATTGTCTTTATGATAATAAGCCTATTTATATACTTGGCTGTAAAATCATATTGTGGAAATATAAATAAAGTAAAATAAAAATAATTGCTAATAAAACGGCACATTTAAATTATTTTTTATGTCATAACAATCATGGGCTATAAACACCAAAAATGTTAATGGTACGTTACTATCCGTGTGGCAGGATGGCAATGCCATGTGCATAAGTCTACCGGCTACCTTACCCTCCAAACTGGAACATGACAGTGATAATCATTGACACTATAGCGGCAGGAATAGGTAAGGCAGTGGTACTAAAACCCGGTCAAAAAAAGACGTTGAAGAACTCTACCACCTAGTTTTCACGGTGATAGTAAAGTGTATAGCCAATTATTTGCCTTTTACGAATTGCCTGAGAGAATTGCGAATTGCAAAACGAATTGCCTGAGCTGACAACAAGGTGAAAATTTTAAATATTTGATGTCACCATTCTGGATTAATATTCAAAACTTTGTTTAAAATCTTGGGTAATATTATTTTCTGAATATAAATTAGTACTTATTAAATATGTAAAATAATATTATGTGACAGTCGTGTCTTTGGAAGGTTCTATGTAAACAGTCTTGTTATTTAATTTCGAGTTTTTAATGACATCGCTGACTAGGTACATTATAAAGAAACAAAAATTTGAGTAACGTACTAGGTTGTGATATTACATGAAAAATATAAATTAATAACATTTTGGTTCATTTTGATAGAATTGAAAACGGATTGAGCTGTGGCATATTTCAATTCAAAAACAACTCTAAGAAAATAATAAATTAGTATTATTTGAGGTTATTGTAAAAACCCGGTATTTTTAAACATGTCTAGTTCATTGCCTACATTTATAATAGTTTCGCTTTCATTCTAACGAAACAGACAGACAACCTACATAGCGTTATTTTAAATACTTTTATTATTACTATAGTATCATATATTTTGTAATAAAACAAGTATATTTTTTATTAATATAGTATATTATATTACAATAGTAACAACCCGGCATTTTTTATTCGTCTAGCTCATGACGTATAAAATATGTTCTTTTGTTTTGTACTATTTCTGTTACATTCATTCTTATGAAACAGACATTTGGATGTTTGAAATACTAATAACCTCATTCGCATTATTTGTATTTTTCTTGTAGATTCCGCGTAAGTTGTAAAGTCCGAGTAAGTTCGCTTCCTTATATATTTATTTTATTTTTAAAAGTAAACAATAAATAAATGTCCCGCTAAAAATGAACGCTAAAGTAAAAAAAAAATATACGTTAAAATATACTGTTAAGGAACTGGCCAGCATAAAATATAAGCATCGGAAAAATAAAATTCGAAAATTGGAATTCTATTTCTGAAAAAGTTTTTTTTTTTTTTGGCATGAGCGTTAACAACTGCCATTCGTCAAGTTTAAATTCTGAAAAAGTTAGATGTAATAAAATTTTCACTAGTCAAGTATTGTATACTCTTTGCAACTAGTTTATTTTTAACGACATACACTGTATATAATAGATTGTGAAATTGTTTTATTAATTTATACCCAACATCATCAATGTTTCAAGCAGATTTTATTTTATGTAGCAATTTTAAGTATTGAAATTATTTTGGTGAATTTTCATTTTGATTTAAAGTAAAGTGAAAAAGTTATTTATTAGAACGTAATACCAATTCGATGTTGGCAAAGGGGTCGTGACTTCTGCTTATATAAGTAATTTAAAGGTATATATGATCGCTAACTGAAATATTGCGCTTTCTGTATATTATTTACATAACGTATTTATATATACTTTTTTAAACTGAATAATTATTGTTAAATATTTTTGATAATGTTGAATTTTTGTTAAGAAAAAAGTTAGTTTTTGTGAATTGCACACATATAATATTCGTAGAGTTATAGTCAGACAGAACGGTTTCACCCGTTTGTCTAATACCACAATACATTATGCCACTAAACGACGAGCTGTTTCAATGATTTTTCTTGACAATGCCCAATAATCATTTTTAAGCCTCTCTGTCTTTCAATCGTTGTATTAAATTCACTAACCTTATGAAATTGTACATGGTAAATTACGAATTGAATTAAATTTAATTATATTCAATCTTTGTATTAGATTCACTGACCTCATGAAATTGTACATGGTAAATAACGAATTGAATTAAATTTAATTATGCGCGCGAGATTATTTGCGTTACCTAAAATCATCACTTCCGTTTGTGCAGTCGGGCAAAGAAATAACATAGTATTATGTTACTCCGAGACAATCTAGCTTAATATTAGTGAAAGAATATTCACAATCGGGTAATAAAGTTTTTGAGTTCATCCGTTACAAACAAACAAATCTTACCTGCTTATAATATTGTATTCACAAAACTATGTAGTAGACAGTTATAGTATGTGTAAAGTGTAACGGATTGTAATTTGTAAACAAACTAGGAGTAGCTTGTTAGCTACTCCTAGTTTGTTCTACGTTCTACGTTTGCTCACCTTTTTTAAATTTCTATTAGGTAGGTACCTACTGTACTGTTTTGTTTTCGATTGTGTACAATAAAGAATTAAATTAATTGATTAATAATATAATACTAATTATAATTTAAATTTACAGTTTTATTAGACGTATACTGGGATGAAATAAAATGAAATTAATTGTAAGCGTTATATCCCATTGGTAAAATTTTAATTCATCTAAGTAGAGGTTTAATTAAAATCACAACTAGGTTTATTTTTTATTACAACAGAAAACACGAATTTCCTTTGAACGAAGGACAAATAAATGTTTTTGTACGTTTTTTTTCTGTCTGGCCAACCTAAACTTATCATCGCCGTCTGCGCAGATACATTAAATTTTATTTATCATTGAGTGAACCCTGAGTCTGAGTGGTTTTGATATTGGCAATACTCCAAGCGTCTTATCAACAAGCTTTTATCCGATATTTCATTGAACCGTGCAAAGTGTGAATATTTTCATTCATAATAAAAAGCTGAAGCAGTAGGTATCTACCAAACTTCGGTAATTCATCTGCTAACCATCTCGTCAACCAATTGGCAAGCTAATAATGAAACACAGACAGGGACTAACACTCTGTGCTCTTTTCACCTATCACGTTAGAATATTTTTTCAAATAATAAAAATAAATATACTTGTACCTGGACTAAATACACGAATTGACCTCACTACAAAGTAATAAAATTATTTGCTTATGTTAGTCAACGATACTAATACATATACATAAATAAATATTTAATAAATATCTAAACTCAGAATTTTTCGACTCTGTAGGGATTCAAACCTGAGCCCCATGGATTAGGGTAGTTTTCTTGCAAGTTAGGCTTTATAGATATTTGATAGAACGTAGTTTTTATCGACAGACTAATTCTAAGTATTTAAAAACTAAGGTTCCAGAAAAGATATTTTCTTATCATACATTTCAACCAACATATGTAACTACACAGGGAAGGGCATGACCAACATAGGGAAGTCTAATATATAAAAATATTGTATACTAGCTGACCCGGCAAACGTTGTTCTGCCTTTTTAACTGCTCTTATTGTTTTTTCTATATTTTCTCACATTTTAAACCTTCCCTGGACATCAACAATTAATTCAAAACCAAAATTAGCTAAATTGGTTCAGCTGTTCTCGAGTTTTAGCGAGACTAACGAAATGCAATTGATTTTTATATATATAGATTGTATATGGACTTTAAAATAGCTGGAGGCATTTTAATGAAATTTTTAGGTAATATTCAAATAAGTCTCTAGAATAGATCTTATTAAGTTTGTTAGCTATCGGACCAAAAGTTTTTTTTTGGGTTTTTGGTAATTTTGCTATATTATGTATATAGTTAATTACTGTTATATGTACAAACCGGGTGTGTTCTTAGTGTTTTTCGACTTAAGGTAATATGTTTTGCATGTTATTTGTGATAACCGAGACTGATGGCTTTTTATGTTCTTCGAGGCATTGTATTAAATACCAACATGTGACTCCGAATCGCTAAATGTTTTCAAAACAAATAAAAAAGTCCGCTCGTGAGCCCGGTTAATGTAACTTGGACGAAACGTCGAGCTTTACAAGGAAGTTCTATAGATGTACCCGTTTTTGACACGTTTATATTTAAAAAAAGGATATTTTATTTTTTAATTCCAAACAAAAATGCAGGATCACAGCCAAAATAGCTGCCGCTGTACCAATGATAAATAATTTGAAGCTAGAAGTGAATCAACTTCATCGCGTTAAGCGAGAAGCGAGTAAATACAAATAGTGAAGTTATAATATATCTTAGCGTTGTAAAAACGTTTGCAATAAATTAGCCACGCACTGGCGCCAATTTTTTTCTGAGCAGGTGTTACCTTGTGGATGTAATTTGTGATGTTGAGGAAACTACGAGATCGAGATTAATTATCTACTATTGTTTATGGTAACTTTAACAAACGTTATAATCGCCTCTGTGGTCTAGTGGTCCAGCGTTGGAGTTGACCACATGAGGTCCCCGGGTTCGATTTCCGGGTCGGGCACTTTAAAAAAAAAGTGTTTTTTCAGTTTTCTGAGAAACACAAAGTTGCCCGGGATTGGAAAGTGCCCGGTTGGCGATAGGCTTGCCACCTATCACATTTGTGGGACCAAGTATCTTCGGCTAATCGTGGGTTCACTTGTACCTCTGCCTACCCCTTCGGGGACATGGGCGTGAAGATACTTTTTTTTAACAAACGTTGAAATCTATCTTTATGGTTTTTGTGTTATGTTAGGCTCACATTACACTAAACTTATACTTGTTAGTTCATACGAGTAAAAATAAGTTTATCTAACTGTAACATTTAAATAGTAAAAAGTAGTTATACATGTTGAATAATAAAAGAGTATATATATATATTGACGGACACGATGGTTAACCACGCAGTAAACCTCGACGAAATTAGTGTAGTAAGATTTAAAAAGATGGTCACCGCACGATGTAATAACGAGTCTAGTCACTGGTTCGGTTAATCGCTGTTTGTAAACAATGAATTACTATGTGCCGTTCGCGGGTGTCATTTTTGTTGGAAAATTATGTCGAAATTTAAGTACATATATTTTGCATATTCGGTATCAGATTTGAGTATTAAACACCCTCCTTCGGTATGTGCAATCTTATACCAGTCAACTAGTATAGTAAAAGATTAATGTCAAACATTTTTAATGTGTTGGTCCGAGCAAGGGGCCCGAATGAAGATAAAACTACCTGCCTTACATGGCGGCTGAAGGCAAACATGCTATTGCCATTGCGACTACTTTTTTTATATCATAAGATAGCAAACAAGCAGTCCTGATGGAAAGAGTCAACCATCGCACCATAGACACCAAAGATGTTAATGGTGCGCTGCTAACTTGTGGCGAGGTCTAATGTCACAAAACCATTAATAGAGATCTGCGACTCTACGTTTCGTTTTGTACTACCATCTTATCGTTTTCTAACGTAACATGCAGAATAGTTCTAGCCTTGTCATTAGCAATTTTTGATTTAGAGTGTAGGTTAACCAGTAAATTTAAAAATTATAAAAATAAATAAATATAATCATGCCAATTTCCTTACAGAGCAGACTGAACCATGGAAGACAATCAGTTCGCTCTGCTTCATAAGACAAGATAGGATTTCTCCAGTGGCGGATCCAGAATTTTGGTTGGCGGGGCTTGATTTAACTAAAAGTAGGTGGTAGAGTTCTGCATTGTCTCGCCCGGGTCAGGTACCACCGCCTTGCCTATTCCTGCCGCAATAGCGTCAGAGCTTGTCGCTGTCGTGTTCCGGTTTGGAGGGTAAGGTAGCCGGTAAACTTATGCATGTGGCATTAGACCTCGCCACAAGATAGCAACGCACCATTAACATCTTTGGTGTCTATAGGCGATGGTTGACTCTTTCCATCAGGAGACCCATCTGCTTGTTTGCTATCTTATGATATATAAAAAAAAAATCTTTGGTAAGTGATGGCTTTCTCTTTCCATCAGAGATAATCACCGCCTTATAAAAACGACAAAAAATAATGATGAATTGCAATTCGTGCGGCGGGTTACCTGCTACCTTAAACTTCGAACCGGAATATGGCAGTGACAGACAGATGCTATAGCGGTAAAGCGGTGCAACCAGACCCAGACGAGACATTGCAAAACTCTACCAATAATAATACTCAGTACTCACACTAGTAGAGGCAAATTTAACCATTTTTTCATATTTTATGGACTGTCCGTTTTTTTAAAAGATGCCCAAGCCATTACTGGGAAAGCGTGACCGATTTTAAAGCTAAAATAAAAGACAGAATTTCTTCGGAATATTTTTTATCCTAGTTTGTCATACACCAGTAATTAAACATCGTTGGTTTTTGATCATAAGTGTTAATAATTAATCGAAAAAGCTTTTTTTATATCATAAGATAGCAAACAAGCAGATGGGTCTCCTGATGGAAAGAGTCAACCATCGCCTATAGACACCAAAGATGTAAATGGTGCGTTGCTATCTTGTGGCGAGGTCTAATGCTACATGCATAAGTTTAGCGGCTACCGGTTCCGGTAACACGACAGTGACAAGCACCGACGCTATTGCGGCAGGAATAGGTAGGGCGGTGGTACCAGAACCGGACGAGACAATGCAGAACTCTACCACCTAGTAGTCACGATAGTAGTGACTCGCATAGCCAATTAGTCGCCTTTTACGACCTGCCTGGCAGAACGGCAGTTGGTCTATTCTTCAAAGGAGCCCGGAACCAATACGGGGAGAAGACTCTTTCTATCGAGACAAATGTTATATTTTAAATTATTGGTTATTTTATGTTATATCCCCGGGCAAAGCTGGGCGAGTCGTAAGGATTTTATAATATTTTCGTAATATTTCTGGTGAAAACGCCTTTACAATAATATAATCGCACTACAAGTACAATTAACTGACGTCCGATTTCGTATCTCCCGCAATCCGGCATTAGATCTTCATCAAATTAAAATGGGACCACCTGGAAATTATACACTTTAAAACAAAAAAATAATTTTCCAAATCGGTTCAGGCGTCTTCGCGTAATCAATGAGAATATACTTAAAACAAAGATTCCGACGAATTATTAACCTCTTCCCTTTTGGGAAGTCGGTTGAAAAGTGCTTGTAAATTTAATGTTAGCATTTTATATATATATATATATAAGAATCAATTACTGTTCGTTAGTCTCGCTAAAACTCGAGAACGGCTAAACCGATCTGGCTAGTCTTGGTTTTGAATTAATTGTTGAAGTCTAGGGAAGGTTTAAAAGGTAAGAAAATATAGAAAAAAGAGTAGATAATAAGGCAGAACAACGTTTGCCGGGTCAGCTAGTCATTTATAATTTATATGATATGATTAGTGATTGAGGCGGCTCAGATTCGACTCTTGTCAGCGTCGAGCCTGTCATTATATCTAAACCACAAACATATACGAACGGCAACACAAGTTTTCCTATTTTTATACAATAATTAGAATTTGGACGGGTTAAGATGTATATTAATAACTTAATATTTAATTTTGTGTATTTAGAAATTTTGCCCCTTTGTTGGTAAAGCGATACCGGTTTCGGTATAGAAGTGACGTCCTAGATTTTCAGGTAATTTGTTCTAAATGAGTACTTTATTTTTCCAAGATAACTGATAATGGGACTTACGATGCTACTTATATACGATTGCGGATTGCATAACTGTTGCTGCCTTAATTGTACATCTGTAAGTTATTGTAGGAATACGAGCATGGCATTATTTTGAATTTAACAAGTTTAGTTTGTAGAATTTTAGCTAATAATTGCATATGACGGGATAGCAACGGTACATAGGTGGCAGGTGACTCTCGGAGGTAAGATTGAACCGGCTATTGACACCGTAGATGGAGCTATTACTATACAATTAATTCCTGGTTGTAAAGCTACGTGCACAAGTCAACCAGCTATCTCACTCTCTGTGTCAGATCCGAACGGTTATTATTACCATAGGCGTTGCAATTTCTTTTCTATTTGACATTCATTTGTTTGTATTGTTTAATGTGAAAGTAAAAGTTTACCTTTAAACCATTAAACTAGTTTTAAAATGACTTTTTATTTTCTGCCGAAGGATTGTCTGGAAGAGATAGCTTTTCATGATAAATATTCTCTTCAAATGAGGATATCACAGTGACAAGCATTAAAGCTACGGTGACAGGAAAAGGCAAAGTAGTGATTCCAAAACTCGGGCGAGACCGTGTAGGACTTCAGAAACCAGGTGGAAAACCACCAGGTTTCGTTCCTTTAATTTATGTTATGTTAGATACTAATTAGTTAAATGGTAATATCATTATTTGTCCTTACTCATATTCAATTTTTAAGAAACTAAGATACGTTTTGTATGCGTATCTTTATAGGTATAATAATATATTTGCATCATATGCAATTATATTTGACACCCATACTACAAACAAATAATTTGCTTACTTTGGGGTTAGGTCAGTTCGTGTAATATGTCTAGTGAGATTTATTTATAATATTTTAGAGCAAAATAAAAAGTAATTGTTATATTGTACTTGTACCTTTTCGTGCTTATAGGGTAAAATTATGTCACTTGTATCTATTAAAATAATATTATCAGAAAATGTGGTAATCTATTGCAACTATGGCTAAGCCAAATATTAACTTTAACTTATAGACCACTCATAAACTTGTGTTGTCTGTATTTACTTACAATATTACGTCTGCGGTTATTCACTGGAAACTCAATGGACGCCGTGTTATATATAAATGTAATATTACATGTAATGATACAATTTTATACTGATATGTGTATAGTAAACGAGAAGAAAATGTCACATGTACGGAACTCGTCACCTCGTGCCTTCTCTTTCGTAATTTTTTTTGTAGGACATGTAAGCCACAAAGTACTTTATAAATAGGCTTCCTGCAGCCTTCCTGCAGTGGGCCTTTCATAGTTTACATAACAACTTGTTTTCTTTGTTTCATGGTTCTCTCTGCCTCGTAAGGGATCGAGCGACCGCCCCGTTGGTCGAGTGGTTAGCGATCGTGACAACGCAATCAATGGAGACCGGGGTCGATTCCCGGCAGGGACTTAAATATATTAGAGTATTTATATATGTATTTCTATGTATTAGTATCGTTGACTGACACCCAAACTACAAGCATATAATTAGCTTACTTTGGGGTCAGATCAGTTCTTGTAATTTGTCCAGTGATATTTATTTATTTATATATATGTATAGTAGAGATTGAGGACTATTTAATTGGACATTTTTCCCCTTTAAAATTTTTGTGTTTCCTAATTCAAGCTTTTCATCCACATTAATATTATAAATAAGAAAGTAACTCTGTCTGTCTATCTGTCTAATCTTCACGCCTAAACTACTTAACCGATTTGAATGAAATTTAGTACAAAGATAGTTTGAGACCTGAGAAAGGATATAGGATAGGTTTTTTTCCCGGAAATCCCACGGGAACGGGAACTATGCAATTTAAACCCCGGGGCAGTCTATCTTTTAAACCACGGCAATAAGTTGTAACTTAGGCTACCTTTATTTTAGAAAATTTTCCACGCGTACGAAATCGCGGGCACAGCTAGTAACGCATAAAACTAAGTATATCTACATGGTACAGTTTATGCGTAATAAGTGAAATCTTAAAACTTTTTCATTTACCTACTTATTTGTTTATAATTTTGCAATTTTTTATGTATTGAAAAATTGTTAAAATATATTTTTACTTTCTGATCTTCAGATCAGTCAGTCAGTCTAAAACCTTTTCCCTTCATACGCACTGGAGAGTAAAGAACATCTTGACTCTTAGTAGGTAATACTTTGTTTAGTAAAAATAAAAAAACATTCGAAACGAATATAGCTCAAAGAGAGTTTGCATATAAAGAGTTAAAATATATTTTTAGCAAGTCTCCGATTCGCTAGCACCCTCGGGAAACTTCACACATAACGGTGTCTTGTTCGCATATCTCTTTAATTAGGATGCGAATATTTTATATGGAGTTCTATCATTGCTTTATGATAGCCATTTGTGAATAAATATTTTAACGATATTCTTGGAGTGTATAATAACAGCACGTCATTCTACAATCCTCTTATCATAATGTGTAGATTATATAACGATTTTAGGCATTTCTAGGCATTTTTAATGCTACTAAAAGTACTTTTTGAGGCTAGTGACGAAATGTTTTGTTACTAATGGTATAAAATAATTAACCAAGTTTTGTTTTTGCTTATATAACTTATATTTCTTTTATAACTTCATCTACTTTTTTTATTTCATTTAATTTCTTTAACTTCATAGCATAAAAATTAGTATAATTAAAGTAGAGCACTACTATCCTAAATTAATACTTTGGTTAAGTGATTGGTTTATATACACTGATACAATTATAATATTTGTAATATTTTGTCACTAACTGTTTGTGGGTCATATTAAATAAATAAAATAAAAATATTTATTGATTTCCAAAAATCTTAATAGTAGCTCTGTAAGACATACTGTTATGCTGTCTCAAAATTAATATTAGACTTATTAATGCTGTTAAAAGCTTAAGTACATGATGATTTAAGTTATGGTTTTTGAATACTATTTGTTAAATATGCATTACATGTGCTAATGTGTTAATATAAAACAATTTGATTTTTATTTATAAGCTAAGGCTCTTTCTATCTGCAGAACTTTACTATTTATTTGCTTTTAAGAAAGGACAAGGTATTTTTCATAAAATATTATAGTCGTAGGGTCCAGCGTCCTCCAACATTTTCCATAAGTCTGATTTTTTTACCGTAGTATAAATATTTTTTAATTAGATAATGCCAGATAAATGCATTATACAAATTAATTTAATTTTTACAAGCTCTCATACCATCGTATTATTTACTTCACATTTACACAACTAATATAAAACATGTACGAAAGGCGAAATTAATAATAAAAAAGCCAACTGATAAAAAACTGAAAAGTAAGAAACAAGGCATGAAATCTAAAATTTTGTTTAGCAATAACAAATACACTATGTGAAGTGGTTTTTTAATCGATATATAAACTATAAATGCTAATGCGGAACATAACGACCGTCTCAGGACCTATATTGGGAAGAAAAGAGTATCAGTTGTGGTAGCACCAGTTGCAGATCCGGATTAGGCGGGTTCAGAACTATATATAAATAAGGTCGTTATTATCCGCATTCAACACTTATAGAGAGAAGTGCTATCCGACTCTCCTAAAGATGCTTAAGTATTTAAACGTTGTGTTTTTGTTTGTGCTCTGTTGTGGGGGAAAATGTGGTGGACGTGGACAGTGGGCTAGTGCCGCTGGGGTCTCCTGTGATTTCCAGAGCCTCGGTAAGTCTGCTTTATTCCTTACACTAATTTTTGCTTCATTCATTCATTCCACAAAGTAACACCAGAATCTATAAAACGTGGTGTGTGTAACCATTCCCGGGTGTCGGACGAGCACTTAAAGCCGTCGGTTCTGGTTATCGCTAGAAATAGTCGAAAATTGTTATCAGGTCGGTAAAATGCGGCAATAGGGATCACTATTCATCTTGCCAACCGACAAACTGGTGAATCCTGGTGAACCGGAAAGTCTATAGATGTTCGGTTTACTCTGTCTACCCCGCAAGGTAACCGGGCGTTATGATACTTTTTGCATACACATAATTTAAACTGATAACCTCCTTTTTTGCACTCGGTTAAACAAGACCTGTGACAAGGAAAAGTAAATTCATCATGACCTAGGGTTTGATTTCATTTGTATATCCGTATTACTTAGTCATATGTTAAACAATTACGCGTTTGCCCTTCGCTAATCATAATCGTAAACTTGTGATTTCTATCTGAGGATATCGTATCGTATCTATTTCACGCTGACCTAAATACTGTATCTCGTGTTGCAGAATGTGGGCGAGCTTTAAATATATCAAAATTATTGTTTAATTGACACCTAAATTGATATATTTTGATATTAACAGTTTTGTAAATAAACGTGGATAAACCGTAAAACAAACGTAAACAAAACTTGTTTCTTATAAATATTTATCATAAAAAATCGATATTTATACTAGGATGACATAAAGTTAAATTTATTTTGATCTTTGTTTATTGTAGTAGGCTCATAGGGGAATTAGAAATCTGGAAGAGGATAGATAATTGACTGTAATATCTTAATAACTATATGGCTGTTGCTCAGTAAACATTCTGCAGTTTTGTAAATTTATAGAATGTATTTGATAGAGTTGTGCGAAAAAAACTTTTGGATGCTACCAAATTAAGGATTGATGCCTCAGCTGTGTGGTGTCTTACAGACCGGACTGCAAAGCGTGAGTGTGTATGGGCTGGAAGGCAATACGAGTATCGCTCTGTTTTTATTGTTGTTTCAATGAGTGGAGATGAGTCTTCAAAGGTTCAGTTAGGTGAACGTTTAAGTAAATTAAGTAAATACCACATATTACTCAAAACCCAAAAAAGCCCACATAATAGAAAGCGTCACAAAGTCATAATAGAACGCTTCTCTTATTGGGCCGATGGACAAGCGCGGGGAACATCAAAACCCCCACATGATTTCCTACCAGCCAAAAATGCCTTAAAAGCCCGCACATGGCTCTTTACGGTTTTTTTACTTTCGAAACGGTTAAAGAGCGATGCAAGCAAGTAGCTGGTCCGAGATTGGGCTCGGGTGGAGGGCACTCTCCAGTATTCTGCGTGAGCAGAAGAAGCCGCGGCAGGGGTGCCGGTTGTCTGTATTGCTCTGCAGCCGACAGAAAGCCACCCCCAATTCTTTGTTCGCCAAGTCATCCAGCCAATCTATTACGATAAGTCCCGGACCTGCTAAATCATCACGTCGCGTCGGCAGTGCACAAGTGTCTTTTATACTTTCTATTTTTCGTAATTGCGATATTTCGTTCCTTACCTTAAGTAGACAATAGCTTTTTTAACCTTTATTTTAGCTTTATATATTGGGCCTGAACCCTCAATCTTGGACTCTCGGACTATATTTTCCAGGCGCATTCGAAGCCAAAGTCTTCTTGTTCCAGCTTGGCATCTTACTGTTACTAAAAGATCTGATGCATTCCTCTACAAATAGAACGGGTGCGTAAATCAAATGTTTTTAGAAAAAAAATTGAAGCACGCTGAAAATTTAGTATAAAAAATTTAATTATAATGAAATTATGACACTTTTTAGTAAAAAAATTACAAGATTGTCAAACAAGATTTTACGTGTTCAAAGCTTATTATTTCTGAAAGTTATTTTTTAGTATAGATGAGAGGGCAAACTAGTAAAAGGGTGAGGGGGTTATTAAATAAATAAAATTGGAGTGTTTTTTTGTAATATTAAAATAACCGCTTTTTACTAAATGCATATGGATTTATACACGACACATATATCAAAACAGAATTTTTTACAATTTTTGTCTGTCTGTCTGTTTGTTCCGGCTAATCTCTGGAACAGCTGAACCGATTTTGACGGGATTTTCACTGGCAGATAGCTGATGTGACAGGGAGTAACTTAGGCTACTTTTTTTCAAAATTTTTCCACGCGGAAGAAGTCGCGGGCTCAGCTAGTTAGAAATATAATCATATTTTATTTACATATTATTACACCGAAGTGCCTGTGATTGTTTTTCTCTGAACGGAACCCGCGACATAGGTACATTGTTAATTTATCTTTAGGTCCCACGCCTAGAATAAGTAGTTCTGTACAGCACTGCGCAGCAGGGTATGGTACCCTTATTAAAATAAAACAATATATAATGGCACTTTATCTTAATTCCTGGTTATGAATGTATTCTCTCGGTTGCGATAAGTACAATTTAATTATAAACGTATCTTAAAAACGTTGATTTGAATAAGTATACGCGTGCTAGCTGTTTTCACGAAATTGCAGGAATATTAAGTAGGTATAGGCACATTTACATTTCAGAGATGATTAAAGAACCCGGATAAAAACCTGATTTATAAATGTTTATCACGATATTTCGAAAAATACAAAAAATAGTTTAATCCCTATAAATGTCATCAAGGTTGAGTTTGTCATTGAAGACGATGAAAATGTATACAACTCAACTGTGGATTGGTGTCATTTATGAGTAAATTTTCCAGTGATAAAAAAATTGTATTAAGATACGACGAATATTCTTGGAAAGTAGACAAGCGACAAGAGGAAACTCTTGAATAAGAATATTACCTAACAAGCCGCTAAAAGAGATTCTAAGATGTATTCTGTGTGTAAAACACAAAATATGTAACATTAAGACAATATTTTAACCTCACTACCAGAATTAAACACTAATAAGCACGAGTAACAGGTTATAAAGTAGCATTATAAAAATCTATATAATTTTATCATCACTAGCTGCGTACGCGGCGATTTCCCCGTTCCGTGTGTGCAAGGATCGAGTTTCACACTAACGAGTTGTACGCGTATGTGTGTACCATGGCAGACTTCTTGGCAGCGTGCACTGGATTGCCCGGCCACGAACTTGTGCGGCGAGGACAAGCGACTAGCAAGAGAAAAACCAGTAATCCGATATAAATAATATTCTTACAACATACGATTGTTATATTGGTCCTTCATTAGTTGCCAATTGTACTATTTTATATTTTTTTTCGACCTATCTCCGCATTTGCACTCAACTTTTTATGCCTGATTTGTATGATAATCTGGACCGAAAAATTTACTTACTTTTCCAAGAAAGAGTGTCAATATACACCTATTAAACTACGAAGTCCAAGATGTTACTGAAAGTTTTCAGAATGAGAAAGCTTCACTAAAATGATGTTCTCGAGATATACAGACAAGATAAACAAACATGTTACTCACAATGCGACACCGACGAGCGTCTTACATACAAATCTTCTCGAGAAATCTCGCTCAAAGTCGGCGATATTGTATGAATTTTAACGTTACGTAACATACGCGTCAATATATAAGTGAGAGATTCTAGTGATTAGTGAAATCCCGGGTTAGATTACTGGGTCAGGCAAAACCATTATTGCTATTTGCCCCGTTATCTATTTTTTCCTTTTTTTCTTTCTATAATCTATGAGAAAAAAAGGCTTTTTTATTTTATTTATACGAATTTCTATCTATTAATTCATATCACAAGCAAAAATTTGCTTTCTTTGGTTTAGATCCATTCGTGTAACTGGCCCAGGGATATTTAATTAATTGTTATATTTGCCCTTTTTATAAAAATATAACTGCTAATCAAGATTTCCATAAACGAAGTTCTTAAGTTAATAATCGCAATGTCCTTATATTTAAAGTTAATTTCTTTCTTAAAAGAATTAAAGTTAATATTAAATACTTAAATAATAACCACCGGTAAAGATGTATCTAATTTGTAAACAGTAAAGGACTTTTTAAATCATACCAAATATTTTTCAGCATTAGCCCTTGCAGAAAAGTTCATATTTTATTATGCCCCCGGAATAAATAAGGATACGTTCGAAGTTCTTAGGTGCAATTGATTTAGGCAACCACGTCGCCTACGACTAGTGAGATTGAATTAAACGTCCAAACTCGCCTATGGTTCACGACGATTCACTAGTTTGTTAGTAAGTGTTAAAGCCGAGCCACACTGTGGGAAACAAGCCCTCCACACGGGTCCCCACCGGCGGTTTACAATAGTGTAAACACTTGTTTGCAACAAAAATTCATCTGGACTCCACAAGCCTCTCACCAAGGTCATCTATGTTGGAAGTTTGTTTCCAATAGTGTGGCTCAGCTGTTAGCAAGCAAGATAGGTTCTCTGTCTGCTTTTATTTATAAAAGGAAATTGTTAAAAAGTAACTTACATTGTTTCCTCTTATTGCTTATGTAAGAAATACTGATATAAGATGAATTTTTCGTTCAAACACATTACCGAAAACATATTTTTATTTAATTAATTAATTTAAAGATTTTGCACACCATAAGTCAATTTTTAAAAATTAAACTTAATGCTTGGTAGCATTTTTTACCAGTCATCTCTAAAATAAGCAAACCAATCAAAAGAATGTAAGTGAAAAAGTGCTTTCTTATGCATTTATGTCAGTTTGATACTCGTGACAACTAGTTAAAACTATGTAAATAAATTCTAGCGATTCTGACTTTCGAGTCAAGATTCGTGTCATCTATCATACAGAATAGCCATAGAATCACAAAACTGTAGCCAAGCCTTTAGGATGCGTTTAAAGTAACTTCAGCTATTCCGCTTTTTATGTCTTATTAATTACGTTTAATAGCCCTATTACGTTCCTAGTATAGAGTAGAGACCTGCATCATTGTAAAATGCATCTAGTTTTTAAATCATATAATTGCAGTAATCAAGATTGCGTATATGTATGTATATATATATATATATATATATATATATATATATATATATATATATATAGGTCTTATTATTAAGTAAATATTGAAATTTAAAAAAAAATGGTAGATTATTTGTCAAATATGATTCGGTATGAATATGATGACTTTATGTTTTTAATTGCAGATCCATACGTAAAAAAAATAAAGATATAGAACCGTTAATGATAATTTTAAAACTAATCATCGCAATTATTTTCTATCGACCCAATTTTGTTTAATTATGTATCGGGTCCGGCCACGGTCTTTGACATATGATGAATATTAATATATATTTTTTGCGACGTGCTATACCAAATACTTTTTCTTAAAAAACTGCTTAAATAACATCAGTTTCAACAAATTAGGTCTTGTAAACCTCTTAAGATGGAAATTTTTAAGATGGTTTATATAGCATAGTGTAGTAAATAGGCAGATGGTTGAGATTGTAAGAGACAAGCCACTTGTGGTAAGAATGCAATTTTTTTGTGAACAATTATTATTAATATTGATTCCGTTATTTTTTGAACTTATTTAAACACTAGCTGCAGCGTGCAGCCCGTTGCATTATAAGTTTTTGGTGAAGCCCGCGGGATAAACTAATTTTTTCGGGATAAAAAATGTGCTAAACCCTATGTGCTATTCCAGATTGTCACCTACCTGTGTGCCAAATTTCATTCAAATCCATTCAGTAGTATTTGCGTGATTGAGTAACAAACATTCATCCAAACATCCAAACTTTCGCATTTATAATATTAATATAGAATATAGATATAAAATTACAAAACTTCTCACTTTTTAATATTAGCCCAGTATAATTATAAAATTGTGCGTTAACAAATATGCCAAGTGTTTTAGTCGGTTACTTTTTATGTTCTATAAATCACTGTGATAGTCTGATAACAAATGTTACAAAAGATTTAAACCTATATTAACAATTTCAAGTGTAAAATTGGAATTATTTAAATCATGACGATCCTAGTACTTAAGTTGATGATTAAAGAATAGACTTCTGCTTTTTTTCAGGCTACTTGTAAAAAACAAATAATCGTGATAGCCAGGTAAAACTTATTTGAATGACGTTATGACTCTACATTTCTACATTTTATTAACATTTTAGTGATGCTACTCTCTTTGATTGCCTGTAAACTATCTTATATCTATAGTTCTTTGCATTATGTTGGATTGTTACTTGTATCTAAGATATCCTATGATTTCGTATAAATAAATAAGAATTTTAACCAAAAGCCCATGTGAACACAGCCTGCAGCCACCACAGACAAGTAACAAGGATGAATGTGTGTGGGTGACACCAAATGACAGACTATACGACGCCATGATGTAGTAGTATTGGTTACACAACCTCTAGTTTTATATTATATAAGTTATTTCTACAAGAGCTGGTAAATGTCTAGGCTTAATTATAACGATTATTTATTAGGAAAGAAATTCAAAGGAAACCTGTATAGTTTATTTAAATTTACCCAGAATAAAAAGCGTTTCTGTGCATGAATAATGTTATAAATAGAATATATTTTAATGTACATACTTTATGCCAAGTATTTTACGGAATAGGCAAAGAAAGCCGAGCGCTATACATTACGGTCAGGTTTGACTTATTTGCGTTCCTCCACATTTATTTACTTTATCCTTAAATAATTTTGACAATATTTTATTTAAAAAAAATAAGAATGAATTTATTTAACGCAGACCGAGTTATGCATTGATTTGTCGTGGATTCTTATTAGTAAGAAATTAATATATTTAAGGAAGTATAACAATAAAAAATTACACATTATTTTATGTGAATCCAAGCTCTAATACACTAGAGGACACTGGATGCCAAACGATACGTGCAGATGCGCCTTACTTCCTCTGAAGTCACATAAAAACTGCCTGGCAAGGGGCAGGGAACAAATACTTAATTGAGTTTTTACGTAAACCTGTTTAGCTGTAAATCGAGACTTTTCGGATTCGAATCTCAGACAGAGTCAAAAATTATTGAGAGCTTTTTTTAAATTATTGTTAGAGATTTTTGATTGAATGGATACTGGGGACTGATGGGACAATGTGTACACTCTGATTACCTCTCATGGGAATAATCGTGACGATAATAATTTTATTTTTTTATTACCTATAATCTATGTAAATCGAAGACATGAAAATTTAGACTTACGACATGTCATAAACGCGGAAATATATAAAATCAAGGAAGCTGCATGTAATCGCCCTTGAGATGACTCCTTCCGCCCTTCCCATCATAATTGGTGTCTGCTACACATTAATTGTGCTATCGTGTTACGAAAACGTATTTTGTTATGTTATAACAATTCTTTGAACTAGTACTACGCAGTTAGTTATAATCTATAGAATATCCAGGGTCTTTTAAAATTATTATCATCATTAAACGCATCAAAATTGCATCACCACAAATGCATACTAACACAATGTCGTTGCGTAATACCATGTCGCCGCCTCGCATAAAAATGTTTTTGATCAGAGCTGAGATTAAGCTAAACCCTTTAAACCTAAACCACCTGAACTCTTTTATATTTGGGACAACTTATAGAACCAGGGTTCGGTCCTACAGGAGACAATCCAGTCCAGGTCCTAATTACAGATTTGATAAATCCGGTAGGATTTTTCAAATTGTAATTAGGACCTGCCATAATTAGCAGGTCCTAATTATAGATTTGATAAATCCTACCATCTTTCCTTCTTTTCCAACTCTGGTAGAGAAAACACTGCTTGCTTCAATATTGCGGAGTCACTGTAAAACAATAAACATAAAACATCACACAGACAGACAAATTATGTTTGACTTGTTATGAGATCTCTTTAGCACACCAATTAGGCAACTCGAGTGTTTCCTCGAAAAACTCCCATTATACTTTAGCCCGACCCCATAATCCGAAGTCACATGTCTTTAATTGTATCGTATAGGTGAAATTGCAATCTATACTAGATTAATAAATAGGTAATAAACTTTGCTTGAAATGTAGCAAAAATTATTAATAGAATTCAAGGAAAATGGCGTGTTATAGATTTAATCAAGATACAGCCTTTCACTAGTCACTATACAAGTACTGAACTTGCCGCGTGGGGGTCGTATTTTAACCAACTGAGAAAAATAGAAGGTTGTGTTTTATACGCGTATTTATTATACACCAGACGCAATATTTGAGTCCCTGGGCCAATTAGCTAGCGTTATTTATATATAAAAATCATATGTGGGTAATTCTAAACTTGTTTTTTTTATTACCCGACTGAAGGAGGGTAATGTTTTCGAGCGTATGTATGTATCAATTTCTTTGGTACGCCCTACAGCCCTAACGGCTAGACGGTTTTTGACATATGCTATACTGAATTGTTTTGTCTGTACCTATTGTATATTGTAGTAGCGACATCGGCTATATGAACTTTCAAAATGGTGCCAGCAAATAGCGGAATGACGGAATGAGGGAAGGGGGAGTTGATTCTTTTTCTTACCGTAGGAATATGAGTATCAAATGAAATCCATTTAAGGCAATGAATTTTTTTTCGAGAGGCGGTCGGGTTTTTTGTTTTCAATATTTTTTTTTATTTCCACATTCACGTATCTATTTTTATACATAAAATACACATGTATATATTTTGTAATTATTCTCTTCTTCAATGGCTCAACTGATTTAGATATAGCTTTTTTATGTTAATAAACCTGGATAGCTCTTGGTGTAGCAGAATTGTTATCAAAATTCAGTAGTGGGCAAGCAAACAACGTACTCGTATATACGTAGTATGGCCATAAATAATTTTATAATTAAAAATAAACAAAATATTATTTGTCATTTTTATGTGATTGTTCCTTATGTTTTGTCATTTTTGCACCAATACATTGTAAAATATTTTGTAATATTTTAAAATGGAGTGGGGTGGATAAAGAGAACCGAATCGCTGTGATTTCATTACACAAAGTAGGTAAACCAAATACATTTTGAACTCTCCAAACGCTTAGTATTAGTCAAATGTTTGTATATAGGGACATTGATAAAATCTCCTCTGTTTGTGACAGAAAACGATCTGGGCGTCCACGTAGAGTTCGTATGAAAAAGGCGATCAAAGCGGTAAGGGAAAGAATTCGAAGAAATCATATCCGAAAGCAGAAGATTTTATCTCGGGAGATGAAGGCAGAACCATGTCACATATTTTAATAGCTGACTTAGGATTTGCAGTCTATAATAGATGCACTGGTCATTTCTTAAACTAATAATTTAAAACAAAACAGGGTGATAAAATCAAAACAACTACTTAAGCGGTACACAAAGGGAGGTCACTGAAAAAAAAATTGTTCACGAATGCGATTTTTTGCATTTCTTTGCATACAATTGAGCAATATTTTATAACAAATAAAATGACCGTATTTATACTCAAAGTTCTAAGGAAGCTTCCCTATTAGTTAACAGAGTACAACGTGGGAATTATCCGACGAGCCATGTTTGTGTGAAAAAGGTATCAAAACATCGACCCAGTGTATCAAGATATCATTCTTGAGAAAGTCGCTAAGCCCCTTAATAACACCATGTTCTATAACCAAGAATGGTTCTTCAACAAGATTTGGCATCGGGTCATAAAACCTAATCCACTCAATCTCAATTAGAAACTAACGTTCCGGACTTCATCAGAGCTGAAGACTGGCCGTCATCTAGTCCTGATCTTAATCAGCTGGATTATGATTTATGGTCAATTTTAGAGAGTACGAATTCCTCTAAATGCCATGATAATTTGGAGTCCCTAAAAAAATAATACGATTGGCAGTAAACATTTTTCCCATGAAAAGAGTGCATGCTTCTATTGATAACTGGCGTCAACGTTTAAGGACTGTATTGCAGCCAACGGAGACCACTTCGACGAAGTTTTATACCTATAGTTTGAATGGTTTTATATTAATGTATTAAATTAACACACTGTAATTGTAATAAATGTTACGTGCAATAGAAAAATATTTTTTTTTCTTCCTTGTAACAATATTTATGACAAGACTATGTACATATAACTTGGTAAAAGAATGTTTAAAGTTTCCTGAGATACAAGAAAAATCATGCTAAGAGGTGGATGTTGAAATTTTTAAATTATTTTTAGAAACATTATTAGTTTGCGGGACCACACACTAATTTTTAAATGATGAATACATACTTTCTTGAGTCACTTACTTTTAATGAGTCTGATAAAGTATAAACTTTTTATTTTCAGAAAATATTTTGGCCGACAAAAATATTGTAATGATAAGCTGTCTACCGCCGCATTTAAGCAGTTGCGTTAGGGACAAGAACCAATACATACTCGTATATAGTTTCCTTTTGCTGGATTGTTTAATAATTTTTAATGTTATTAAGTGGTGATAGTGTTATATATGCATTGACAACGTATACTAGACTGTTTGATTTGTTTTATACCCTTATACTAGACTGTTTGATGTTTGATTTCTTACACCAAATTAATTCTGTCAATAATCTGATGCGCGGGGAAAAGGAGTCATTTTTCCCGTGCGTGCGTTTTGTGCGTGTTTACAGCTCACCAGATTAGTCGGTATTAGTTCTTTCGGATTATTATAAGATCTAATAGTCTGATGTGTTAACAGAACAATTGGTCTCTTATTAGGTCTCGAGTCTGTTTAATAGGTTATATATGACGGGATTTATGTTTCGCAGCATTTTTAAAAAAGTTGGTAGGAAGGTATGTTGGTAGAAAATTTGTTAGACTCGTCAAAATTAAGTCATTTACGATGTTTTAAGTATATATTTATTGTTTATAAATGAGTGTGATATTCCATGGACTACGTTCGTCTAAACCATTTTTGGAGATTAAGTAACACCGTGACTACTGGCTACTTGGTGGTAGAGTACTGCAATATTTCGTTTGACTTTAGTAGATATCACTGCTGTAAGGTACTGTTGTGCTATCTTAATCGTAGTGATTTTATACTCTTTGCTTTCATTGTGCTGCCTTATAGCGTAAGTTTATTGAAATAATTTAACACTACGCTTCATTTTTCTAAACATTTATTTTGAAACCGTTCGACGAGTCAGTAGAGAAAAGTTGGCAAACGTCTGCAGTTAAAAATACTTATATCTTTCATTAACTCCATAATTTACGTAAAAAAATAAACGTAATATCGGAGTGTCCTTTGAGTTTTTAGTGGAGATGCAATAAATTACATAAATATTACATTTTGCACTATAAATATGCGTCACGTTTGTTTATATAGTTAATAAAATTTTTACGTCGTGGTGTTAAAGGCGCACGATGTGGAATATCTAATAGTTAAACAAAAGTAACACCAGTAAAATTAACCACAATCCTATTGCGTGGAAAAGTAAGATTATTTTTTCTCGCACTTTGGTATAATACCTAAGACACATCCAGGACGAGGTTAAATTTAACTTAAATATTGTAAGAAAATCTTTTAAAAGTAAATATATCCTATAATATTTTAAATTCAAAAGTGAGTTTGAGTGTTCGTTACTCTTTCATAGCTAAACCGGTCAACTGATTTTAATGAAATTTTGCACGAAGATAGTTGAAGATCCAGGGTAAAACACATGGGGTATCTTTTTTTTAAATCATTCCCTAAGGGGCTGAAATTAGGGGATGAAAATTTTTATGAAAAACTATATCAAAGATATGTTTATCTCGCGGGAGGAGCTGTGTGGTGCAGAAAACCTCGACGTACCATTGCATAGCTCTGGTAGTCAATAAAGTTTTGACACAGTTTTGACAAGTTCATAAACAGCGGCAAATAATCAGGTCCAGGGATCCAAACCAACGAGGAAATTTGGGAGCAAAACTTTACTCACCTAGTACACCAATGTCACTGTCGTACTGTGATTGTATTTGGATGTTATTATATTTGATGCAATCAAATTTTCTTATTTACGGCCATTTATTGATAAATAAGCCGGTTTCTGCGATTTTGTCCACACGAAATTGATCTTCATGAGTCAAGCGCTTTTAGAGATTGTCTATTTCAAATATACAAACAAGTGTTTTCTTTTTGAAATATTAGTATAAACTGTAAACTAACTAAATGCATATTACATTCCGTTTTACTTTAAGTATATGTAACGAAAGGACTGTTACAGCTCACTGCTACCAAAGATAGGGCTTGAGACTCAGCGGCGACTTCTCAAAGCGGTTCTTATCGCCATTACACAGAATAGCCATCTGAGCGACCGGTTCAGGCACGCTTTAGATCATATAGATTAAATACATTGGAATACTTGTTTAGGCATATAATTGTGCACATACATAAACTATATGCCTTCCTGCCACCTAGTTCGTTGAAGGCAAGCATCATGACCACTACTACACTATGACACCAGTAAACTTGCATTTAAGCATTTTTATTTGAAGATCATTATGAGATTGAAGAACGTATTATTTTTCTTTAATTTTGGCGTTTGTAAACGAAAGTTTTTTAATAGCGTTAGAAGAATAATATAATCGTTTATTATTTGAAATATAATATTTCACATTTTCGATACATTCTCATTTCGTGGTGGCTGAATGGTTTTGTACGATTTCATAGGCTCCGTACGGCTCCGAACGAACTCCGCAACTGATAGCCGGCTCCGTCGGCACGCGTACGGCTGTCGCGGAATGTAGAGTAGCGTTCTACGTTGCAGCTATTTGAGTCATTTAATTGACGTACGGCTGCCACGGCTTCCGCGACACACGTACGGCTTCCGTGGATGCGAACGCATACGTTTCGGCGCCGGCTGATGCGACCCGGTCGGTGAGAATCATACCTAAACCCATAGATAGGTTTTGTTGTTGCCACATATTTCGAACTCACAGTCCTATTAATAAACTTGTTTAATACTTCTTGTAAGTTAACGCTGGCATTCAGAGGCAACATTGTGCTTGAGCTAAACTGACAGGGAAAAAGCAAGCGCTATGTTACAATGAATAAGACCCCCAAATTTTAGTTTATTTGTGATTTCTCATCACGGCTCTATTAATTATATATTTATCTAACTGTATCTCTATTAAAAATAGAAGCAAGTATCGTTTATTATGTTGTACTTATTTGAATGTGTAAGAAGCACAATTGAATTCCCACACCGGTAAGTAACGAAGTTCTCCGTACGTGACGATAAATTACGTGTGGGGTAGGTCAAGTGACTACCGTCTGGTGACATTGGCTTCCAAGTAACCATTGATATCAATTTACAAAACTGGTACATCAGTAAATTCAGTCACATGACTACTAATACATAATTTAATATGTAATGTTTTCTGTATGTCCAATTGGCCAACATATTTATAATGTTTTTAATTACAACTAATTTTATTTCACGAAATAATATCACGCCCAATTTATCAATAATGGCCCCACGGTAATCAATAGTTTTCACATAGGTTGGGTATAGTGACAATTTATCAGACTAACATCATTATATTGTAACTTTTGCTCATATCTTCACTCACGTTAAAAAATATATTATCTCTCTTTACTAGCTCGAGAATAGTACTTTTATTCAAGGTAAAAGGTACTTTGTCTTTGACGCAACGTATACATGTATACCAATATGCCGTATTATATTGATTAGCTAAGTAGTTAGAAATGTGGAAGCGTAGCAAATTAAACAGACTATAAAACCAGGCAGGGAATATTTTTTGCTATCGTTTATAAGCTCTTTAAGATTTTTACTCATAGGTTTATTTTTCTTTAAAAAGATTAATTAATTTTTTATGCTATTCTACATCTTTCTTTACAGTAAAACTTGAATCGTCAAATCATAAACACAAATATAAAATGAAACCATATATATAAATTCGAATAATTTATCATCAATAAAAAAGTTATGATCCATTAACAAAGGTTCCACGCCGACGCGGTGTCCTATTACCAACAGGTGTTCAGACAAATTTAAATTAATTTAAATTAGGTTTTTTATCTGAGACGATTATTTGACATTTGTTTGATAGTTTATAACACCCTAATGGTTGTTATGTGTTTGACTTTATAGATTCTCATATTTATAGGTAATCTAGTATCGTTTAAAAAGCGAAGCGTTGTGATTTTGTTTCTTGATAAAATATTGTTGTTTCTCTTTGAATATTTTAATTCTATATAATTGTTTTTTTTTATTTATTTAACTTATACGTTGGATATTCTATTTTGATTGTCTAAACGGGCGGTGTCTGTCTAGTATAGGTATATACCTATTTATTTATTAGGTAAAATAAAGTTGTTTATAAATTAATGTATTGCATGAGTAATAGAATGAAAACTCTATGCAATGATTCATTTAAAAAAGTGTTTTGAATAATTTGTAATTGGTAATTGTTATATATATATATATATATATATATATATATATATATATATATATATATATATATATACATATATATATATGTATGTATATATGTATAAACTTTCGCATTTATATGATAGAAATGGAATATGTTGCAGTGGCGTCTTGAAAATCCTCTAATCACACAATATGTGGTCTTTATAGACGACAATGTCGAATCATGTATATTTTAATTCATCTATTGTTCACACTATTAAAAAAATATACTAAATATATTTGATTGCGTTGATGTCTTTTATATAGAAACATTTGTAGGTATAGTATAGTTAATATATAATAATTTATTAGAAGTATTGTTATTTTAAGTAGCAGTTTGTAGTGAAAACAACAAAAACTTAATGCTTTTCGTTAGGTCAAACGTATATGCCCAAAAGTTTGCCCGAAGCCTTCAATTATTTATTTAGAATTAACTCATTAATCTCTATATTAGATTTTGTCCAAATCAGTCTAGCCGTTTACTGTAAAACAAACTCACAAACACACATAAACTTTCGCAATTATTGAGATTTTATTCAGCGTAATATTATATATGATCTTAAACGCAACGCCTAATTTTAGTTTTTTGGGTGACTACAGTATATTTAATGTGAGGCATGTGTCATGCTCATGCATTTACATTATATCACAATTATTCTGTAAAAAGCTACCAAGTTTTCCCCCTTGTTAGTCCTGGGCTCTTTTGAAGAATAGTCCAACTGTCGTTCTGCCAGGCAGGTCGTAAAAGGCGACCGACTGACTATGCAAGTCACTACCATCATGGCTATTAGGTAGTAGAGTTCTGTTTTGTTTCGCCCGGGTCTGGTACCACCGCCTTCACGTTAGAGTAGAATTTCGCCACTTAAAATGTTCAGAGATAAACACAATATTAAAAGTATATCCTAAATGGTTTCTTCATGTCCAAGATTTTTGATTTGATTAGTGATTGAGTACATCAAGGTTTTTTAAGAAATAGCAACTTTTATCATGAACAGATGACAAGATGATTACTACCACAAATTAAAAAAAGCTCTATATATTTACAATATGTAAAGTTTATTTAAATATATAAATATATATAATAAAATAATTTATTTTACCAAATAGAATGTTAATCTTGGAACCAACAAATAAAATTGTCCTGTCTGATTGTCTTGTGATTAAAAACTAACTCGTGGTAAACTTAATATTTACAGACGGAGCTTTGATTTTGCAACCTATAATCTCATCAGAAAACGATTTAACTAAAATTCTACAATAAATGGTTTGCATGTTACATGGGGTAACAGCATGTCACATTCTAGAAGATCCTGGTTAATGTTCAACTGCATTAATGTTATCTGTTATATATTCGCATTCATACATATACATAATAATATATACATAAGTTATTTCAAAAATACGAAGTAAGTTTGCTGTAAACAGCATATTATTAACATCGATATATTTAATGATAAATTAAGAAAATTTAAAGATAAACTCACTAAGTCACTTGACTCCTCACTAGATGTCAAGTAAACGTATGTTTAACAAAATTGCGCTTTTACATATTACCAGTGAAATTTTAATGAGTTAATTATCATATAATTTTGTTGATGGTTCATAAAAAGTTAATAAATAAATAAATTTTTAATATTGAAATAGCTGTAACTTTTGAAAAATTGAATCGATATTATTTTTAAACGATATTTGACGTAGTTTTTTAAATACTAAAATATTGTAGAAGACCAAAAAATATTTGTTAAAAATCTCGAAGTTATGTTGAAAAAACACTTTTTTCCAAATTTTTCGTCAATGATAACTTCCGAACTGATAAATTGATTTTGATGCAAATTATGTATTGGACGCAACTTTTTTTAAGAAAAGAGCTGATTAGATCTTGTACTCAATCAGTAGATTAATCTGGAAGTTGATTAAAAAAATATTGTTTCATCAAATTTTTTTTGAAGTTTTTCAATATTTATTGTTTTAAATTTTACACTTGTACTATTTCACAATTCACTAATTATATATAATATATACTTTTTTATTTAAATAGCCAACCGGTTTCGCATTTCACTGCATCATCAGGGCTAAAACTTAAATTGTCAACGTATTTGTTGACAAAATTTAAAACAATAATTATGACGGAGTTTCACCAAGTGCCGACGATGGAAAGTATAAATTATATTTTCAATATTTCTTAAAATTTCCTGGACCGAATTGGTTAAAATTTTCAAGAAATCTAAGTTGAGTAGAATGCAATCGAATGCCATCAGCCACGTTTCGATCGGTCCAGCTGTTCGAAAGTTATGAGGTTTTCACATACACACACACACATACATACAGATATATAGACATACTGACCTCATCGTGATAATAGGCCTAAAAGGTTATTTTTAGGAGATCTGGTGAAAACTCGATTTTCGAAAATCGGGGCAAAATCAGTAACTTCCTTATTTACATGCGTAGCAGGAAGTTAAAAATATTTAAAATAATAATATTCGATTTTACTATACGCGAGGCAGTGAGCTATGCAGTAGATAATAAAACTAAATAATTGTTATCAGACTATAGCGCCTATGTACAGGTTGACTAGTAAAAGACTGTACTGTATCGTCGCTATTAAGTGGTAGAGTTCTGCATTGCCTCGCCCGGGTCTGGTACAACTGCCTTACATATTTCTGCCACAATAACTTCGGTCTTGGTTGTTGTCGTGTTCAGATTTGAACTTTGTAGGGTAAGGTAACTGGTAAACTATGCATTTAGTATTTCTTCTTTGCCACATAGATAGCAACGCACCAATAACATCTGTGATGTCTATAGGCGATGATTGTCTCTTTACATCAGGGACTCTTCTGATGTAATCTGCTTGTTTGCTATGTATAATATAAAAATGGTCATGTGGTACTAATAAAAAGAGAATATTGCTTAGCCTTTGTCGCCTCTGTGGTAGTGGTCCGGTGTCGGAGTTGATTACATGAGGTCCCGGGTTCGATTCCTGGGTCGGGCAATTCAAAATGTGTTTTTTTTCAGGTTTCAGATAAAAACAACGTAGCCCGGGATTGGAAAGTGACCGGTTGGCGATAGGCTTGCCACCTATCACATTGTGGGACCAAGTATCTTCGGCTAATCGTGGGTGCACTTGTTGTACCTCTGCCTACCCCTTCGGGGATACGGGCGTGAAGATACTATTGCTTAGCTTCAAAGTAAAACTCAACGAAATTAGTGTAATATTCAAAAAATGTTGCCACCGTGCGGGCAACAGGCATGCACCGCAGCACCGCGTTGATGAGCACAAGCTGCAGCGGCAACTATCTGTCCGTACTTCATATTTTATCGGATAATTAAGTCATTATTTAAGTACCTGTTTTTAACATTTTAGTAGTAGATGTCAGAGTTGAGTACTGAACACACTCCTTCAGTGTGTTCAGTACTCAACTCTCATCTTTTACCAGTAAATCTTTATATCGACTTACACACAGTCAATATGTGTGTATACAAATGTATACACATAATGTAAACATTTGTATACAAATAATATATGTGTATAACAAATAATATGTACACTTACACATATTTTTTCGATTTATTTTCGCTGGAGTAACTTGTATATTTAGTGTTTTAGTAGTTTGTAGTAGGACTTCAGTGGCCTAAACAATGTATTCTGCCTGAACATTGCTCTAATCTAATTGGTCGCTGTCATTTATCTCGGACATTATATTACATATACAATGTATATACATATATTTTTTATATTGAGTTCTATTATATATATATATATATATATATATATATATATATATATATATATATATATATATATATATATATATATATATATATATACATTCATAAATACAAATCTTTATGATATATCACTCATGTCAGTGAGAGCTAAGTGTCAAGTATTATGTTCTATAGAGAGCTGTCTCACTATTGATATTTTTAATTACTTACATGCTAAATTGTCAGTTCATTGTACAAATAAAGTCAGAAACCTGTTGCAAATCTGTTAAATGGTGATTGTCTGACAGCTGAGCTAACCGTTGCAGGTAATGAAACAATAAACAACATAACTGTACTCAAAATATATGAATATGCAACGAAGAGCCGCTCTAAATAAATACGGCCGGCTGAAACTTTATTGAATGGAGGTAATGTGTAGGTAAATTTATATAAAATAGCGATCGCCCTATGATTGAAATTCGGCCTTATATTAAACAATAAAAATTTACCCGTAATGTTTATTTTTATTAATTTATTGTATTTCTAATGCACTTTATTTAAATATAGATTCTGCAGTCAAAATGTAAAATTTTGACTGTGCCAAATATCATAGTTTACCGTTCGCGTACTTGTCTTAAAAAGGGGTACATTGTTTTTCCTTCACGTATACATAGATATTATATGACCAAGAGTAAATAAATCTAAATTAAAAAGCATTATATATTACTTTACAGTATTTTATACGTAGGTCACATTATAAGTTTTGCGTAACTTAAAGAAACAACATGTTATAACCAAAATATTATGTTTCTTGCTTTTCAAAATAATCTTCTTTACATTTTAAACATTTTTTTCATGCGATCGAACCATTTTTTAAAACAGGAGGACCACAGATCTGAAGGCATGTTTTCTACGTGCTGATTGAACACTATCACTGCCTCTTCGGAGTTTATAAAAGTAAAACCTGTCATCAAATTTTGATTTTGGGGAAAATACAGAAATCACAGGGTGCTAGGTCGGGGCTATGCGCAGGATGAGTGACGAGATGTACTTTTTCGGCAGCTAAAAATGACTTTGTTTTGTTGGCCGTGTGCGAAGAAGCGTTATCATGGTGTAGAAGAATGCGGCTTTTGGGTCGTCTTTCGCGAACTTTTTCTAACACCCTGGGTAAACAAATGGTAGAATACCACTTGGCGTTAACACTCTTTTGATCTTCAAGTGGAATTGTACCCGTAGCTGAGAAAAAAAACGCGATCATTTTTTTACCAACGTTTCTCGCCTGTCTCACTTTTGTTGGCCTGTTCTCATTTTCAAACACCCATTCACAAGATTGCTGTTTTTTTTCGGGTTCAAAACAATAAATCCACGTTTCGTCTCCTGTAACAATGTCATAAACAGCATTAGAATATCCGTGTTCGTACTTCAGTAGCATCTGTGAGCACCATTCCACGCGAGCCCGCTTCTGCTCCGCTGTCAGTTCATGAGGGAACCAACGACAACAAAATTTCCGAACTTTTAATTCTTCCTGTAAAATTTTCTGAATTTGGCTCATACCAATCCCCAATAGCCCTAGAATTGTCTCAAGGCAATCCGGGGGTTTTCTTCAATTAACCGCTTAACAGTAGCCACATTATTTTCGTTGACGGCAGTTGAAGGCCGCCCTTCATGAAATACGTCATGTAAAGAAACTCGACCTCTTTCAAATTCAGCAAACCAGGTGCTTCTCTCCCAAAAGCATTTTGAAGACGAGCGGCACAGTCTTGCGGAGAAAGAGAACTTTTAAAATCATAAAAAATCATCGCTCTAAAATCTTTTCGACTTAATTCCATTTTCGTTGCGTACGTGGAACTTTGATGTGTGATAAAAAAACAATTGACAAATCATTTCCCGCCATTTTTTTTTATTACTAAGAAAGGTGCAACGTTTTAAAAATATAACATTCGAAATTCAAATAGTTCCGATTAGCTAGAAGTGCAAAAATTTTAGTGTGTCCAGGTGTGCCCCATGAATACTACACGAATAATCGACCCTATTGTCTAGCGTAACCGACCAAGGAATACGCGTATGATGTCCAGGTTATATAGAGGGATTTCATGAAATTAAATGAAAAATATTTATTTGCAAGACTATGCGTGTTAAAAATTATTAAAATTAATCAAAGATACCAGCATATTCTAGCATCAAATTATGGTATGGAAATATTTAGAAAATGCCACGTATTTTTAAAATGTTTTAAATTCTATGTACCTAGTTTAAAAATGTATACACAATTTATCTAGGAATTTCTACATATTATTGACATTCATTATACCAAATTGAATATTTTTAAATTGTTTTTACTTAAAACAAATTATTTACACTCGCGTCGAGTGAATTGGTGTTCGTTTCTACTGAAGATGCTTTGGTTGCGAAAATTATTATTATATCGCCGAGGTCTTTTTATTTTCCAACCCTTGGTGACTTTTATCCATTTATTCAATGGCGTCGCGGAAGTCACACAAAACAATTAGGTGAAAATAGCAAATTCAATTAATTTCATCTTTAATTATGGATTTCCGCAAAGTGACTTAATAAAATATTTTTACATATATTCAAATATTAAGAAACATTTTATCAAACAAATCAAAGAAATATTTTATTCTTTACTTTTCACAAGTCGATTTCCATAGAATTACTACCGGAGCGGAACGCGGCTGGATACTGAGAAGATCCGGTGGATGAAACTCAACGGGCTTGTCTTTTATTTCTATTTTATGTATAACAATTTTGCAAGAATTATTTCATATTACAAAATATATAGAAAATTTGGATGAAGATCAACTGATTCCAGTATATATATTATTAATAGATTTCAATAATAAAAGTTTTATTTATCAACGTCTGATTTTGCCGACAAAAATTTTTTTAACATTATTCTAAAATATTTTATCTTAAAGCAAGTCAAACAAATTTTTGGCAAAAGTTAAAGGTAATAATTTAAGACTATCAGGAATATTTATTGACATACAACACATATTTTTTTGTAAAAATATTTAGTTTCTGGTTAGGCACATTTTTTATATATCATTAGATAGCAAACAAGCAGATGGGTCTTTTAATGAAGAGTCAACCATCGCCTATAGACACCAAAGGTGTTAATGGTGCGTTGCCAACTTGTGGCGAGGTCTAATGCCATATGCATAAATTTATCGGCTACCTTACCCTCCAAACCGCAACACGACAGTGACAAGCACTGACGCTATTGTGGAAAGAATAGGTAAAGCGGCGGTACCAGACCCGGGCGAGACAATGCAGAACTCTACCACCCAGTAATATAATTTCTGACTGTTCCTGAAATATGAATTATCAGTAACTTCAGCATTTGTTTTAAATAAATGTTGGTGTTTCTTAACAAATACACATACCATTAAAATATACAACACAGGACGTGGTAGTATTTTAAATGACTTGAAAAGTTTACATGGATAGTTACATCCATGTAAACCACTTGATTCACACCAAACATTGCTCTCACACATGTTTTTTGGCTCTAAACTACGTACTAATTCTACTGAGTTTCCCTACTTCTTTTAATCTTTTTACCACATAGACAAATCTACCAAGTTTATTTTTGTATCTTCACGCCAGATCCCTTACAGTGTAGGCAGAAAGAACCGAGTGCCATACATCACGATCATTGCAGCCTTGTCTCGCTTCCTCCACATTCATCACTCTCTTCACACACACACGCCGGTTGCGAAAACTCTTGACACCACCTTCGGACAGTACTCGATCAATCTGATCATGGTATGTCAGTCTTCCCTGGTACCTACATCGGTAGCTTTAACAATCCCAATGTTTGACTCCAAACGGAATAAGAGAAAAACAAAGTTTAATCGACCATTTTGTTGCAAAAGAATTCTTTCTGCCGGCGAGTTTTGCTTGTGTTACAATTTTGATGATTTCATATTTAAATACATCAGACTGCATATCCTTTCTGATTTATATTAGCTTTTATATAATGGATAATATTTCTTGGATATATTCTTTTTATTATGACTAAAACTTATTAAAGTCATATGCGCAAGTTTACCGGTTATTCTACTCTCCAATCAGAAACAAAACAGTGACAAGAACTAATATTATGGTGCCGGTACAAGCTTAGGTACCTACATAAATATCTACCGCCTTACGTATTTGGAAATGCTACGGCACATTGGCAAACTCCTACCTATTAATAATAATCACGGCAATGACACCGTATTTGATAAAATCTCCTATATAATAGACCCGGTGGTTGTTACATGTTTAACCCTCGCTTGCTGTAAAGAACTACCTACATGTGATCTATCAGGAAGTTACATGTCCTACTGTCCTCAATAAAGATAGATCAACATGGAGAAAATGTTAAATATTTGTAAAATTAATTTAATGGAGTATTGCCGTGTCTTGTTTTTAATAAACGTATCTTTCATTCCTTTATAAAATATAGAGATATGATAGGTAAAGCCCTGAAGAAGTTAAAATAATCGGAATCGTAGACTTGAAGACTCGTACATATAAAAAAGAAAGTCCCAAGCAAATGAATTACTGATTATAGTATTAGCCTACTAGGCTACTATAGCGACGTAAAGTGAGCTAATAAATGAACAAAATGCTTAGCATTTGACAGTTATGTAAGTTATATGACGATAATCTAGTTTGTATCGAACACTTACATATAGCTACATATATATTCAATATAAACTAGAACACCTAATTTTATATAGTTTATATTGCTTAATTAGTGGTCACAGAAACGACTTGATTTAGGTTCTCGATTCGGAGTTTGCATTTCGTGCGTAATTCAATTTTTTGAGAGTCTCACGAAAACATTCCAATTTTTTGTCTCGCCCGGGTCTGGTACCACCACCTTACCTATTCCTGCCGCAATAGCGTCACTGCTTGTCACTGTTGTGGTCCGGTTTGGAGGGTAAGGTAGCCGGTAAACTTATGCGTGTGGCATTAGACCTCTCTACAAGATAGCAACGCACCATTAACACCTTTGGTGTCTATAGGTGATGGGTGACCCTTTTCATCAGGAGATCCATCTGCTGGTTTGCTATCTTATTATCCAAAAAAAATCGATTTATGGGCATAGACTACTGGTGTACATTATTGTATTTAAATCTGCTCAGCCCTTTTAGCGGTGTGGAGAAGTAATAAACACACATCATGCACACATACACAAACTTGTATTAATAGTATACTGAGATTAGCTGATATTCTCGAGTCCCGGCTTTGCCCGCGTGTAATTTCTTTGTCTATTTTTTTATTAAAAGAATAGACTATCTGCCAATGTGCTAGTTAGTTCGTAAGAGGCAAACTATTGACTATGCGAGTCACTATGTACCATCGTGGCTACTAGGTAGTAGAGCTCTGTATTGTCTCGCCCGGTTTGCTTTACATATTCTTGCCGCAACAGCGCCAATGCTTGTCATTGTCGTGTTCCGGTTCGGAGGGTAATATAACTGGTAAACGTATAAGGTGTGTTACTAAGACCTCGCCGCGAGGATAGCAACGCACCATCTTTAGTGTCTATAGGCGATGGTTATCTATTTTCATTAGGATAGCTTGTTTGCTATTTTATGATATGAAAAAATTAAAAAAGTGTAGATTAAAGATTATGATTAGAAACAAAAAGTTGTAAATAATTGATATTCAAAATTATCTTCTCCAAAATGAGCATGGAAAATGTAGAATTTAGTTCTATACATATATACATTTTTAATTGATAGCATTTCCACCGTTATTTTTTCTCACAAGAATATTAGTGAAAGAATACAGAGAACTTTCCCCACATTACTTAAAATCATAAACGAAAGTAGGATGGTGAGAATGACAAATTTTAGATATTTCAAAATTTTATCTCACTGCATTTACCGCCAACTACTTATGTAACAGATAAGATTAGATATTCATAAAATGTGTCACAGATTATGTTAAGCATAATTTGGAAAACAATTGATTAAAGTAAGAGACATGAATAGATATAAATTAATATATTTAATTGACGGAATAAACTTCAATGCTTTTTAAACACGTTAGTATAAATTATGTTATTAAATGTATGTAAATATTATTATCATATTAGATCAAGGCTGTTTTAGTATTTTCTTAACGACGTATAGAGTTTTTCTCAATAACAAATATTCGCTCTATGTCATTTTTCTTTTGAGTATATTGCAATCTTATTTTAAATGTTTTTTGTAAGATAACGATGCAGGATAAGTAAACTGCAATTATGGATTGCATGCAAATACAAAACTATTTTACATTCATGCAATACTAAGTCTTAAAGCTTAGGCATATAACTTGTAATCGAATGCACAATTTTGACATCGCAAACTATGAAATAGTGTCCAGTATAAAACAATCGTATATCAGATTACGGTTCGTGTGTACTAGCTTAGAATAGGATGTATAAAGTATTGTACTCACAATTAAATCCAAAATAGACAGGAGTTCACAAAACACTTTCGCGCAAGCGAATGGTATGACCAAAATATACGAAGTACGTGTGTAGAGTCACCCGCGGTTACAACAGCGAACTACGTGCGTTCTTAGTCGCGTACGTTCAAAGTTTGAGAACGACCGGTCCGGATCATGAATATATGGTAGGTGGAATAATGTTGCTATTGGTCGGTGTAAGACGCACCCGCTTGAGTCATTTTACGTCAGTGAAAAGCCTGCTGTTCTTTCTTCTTCAGTTGCGCGATTTAACACTTCTGATTCGACAGCTTATAATTCAATAGACTTTTTATTTATTTATAGTCTAGTTCAAATATAAACTTGGCTTAATTTTTGACTTTTAGTAAGTTTTTTCTATCACTTGATGGTAGTTTACCATGGATTAGATGGTAAGCAGGTGAGTTTTTAATACACAAATTAATCATCGCCTATAGAAAGTAGTGTGATAAAATTAATATAGCGTTGCTATTCATGTGGAGAGATGTTGGCTGTGATACTAAACCCGGATTAAACATTGTAGAACTCTACCACATAGTAGCCACGTTGGTGGCTCTTAACTTTTAAAGAACCACCTGGCAAGAAGCCTTCTTGCCACCCAAGAACACTGACACGCTTCTGTGCACACAAGAAGCCACCTGGCGAGAATTCTTCAAAAAGGGCTCGGATGGTCACGGAGAGGATGTTATTTCTGACTCGCTTTGGGGAGGAAAGAAAGAGGAGAAATCTCGACTATTTGGGCTTCAGCAGCTATATAAGCTTGTTAAATTAAATAATTAAAAGCGGCTGAACTTTCGTCTCGCAGTAAGCGGAATGCGACTGCGAACTGTTCTAACTCGTCCTGATGATGCACCTCATGTGAGTTTAAAAGTAATCGAAATAACATCGATTAAACTCGAGTTTAGCCATTTTAATTATTTAGTTAATAGTTCCTAGATGACCGAAATTTAACCGGTACATCTTTTTGAAAACTGCGTTTTCTAAAAATGATACCTAGCTAGATCGATTTGTCACCCTCGAAACACCCTGCGTACTACATTTCATTAAAAATGGAGCCGTTTCCGAGATTCAGATTATATACAAGAATTGCTCATTTAAAGGTATTAGATATTCATTAATTAAAGTTATTAGATTTGTCTCTGTAGCCTAGTGGTCCGGTGTCGGTGTTGACTACATGAGGTCCTGGATTCAATTTCCGGTTCAGGCAATTCAAAAATGTGTTTTTTTTTTCAGTTTTCTGATAAAAAAAACATCGTTGCCCGGGATTGCAAAAAGTGCCCAGTTGGTGATAGGCTGCTATCACATTGTGGGATTAAGTATCTTCGGCTAATCGTGGGTGCACTTGTACCTCTGCCTACTACTTCGGGGATACGGGCGTGAAGATTCATCGTTGCCTGGGATTGGATAAGTAGGTACCCGGTTGGCGATAGGCTTGCCACCTATCACATTGTGGGATTTAAGTATCCTCTTCGGCAAATCGTGGGTGCATTAGTTATACCTCGGTCTACTCCTTCGGGGATACGGGCGTGAAGATATTTTTATTAGTTAATATCTTACGAAAAAATTTAATAATTTAATTGCTAATCGAAAATGTTATATAATTTAAGGCAAGATAAATTTATTGTAATAAGTATTTAAATGAAGATAATTTACTTCAGCTGGTCTAGACAAGTGGCATAAACGCTAGGAGAATAGAAAGATAAATGTACGGACTTGACGTAAGCGTTCGATTATGCTTATGTCAAATCCATACATTTATCTTTCTATTCTCCGAGCGTTTATACCACTTGGCTAGACCCGCAGATTAGATATGTGTCAAACTTATCGATAATCTATATACCTATATAAAACACATAAAATGTTTCTACCTATGTCCGTTAAGTATAGGCTTTAAAACAATCCAACCGGTCCCAAACCGGTTCCATTTGAAAGGCAATAATGCGAATATGCTTTAAGACCACTAAGACTGCTTTTTTACCCGACTAAGCAAAGGGGAGTAATGTGCTTGGCTCACACGAACGAGGTCGCGGGCTACAGCTAGTCTTTATATATATAATTGAGCCTCTACCTACAAATACGAGCATGAAAAACGTGTTGTGACGTTTAATAAATAAAAGGTAAATGTGTGAAATAATCATAGATATATTAAACGTCAATATTTTATCTATATACACATTGACATATTGTATTAGTAAGTCAATGTATATATACATATAATAAAATCGAAGGAAAGTCAATGTATGTCCGGAGTAAACTCAAAAGTACTGCATGGATTTACTTCAAATTTTGCATGAATATTACTAACAGGTCGGGTCAACATATAGGCTACATATTATCACGCTATCACCTACGGGGGAGGTGCTGTGCGGAGTAAACGAAGTCCGCGCGGCCGAAGTCGCGAGCAACAGCTAGTCAGAAATAAAAGTCCATTGCGCAACGTTATTCGAAACAGGCTAACAAAAAATTAAATGTGTCACTACTAGGCGGTAGAATTCAGCAACTTGCTTAGGAAAGAACCAAAATTTAGTGGTGTCGACTTGGAGGTGATGATTAGTGGTAAACTAGTGCACGTGGTTAGCCATTCTTAGATAATAATTAGACCCCAGATATTGATTCGTCATTAAGAACATTCCCTTTAGTGAGAGTATTGACAATTTTTCTATTGTAATACTGTAATATTTTTTATAAACACCAAAGTGGTTAACTGCGCGTTGCTATCCGTATGGCAAGATGGTAATGCTACATACATAAGTCTACTAGCTACTTCACCCTCCAAACCGGAATACTATAATGATAAGCAGTGACGCTATTACAGCAGAAATAGGTAAGTCGGTAGTTACGATAGTAGTGAACTTTTACGAACTGCCTGGCAGAATGACAGAAGGTCTATTCTTCTTTCATTTATAAAAATATCTTAATAGCTTACGTATATTACGAGCTAGAAAAGATTTGTGGACTGATAACAGAGCATTGCCATATGAATAAACACTTGCACGCCATAGGGCTAACGGACAGTCCGCTATGTAGAGCGTGCCTAAACCATGAGGAAACTAATTTACTAAAACTAAAATATCCCACTTTGATAGATAGATAGATAGTATATTAAGTATACTTTTTACAGCTCAGATAGAAAGAATGTGGCGTGCGGCCCTCACATTGATTGCGTTTAACTATGAATGAGTAGAACGTATGCACCTACATCTCTGCTAAGCTGGAGTAGATCTCGTTTGGTCCATCTCCGCATCTCCACAAAACTTTATCTCTAGTTATTAAGTCACTTAACACCAAATAAGTTAGAGTGTAATATACAAAATGCTCTATTAGCTCATATTCTTCCGCATGTGTAACACTACTTTACGATTGTAAAATAAACTCCCATTTCGCCAGAAAGCGAGACCCAAGTTCGAAATCTCGGTGTCATCTTCACTTCGGCTCTTGTATTTCGTGATGATTTTGCAAAAAAATGTAAGAAGGTTTATAGAAAAGCAATCGCTGTAGCCCTCAAACATAACAGCTAAAAACGTTATGTAACGACGCACTCGCAAGAAGCTACCTGGAGTATATTTTTTTATATTATAAGATTGCATACAAGTAGATGGTCTGATGGAAAAGACAACTTTCGCAAATAGACACCAAAGAAGTTAATGGTGCGTTGCTATCCTTGTGGCAGATCTTGAAACTCCTTTGACCCAAGCTATTGGAACCGTTAACAAAGCCAATGAAAAAAGACTTATTTACTTAACATGTGAGTAAATAATTTTTGATAAATTATTTTATATATGTAGTTAGTTGTCGATGAGTCTTATTGTTAGTTAATTAATGTATTATATTCATTAGTACCATCCTGTCGAATTGAGAAATATCCTGTTCAGAAAGGTGGGTGAGAAATAAATAAATAAACTCTCCTCACCGCTTAGTAATGTTTCGTATATTCCCACATTGGTAGAGTCCACGAAAAGGAACCACCGTGCTAATGGTCCGAATTAAGTAATCAAATTTCTATACATCGCATAAACATAGTCTAACATATTTTCTGTTTCTGAACGTAATAAACGTATGCATGGGCGTAAAAGTTAGAAACTTCTGGTTGTTTTTAACAGAGATTTACAAGTTTCAAGTAGACCTCTCTCCGGTGCAAAATTGTTCTGTCTCCACTGTACAGTTAAAAAATTATTACAATGTGCAATGTGGAGGTATATAGAAATAGAGCGTGAGCAATACTTGCACCATGACTGATTAACATTCAATCACATATATTGCTAGGTTTTTGTATTATAAGATAGCAAATCAGCAGATGGGTCGCTTGATCGAAAGACTCGCCTATAGACACCAAAGATGTTAACGGTGCGTTGCGACTTGTGGCGAGGTCTAATTCAACGTGCATAACTTTACCAGCTACATTACCCTCCAAACTGGAACACGACAGTAGCAAGAACTGATGCTATTGGGGCAGGAATAGGTAAGGCGGTGGTACCAGACCCGGGCTAGACAATACAGAACTCTACCTCCAAGTAGCCACGATGGTAGTGACTAGCATAGCTAATCAGCCGCCTTTTATGACTTGCCTGGTAGAACGGCAGTTGGCCTATTCTTCAAAGGAACCCTGACCAACACGTAATATTTATTTTAATTATTGACATGAACTTGGCTACAACTATTAAACGTCTTATTTTAATCTCACAAAAACTCTTTATTTTCTCGGTATAAAAGATAATAATTTAATCTTATTTATTTAATCAGACATGGTCTAGTTAAGTATATAACTATGCAAATCGGTCCAGCCGAAGCCCACTCCGTGATGAAGTTCTTGCAATTTTTTTACAAAAAATGCATTTCCCGGTCCGGACAAAAATAATATAATAATATTCACCGGACAAGTTACACTTACTGATCTAACCCTAAAGTAAGCAAATTATTTGTTTGTGTTATGGATGTTAGTCAACGATATTAATACATAGAAATACATATATAAATACCAGAATATATTTAATAAACACCCAAACCCGGAAATACAAACATTTATGCTCATCACACAAATGCTTGTCCCTGTCGGGATCGAACACGAGCCCCGTTGATTGCGTAGTCAGGGTCGCTAACCACTCGACCAACGGGGCGGTCATAATGTAATAATCAGCAAATAACATAACATATACTTACACACAATTTCATGCAAATGCGTCAAGCTATTAAGACTTGTTACAACAATCACAATCTGTCATAAATATCGGTTTAAAGAATTTTACTTCTCGAAAGAACATTACAATTGTTCACTTAATAGAGAAATTTTAACAAAGTTTATATATAAACATATAAAATATTTTAAAATATAAGTTGGTGCCTCTCGGAACTACATGCATTATTTAACAAATATCTACTTGTTCAATTAAGTGTGATCGTAATTTTAATTTAAAATCATTTAAATTTTGAATATTTTTAATATACTTAGGTAGATTGTTATATAACTGTGCTCCCTCAAATTCAACAGTTCTTTTACCATAAAGCGTTCTAATTTTAGGTGGTTCTAAATTATCTTTTTGTCTAGTAAAATATTTATGATTTTTTTTCTTTAAAGTAATTTGCGAATGTATGTTATGTATTAATACTTTTCTTATTAATAGACATATATTATAAGTATATAATTGTTGTATATTTAATAATTTAGTTTTAAAATAAATTAAGTTGGTAGATGTTAAATAGTTAAAATTAAAAAGTATTTTAATCAATTTGTTCTGTGTGATTTGTATATTTTTTAAATTAGTTTTGGCTGCTTGGCCCCATATTTGTATCAAGTACTCTAGATGTGGCTTAACAAGAACATTATATATAGTATAACGCAGTTTATAGGGAACATATTTTGGTACATTTCGTAGCGCTCCAGTCAGAGGAATAATTTTAGATCGTAAGTAATCTATATGTGCTTTAAAAGTTAATCTACGGTCTAATATTAATCCTAAATACTTTTCATGATTAGATTTTTGAATTATTTTATTATTTATAGTTAATGGAGTAAAATCAGTAATCTTTTTATTTTTAGCAGAGCAAACAATGTATGAGGTTTTTGCAATATTAATAGTTAATAAGTTTTGAGTTAACCATGTATGTAATATATTAAGATCTTTTTGTGCTTCGCTAATCACACTTTGTATAGAATGTCCAAAATAGACAAGGCATGTGTCATCTGCGTAAAGTGATGTATATCCTGATAGTCCCACGTTACTTATGTCATTAATATATATCAAAAACAAGAGTGCCCCTAAAACTGATCCCTGCGGAACTCCATACGTTACCTTTACAGGTTGACTTTCATAGTAATCTATTTTAGTTATTTGGCTTCTGTTAGTAAGATAAGACTTAAATATATTAAACGCTTTATCCATAATACCAAGGTTTTTTAGTTTGTTTAATAAGATAGGGTGGCTCACAGTGTCAAATGCCTTTTTTAAATCTATAAAAACCCCCAATGCAATTTTCTTTCTGTCAATATTATTTTTTAGTTTTGTCACAAGGTCAATAGTAGCCGATAAAGTGTTTGATTTAGGCCGAAACCCATATTGATGTTTATACAGAAAATCAATATCAGTCAGATGTGTAATTAAGCGTTTATATAGAAATTTTTCAAAAATTTTTGAAATTACTGATAATACAGAAATTGGTCGGTAGTTTCCGGGATCAGTCTTAGATCCCGCCTTGTATATCGGTGTGACTTTTGCTATTTTTAAGCTGTCCGGTAATGTACCCTCTGTTAAGCATCTGTTTATACATTTGTTAAGGTTTTTGACGATGAGGTGTTTAATGCACTTTATGGTTTTAGTTGTAATCCCATATATTCCGCAGCTAGTGTTCGAATCTAAGTTGTCGATTATTTTAATTAATTCTTCCTCTGTACAAGGTTGTAACCCACGAAGTGAGGGGTAGTTATTTTTGAAAAGTGTGTGATTAATGTTTTGCAAGTTATTTGATATATTAATTTTATTAGCTAGATTAGCGCCAATAGTTGCGAAGTATTCGTTGAACGCATTGCAAATATCATTTGTATCTGTTATAACTTAATTATCAATAATTAATTTAGAGGGAGAACAGTTATTTATATTTTTATTTTTAGCTAGGGTATTAATGAGCTTATACATTTTTTTGGGGCTCTTATTGCATTTGTTAAAAGAATTAAAATAGTATTCCTTTTTTGACTATCTATTATTTTTCTAGCTTTTTCTTTCTCTAGTCTAAATTCTGAGGCTAATGTTACATTTTCCGGATTAGTTTTATATCTATACCATGAACAATTTCTTTTATTAATACTATCGATTACTGTTTTATTAATCCAATCTTTTTGTGGCTTATTTAATACTTTATATTTATTTATTGTAGCTGCAGTTATATGTTTTTAAGAAATGATTCAAATTGACTATAATCACCTTCCTCCATTAAAGTTATATCTCTTTCTATGTTATTATGCAATGAAGTGTAATTGACGGCTTTATACTTTATTTTGTTATTTGCTATTTTAGGTGATTTTATTTCCAGATATATTTGTTTATGATCTGAAAGAGATGCTTCAATCATAGTAATGTTAAGAAATATTTCCCAGTCACACACACACAAACACACACATGGTCTATAATACTTTTTCTGTATTTTGAGTCCCATGTTGAAAAATTTTCACTGGTATTATTTATTAAGTAGTAGTCTGGTAAATATGGAGGTTTAATTTGTAAAACTGCAAAAATATCTAAATGTATTTGAAAACGGCGATATGTTTTCATTCCGTTTCGAGATTTAGAAGTCTAGAAACTGGTAGACCTTATTTTGTTTTTATATACCATAGGGCAAAATCTATAATTTTCCTACGCATTAAAAATGCTGTAGTTTTAAATAAAAGTGATTAGCTATAAGGATTTCTCGTGTATCAAATCCTAGATCCAGCAAAAAAATGTTTGCTTATTTGATTAAGAAAAGTTTTGAAAGGTACGTAGTATTTTGAAGTCAAGAAAATTTAATTTTATGAACTTGTGCCTCGGAGAGCACGTATAGCTGTTTACCCAAGTTAATAGTGGTAACATGCTTTAGTCGTTAAAGACAGCAAATTTTGGCAACGGCATTCGTGTCTGAAATCCGCAATATTCCTGCTGCAATAACTTCAATGCTTGTCCATCGGGAGAGCCATCTGCTTCTTTGTCATATAATGATATAAAAAAAAACTTATCTCGCTAGCCGTTAAACACTTCATATTTCATTTAAACTGTATTTTGGAAAAAGGGCGTTGTATGATTTGTCTTAATAGTATGAACTAATATTACACGTCATATCGTGAAAATTGTCGCCTCAATGATCAAGCGGCACCAACCGGGTTCAGGGATGTAGGCGCTTGAGGTCCTGAGTTCGAAAGTTGGGTCGAGCTTAGCGTTCTAAATAAAATGTTTAGTTTTTTTTTAAAAACATAATTCGCTCGAGATATGTGATCGACTGGTTGATAGATTGACCGCATGTCACATCATGAGCCAATACTGTCATCTTATGGAACATGGATGCACTAGTTACGCCTCTACCTATTGCGTCGGACAAATGGGCGTGATGGTATTTTGTCCAAATTTGTAAAAATGTTTGCTACTTGTAAATTACCTACTCTAATCATATTGTATGTACTAACATGAAATTTGCTGCACAATGTCTTCCTGGCTTAACGTGGATATATCTTTTCATCTCCAAGAATATAGGGCGTGACTAGTGTTTGATAAAATGTTTTATTTATCTAATGTTATATTTATCTTGTGTATTACGTGACGTCGTCGTTGAAATATTATCCAAATTATCGAATCTCAATTCTGACATTATAATCTCACCGATTCTTATCCATACCTGCAATATTATAAGACTAGATGAAAAGCCGGCTGGCTGACGTTGACCACGTGAGGTACCGTGATTCCCAGGTCGGGCAACTTAAAAAAGTGTTTTTTCAGTTTTCTGATAAACACAGAGTTGCCCGGGATTGGAAAGTGCCCGGTTGGCGATAGGCTTGCCACCTATCACATTTGTGGGACCAAGTATCTTCGGCTAATCATGGATGCAGTTGTGGTACCTCTGCCTACCGCTTTGGGGATACAGGCGTGAAGATACTTTTTTTTAAAGTAACAACCTGTAGTGACGTCTCTTTTCAACTATTACGTTGATTTGGAAGGGACAATACTACAGTTTTGCTATTTATTAGTTTCGACTCTTTTATGATCGAACAGAAAATAAGTTTCACGGTAATCTATGCTCTGTTCTACGATATTTTAATAAATGCTCAAGCTATCTACACCACATATTTATAACCGTTAAAAAGTGTGACCGATTTGTCTGTCAACACCGTTGGAGTTTTAATCACGATTTTAACAACATATTCGATAATCCGAATTTTACGTTTAATTATTATTTATTTTAAGTTTTAAATTATTTTTTTTATTTTATTTTAAATTATTTTTATAGTTTTAAAATTCAATCGAGTCTATCGAATCCCTTGACGAAATTATTAATATAGATTATATTAATAATTTCGTTAAGGGATACGACATACGAGTTTTACTGATATTTTGCCTTTGAATGTAACTATAACTAAAATAAAATATGAATATAATATATTAAACGTCTTTGTTCAAATTACATGAATTCATTTAACCCCAAAATTAAACAAAAAGTTGCTTATTTTATTTGTTAGTAAACAATAAAAATACAGTTATACAAGCTGAAACTTTAGTAGATATTTGTATGTCTACATATTATGTCTTCATTTCTCAGAAATGAAATGAAAATATGCAATATGTTAAACCCAAATAGACTACATATTATTATGTACATGCCACTGTCGAGAATCGGACCCATAGTTCTACCGATTGCTTATTTTGGGTCACTAATCATTATAATTTTATCTAAAAAGTCAGAGTAGCATTTCGAAATTTGAAAAATTGCCCTTTATCAACCTGCTGCTTTACCTTTATCAAGCTGTGATTGTTTAAGTTGGCGCATATGATAGAAAATATGTAGCGAAATTGTTAAAGCTGTGATTGTTTAAGTTGGCGCATACGATAGAAAATATGTAGCGAAATTGTTAAAAAAAAAATATCTGAGCGAAATAGATTCCTAGACCAAGTATGCAGTTTAAATATTTACTTTTACACGCAAATTTAATTTTTTTTATTCACATCAGATTTTTTTACGGGATCAGCAAAATTATTTATTTTTATTTATTAGTTATTTGTTTAGTAGGTATATGAGTGTTACAAAATTTAATAAATGTTACTCAAGTCATGAATACCTAATCGCCAGGAATTTCAGTCAAAAGTTGGAATTTCCAAGATCAAAACTACTGGTTTGGAAAATACAGATTCAAAACCAGTTTTAAAATGTGTTTACGGGGTATATACTGCATAATTATTTGGTCTAAAAATAAAAACAAAATAAGAGCCACTAATTCTGTAGGTCAAATGGAAATATTTGGTGCTAGTCGATAATAATAAAGGTGCTATTAATAAAAATGTTAACATATCTTTGCATTTTCTATCGCATATATTTCAGGAAGTATTTTTCGAAACAGTTCGAATTTGTTTCTGTCGCTGAGAAGCGGATATCACATTAAGCTTTATCGACACCATATCGAATATCTAGTAATCTACAACTGTGGGATTCTTAAGGCTCTTTTAACACCAAATTGCAGGCAGGCGTTTTAGAACGAAAGTGACTTAGGGAACATTATTTTTTTAAACGTTCACACCTAATAAGACCTTAACGGCCAGTTCCTGTTTAAGCAAACGCAAACTATTTTTAACAAGCAGTTAATCTGTGTTTAACAATTTGCTTGTAAATCAAATGTGTGAAAATGATGTTATACAGAGATAATCGGCCGTAAGTGTAGCAAATTTCCATTGAAGATTCCAGATCGTTTACTACAAAAAGAACTACGCTCAGAGCCAGCACCATTATGGTTTATACCAGTATTAATAATATTTCAGTTAAGTAACGCTTAGTTTTCGACGCTAATATCATTAAAAAGAAAGATTATTTGTAACCATAACTACCACCAACCAACCGCCAAACCTGTGAATCGTAGTAAATCGGAAAGTTTATAGTCCTTCGGTTCACTCTGTCAAACCCTCTAGGCAACGGCGTGATGACACTTGAAACGTACTGAATGATGTTAATGGACAATCGCTGTTTATAAGCGAAGCTGGGGCCAATAAAAATATTATGAGGGTACGTTGGAATGTTTTTTTGACCGTGTCAATCAGGGTTCTTTATGCAGAATAGACCATCTGGCGTCATGTCAGGTTGCTCGTAAGGGACGAGCGAAACTTAATTAACAGGTCACTTGTATTATGATAGAGTTCTGTGGTTTACCGAGGTTAATGTAAACTCCTTGCCTTTTATCACCGTAAGGTCAGTATTTGTTGCTGTTATTTTTCAAATTTGAAGAAAGCGGGAATGGTATATTACGTTTTTGGCCTTATATCTCCTACACGAATAACAAATCATTAAGACGTTTAATATCTACATATGAGCCGGTGCTATTTCTTGCTAATAAGAGAGTCATCTGCTTGTCGCTGCATTTGAAATAATCATTATAAAATATTATTTTCAAATGTTAACGACTAGCTGATCCATGCAGCTTTGCCCACGAGTACATCAACATGTCGTAGTTACAGTTTTTCGTACATTTTCTAAATCCCCTATTACAGCCACTTCAGGGTTGATTTTTGAAAAAAGACAATTTATGTTGGATCCCGAATTCACAACTACGTCCATGCCCATCAAAATCGGTTTGACAGAAGCCATGAAACCGTAACTGATTACAGATTATCGCATTTATAATATTAAGTAAGTAAATACTCTTAATATATGGACGGAGTTTATAAAGTGCTAAAATTTTTTACCACAAAAATTCCTATTTACTAAATACTTCAGGAAAATTTTGATAACACGTTGTTCCTTTAAAAGCTATCCTGTTTTGGACGAACTAAATCTTTTAAAGTAAGAAAATGTATCCATCATAGCTCTATTTTATACTTCTATGTACATTCAATTCGACTGAAGCACCGTAACTAAATCCTCCAATAGATAAAATACTTTAGATGATTTTATATCAATTTAAAGTTAAATATATTATTAAAATAAGCTTTATTTTTTGGCCAATAAGATCTCTTTTCTAATAGAATCGTCTATATTAAAACGCATAAGGATATTCTAAGTATTTTATTCTCGCAATTGACAGGGAATTCACCGGTCTACCGTCAAAGCAATGAGGTAAAACCTAAATTCTTACCATAGTACACACAGAAAACATATATAGATAGCACACGCAGAATACCTATGCAACCTCTTTTCAACTTTATTAAGGTTACTAACTCTGTAAATGTAGGATCTACCTGCGGTCAGCGTTTTCTGTACGAATAAAAGAAAAATTTGGAAAATCCAAAAGTGCACGCCTCGTTTACAGGTAAACACTCGGTTTACAGGTTAATAATTTCACTACTATTTAATTAAATATGTTTTTTTAATTAGTTTTTTTATATATCACATAGTTTATTGATTCAGGCGTTACTTTGTGGAAATCCGTAAAGTAACGCCAGAATGAAAATGAAAAGCACACAGTTTATGTACAAACATTATGTACTTTGTACATAAATTATGTGCTTTTGTGCTTGGTGCCGGCGTGGGACGTGAATGTAAAAGTGTGGTGGATGAGGGTGGATAAATTTGCCGCTGGGGTCTTCGTTTTGTCCGGACCATCGTGGACGTCTTTCTATTTGGTGCCATCGCGAAGGATACATGGAATAGTTCGCGATCATAGCAAATTTAATTAATTTCATCTTTTTTATACACTTGACAAATATTTTTATAGTATTAAATGTGTTTATTAAAAGGTATTCTTTGTTCTGTAATTGTGTTCTTATAATATTGTATTAATGAAATATGAATATACTATTATATTATATAGCATATATAGCGTAAGTCCAGAAAAATGTTTAAACTTGACTTATTGAGAGTAGAGAACTCCGCTTGTGCGGTGTGCAAAATACTGTTGATTGACTGACTATCAACGCCAACATGAACAATATAAATCTAAATACAGGGCTCAGCTTATTGATATCTCGTGGTACCGGTTCCAACATAGGCATACATTTCGGAATTCAAACACACACACATGTCTATCGCCGCCGATCCGGCTCCTTGTTTCGGTCTGCTAACACTTGAGATTCTGGTCAAGACATAATAACGGTTTAACATAAAAGATTAAACTCTGGTTTCCGGTTTCGCAGTAACGATCGCACAAACCAAAAAATGTTGCAGCACGGACCAATTACACTAAAATAGATTGTTAGAATCCAACACATACAACATTAAAATCATTGAAATATATAAAAGATTTAAAAGGCCGGCCTTATCATGAAAAAAGCATATGCCTCATTATGATCTTCAGCATAACAAATAAGTGGACCCTGGTAGAATAAGATAATCGCTATTTAGTTTAAAACAACTTAAATATCAAAGATGTTACTGAATAGGCAAGGCACATTTCACGCATCACTGGTTATATCGCTCGTTATAAAATAATTAACGTGTCACATCAAAACCGTCCACATTATATAAAGCGAACGTGATTTAATTTCACGCGGGTGAAGCTACTACTTATGCTTATAATTCGCAGAAATCCATCGTGCGACAGAGAAAAAGCAACAACATTTGAGAAACACTGTACTACCAGCTAGAAGAGAGAATATGTTTAATATGTTACTAATAACGTTACTAATAACTTATAAATAGTAATCACTGCGCGGCGATATAACATACGGAATAAAATACACCCACTATAACAATAATCATCACTCATAAAATATAACGGTCGTGATTTATCACCCGTGATATAACTAACAGTGACAAAAAATAAATAACTTCATGACGTGATAGTGAAATAAAAATAGCTATAATTCCCATCGCTATTATTGAAGCATTGGCGGGCCTCATGTTTAAGTCTTAACTATTATGTCACCCACATATCACAGAAACTATTTGTAATATTAAATGTTAACTCCCCTATTAGTCATTGAAAAATAGATCACCATATCATATTACCTTTTCTAGTAGCAATAGAGTCAGTGTCTGTCGCTGTCGTATCCAGTTGGAGAGCAATGTATGTACCTTGCCAGTAAAAGTATGCATCATTTTCATATCATTGCATAGCAAATAGGCAGACCGCAGATGGCTCTCTTGATAGAAAGCGAAACCATGTCCTATAGACACCATAAATGTAAATTTTGCTATGCTATCCATGTGGCGGTCTTGTAATATTATCAGTGGAATATTACAGAAATTGATCTAACCCCAACGTAAGCAAATTAATTGCTTGTATTAGGTATTAGGGGTGTTAGTCAACGATACTAAAACGTAGAAATACATATATAAATACTGTAACATACATATAAACACCCCACAGAAATACATATTATGCTTATCACACAAATGTTTGTCCCTGCTGGGAATCGAATCAATCGAGGGCGGCGGTTTTATTTATTATTTATGATTTTAATCGACGATCTTTTCTAATCATCCGAAGTACCGTCTGCTTGTTTGCTATATTCGGCAACGGCGGCAATAAATTATACGACTGTATGTACTCAAAAACAAATTTGTTTAAATAATATTATTTAAGTCAACGTTTATCAAGACATCACGTCACGCCTCTGATACGAGATTATGTGATCTCTATCATGCACCATGCACGTACCTTCAAAAATAATATTAAAGTGTCAAGACTGAAGATATGTGAGAATCGATGAATCACTGTTGATTATTTACACTGAGTAGGTTACCTGGAACACCGCGATATGCCACTTTTTAACATATTAAGATATTTGTTATTACCTAACTACATACAAATAGTCCAACCCGACCTACTCGCTGTAGCAAGTAGGTGTTCTGTAGAACAAACTACGAGCTATGAATATAATGATCTTCAAATAGATAGTTTGTATAAGGCCTTTGGACTAGTTTCGCTGTGCAGTCAGTTGTAGGTGTTGCAGTTTCATTGAAACTAGCTGTGAGAGTGCGTCAATTTTGATAGATTTAAAGCTACGTTACTGTGAATATACATGGAATAATATACTGTTACGTACTCGGGTTTGCAATTGTAAGAAAACACCACTTATATTAAATCCGTGTATTTACACAACACAACACAACGTAATACTAAAATACACTTTACACCCTAGTCACTCGCTATACTATCACTGAACTTAGAACACTACACAATAAAACACTTCTCGCTTCGCACTTGGTCACTTGATGTATCGCTCTCGATCGCTTGATAAAAACTGCCCTGCTTTTGTCAACACCACTCTATTTATACGCAGGGAAAAGTCCTAGCTGGATCCAGAAAAATCTAAATGTATCGGGAAACAATGAATCACTTCTTATCGTAAACATGTTATGAGTCATAAATCCTAGTACACGCTACTTTCAACCTTATGCCATATCTCACAGAGGCCATTATGGCATAGCCCAGGTCAACTATTTGTTTGTCAATAGGAGTAGCTATCTCTTTCTTTTATTTCTAGATAATTACCGCGCGCGCGCTCCAACTCTACACGCTTCTAGATTATTCGTAACAATACTAAGGCGCCATGCGGCACCAGAATTAGTACTTTCAGGGACGTGCATCTACATATTATTCTATTAACAATATAAAATTATGCATAAGTAGTACATGGGTATCATGTGGATAAATGTAATATCAAATTGTTTATTGACAATGTGATAACAACTGACAAAAACCTAGAAGCCTTAATTTTTTCTTCAAACAGTAACTTTATAAACCTATATATTTATTCTCATAGAATAATAACGCATAGAAAGCAAGTCGACCCGCGCTGTATTAAGTTATTACAAAGAAGCCTGAAAAGGCTTCTTACGCTCGCCTGCCGTTCAGACAATAGACATGCGACACGTGCCACACGGAGTACAGCTCTTGCAATTTAAAAAAGCGTGAGTTACCGTATGGTTAAAGGCTGTCACCGTGCTACACAAAAGCGTATTTAGGACTTGAAGATCACATTTCACATATAAAAACTACTTGGCATCGGATATTTTTGTATAAAAACCAAACAAATAAATCGTAAATATCTAAGTCGAACGATATTCACAATAAATAAATAAACTCAGACCGCCATTCTGCCACATATGCATCATTTTAAGAGTAAACGAGAAAGATCCTTATGATCTTCGAAAGGAGATCTTGCAGTTTTAGGTTAAGGTTACCACGGCTCCTTACTCAATGAGCTTGCGTTGTTTTATTGCAAAGCTCCCATAACCTCCAGCTCCAAGTCCAAGTCCTGTGTTAAAGTAAGGTGCAGAAAAGAAAAGAAAATATAAAAATACAAATTTATTTTTATAAGCAAAATACCTAATCAAATTTTTTTAAATATATAAACGGGTCAAAAACGCGTTTATATATTTTTAACAACCATAGTAGAACGCGTTAGTTTAAAAGTTCATACTTAATCAAATGTGTCTATCGGACTTTAAATCCTCTACACCGCTTATAATGACTTTGGTGCCGACGTTATTGGAGTAGGTACGAATCTTTTGTGTCGCAAAAATCTAAAATTAATTAAGTGTTTCAAATTATGTTTATAATAACATTATTTAAATAGGTACACTTATAGGTATTGTAAAGGTACGAGTATCTATACATATAATAAAATCGTAGGAAAGTCAATGTATAATATATAATGTATGTCCGGGGTAAACTCAAAAAGTACTGCATGGATTTACTTCAAATTTTGCATGAATATTACTAACAGGTCGGGTCAACATATAGGCTACATATTATCACGCTATTACCTACGGGGGAGGAGCTGTGCGGAGTAAACGAAGTCCGCGCGAACGAAGTCGCGGGCAACAGCTAGTATTATATAGTATGACATGAGTTATTTGATAGTCAGCCCAATATTTTAAAAATTTTTTTTTTGAAATGCACTAATTTCACACTTATAATATGAAGTTGACAACAAGTGCGATCTTATCGTTAGTAGGAACGATAGTAATTATTCGGATAAACATTGTAAACTATACTCAATATAATATGTTAAAAGAAATTAATTATATTTTCTTTGTAAACTGCACATTTTGCGATTAGAATAAAATATTACTCATCTCGTGAAGTTTTTATTAATAACACTTAAAAACATGGACGTTATACAATATACTTTTTGTGAAAAAAAATATTTAAAATTGGAATAAGACGCGTGTGGAATTAAAACACTATAAATTTTTCATTTGTTTATTTTAAGCGTCATTGAATCAGATAACTGTGTGTAAATACTTATGAATACTTTGATTTTACACATAACCAAAAAATATAAATTATTTTCATTACCCATCATCAAAGTATTTTTGTAAATTTGTATTAGTATTTTTTTTTAATTTTGTTTAAATACTTGATTACACAAAATCATTACAAAGGCGTAACTTCTTGCTATTATTTATGAAGCATTTTCTCACAGTTTACCTTAATTATTATGAAGTACAGTGATAAAGTGATTGATTAGAAAGTCAACCGATAATGTCAACATAATTTTAAAGATAAGTTATTAAATTATACCTATTTTTAATTGATATACTACGCTTTCTGAATTTTCGTTCGAAACAAATAGTATAATATGGCGATGATGTTATTTCTGCCAGGCAGGAATGTAGACAATAACATCATCACAATAGTGTACATATTATACACTTCATATGGGCACAGAATACATAATAGTACAAGAACAGAAGGAACACTCCGGCAAGTCGTTTAAAGGAATAGGGGCTCTTGCTACTATACAATTAAGTTGATTTCAGATCGCGCGGCGCTAGATTACCTACAGTTATATTTACCTAGAAGTTGCATCTCTTTCTATCGCGTAACTCTTATGCTTTCTAATGAAATCAGGGTTGACTCAAAGATCGCCTATAGACACCAAAGATGTTAATGATGCGTTGCTATTTGTGTAGCGGGATGGCAATGCTATATACATAAGTCTACCGCCCAACTTTAACCTCCAAAACGGAACACGATAATGACAAGCATTGACGCTATTGCGGCAGGAATACCTAAGTAAAGCAGTGGTACCATATATACGGGTGAGACAATGTGGAATTTATTTATTTTATTTATTTAAATACTTTATTGCACATAATGGTACAAAGGCGTAACTAAATACTATTAAGCATTTTCTCACAGTTTGCCTTCCGTAATGCTGAGAGAAAAAACTTGGGTAGTGCATAATAAAGACCACCTAGTAGTCACAGTGGTGGTGACACCAATAGCCAATCGGTCGCCTTTTACAATTTGCCTGGTATAGCGGCAGTCGCTCTATTCTTCAAAGAAACTGACCAACACGGTGAAAACTGAATCTTGTTATTAATTAATTAATGAAAAAATATAATTTATGGCGCATTTCAAGTTGTGATACTAGGGCATGATAAATCGACGGAATTCTTACCTATAGTACTTGAAACCTACTTATAAGAATTTATGAGTAAACTAAACAAAACATAAATATTCAATACCTTTTAGAATCTTTCGATAAAGCAAAAAACAAAAACTTTGAATCCCTCTGTTTATTGCGACAGCCATTCACGCAATAATTATTTGTATTACGATTCCCCATTTTATAAAAGTACCTACAATTATAAGCTTTACGTTACGACGACGATCGGCCCCGACTGATTTGCAATGCCGCGTTGTCGCGCGCTGTAGGTGCTTATCGCGGTAGGTATAGGCGAGTGTCAGAGGCCCTGATATGGGTTAGAGATCAACAAAAGCGAAAAGCGTAGCAAATGACGCGTAACGTAACATAAGTCCCCGTTCTTGTTAGAGATCAACAAAAGCGAAAAGCGTAGCAAATGACGCGTAACGTAACATAAGTCCCCGTTCTTGTTAGAGATCAACAAAAGCGAAAAGCGTAGCAAATGACTCGTAACGTAACATAAGTCCTCGTTCTCGTATTAGTGTGTGTCCTTTTAAGAACATCGGTATTCTAAGAGGCTTTTGTAAAAGACGAATAAGGCACAAGCGCTGGTTAATACGAGTCAATATCGTCTTATATATTTTGCCATGGAGCGCTAGTGCTCATCAATCTCGTGTTTCAGTTTAAAGAGTAAAGTCCTAATAAACGTATGCAAGGGGCATTTTAACCTGCCACACGAATAGCAACATACCATTTACATTTGGAGTGTGTAACGATAGAACACGCTTGCGCACAGATATCTTATAGCGCCAACGTTAACACATTCTATCACGCAGCATACACGTGAATTTCTAGTATATAAGCTTAATGTAAAACCCAGTTAAATTACAGTTAGTAAAACACATTTATCAACCGATGTGTGACTGTCATTTAGTCGACGTAATAGAGTGCCTATAGGCATCGTGTTATGTCACAAGATAGCAAACAAGCAGATGTGTCTCCTGATGGAAATAGACAACAACCGCGTTGGTCCCGGCCTCCTTTGTAGAATAGGCCAACTGCCGTTCTGCCAGGCAGGTCGTAAAAGGCGACCGATTGGCTATCGAGTCACTACCATCGTGGCTACTAGGTGGTAGAGTTCTGCATTGTCTCGCCCGGGTCTGGTACCACCGCCTTACCTATTCCTGCCGCAATAGCGTCAGTGCTTGTCGTTGTCGTGTTCCGGTTTGGAGGGTAAGGTAGCCGGTAAACTTATGCATGTGGCATTATACCTCGTCACAAGATAGCAACGCACCGTTAACATCTTTGGTGTCTATAGGCGATGGTTGACTCTTTCCATCAGGAGACCCATCTGCTTGTTTGCTATCTTATGACATAAAATAAATAAATAAAAAATACATAAATAGACACTAAATATAATGTTGCGTTGCTATCCTTAATATGGCAGGGTCTTAATGTCACACGCATAAGTTTACCAGCAGCCTTATCCTCTAAACTAGAACACGACAATGACAAGTACTGAGGCTATTGCGGTAGGAATAGGTAGGCGGTGTTAACAAGCCCGGGCGAGGCAATGCAAAACTCTATCACCTAGTAGCCACGATGGAAGTAATTCACATAACCAATCATTCGCCTCTTACGAACTGCCTGCAGAACGGTAGATGGTCTATTCTTCAACGGAAACCAATACAAACACGGAGTGGTTTCCATCAAGAGAGCTATCTGCTTGATTACTATTCTATGATATAATAATTTAAACAGTAAAACTGAAACAATCGACTTCTCATTTCCCCTATCTCTGGAATCCTGCATCAGATCTTTACTAAATTTAAATGGGACTTTAGAAATGAGATTTTCAAAATCTGTTAATAAACCAACGGTTCTGAGGTAACAAACATAAAAACAGCCAAATTAATGACCTTCTTTTTGGGGAATCGGTTGAATAAAGAAATATTCGGTTGAATATGATATGAATATGATAGTAGAAGCCAATATGTTTCCGCTAGAAAGCAGTATTTGTTATCTTGCTATGCTATCCCGCACTTAAAAACTGTAAATAAAATATGTAATATTGTATGGCGTTTTCGTAAAACATTACATATTAAATATTATCTTAAAGACACTGTTAGTAACTGTTATCTCATTGTGTAGGTAGGGCATCGTATTAGATAAGATTGGATCTACATAGGAAGAGGGAAGTAATATTAACATTGAAAAGGGAAGCTGACAGTAATCTATTTTAAATAAACCGATAACAACATTCTAGTGATATATTAAAAATAACGTTATGGAATTTTTACTAAATTGAAGGATTTTTTTATATTAACAATAACAAGATTTCAGTAATCATGGTTTTTTCATTGTTTAATTTTTCTTGCACTACAGATTAATTAATTTGAATTTTAAGTCAGATAATTTGTTGTAAATAGGTTTATAGTTTTTTATAAAAATACTAGGTGACCAGTGCAGCTTCGCCGGCGAATAAATAATCATATTATGGTAAAGTTTTTCAAACAAAAACAAGAAAGACAGACATATGTACTTTCGCATAAAAACATACAGACTTTTACATTTATAAAATTACTAGCTGTTGCCCGCGTCTCCGTCCACGCGAACTTAATTTACTGTGCTCCTACTGGTCGTCGCGTGATAATATATAAGGTCGGGGCAAAAGTATTTTCGTATTGTTCATACAAAGGAAAATATTTTTTTAAGTATAATTTTTTATTTATTTATAATATGTATACGCCGTTTTGATCGATGACTTGTTGTCATCTTGTGGGTAGTGCCATGATCCCATTCCTGTAGAAATTTTTGAGATTTCTGATTAAAAAAATCTAACAGGTAGTGTTCACAGTGGTCTGTTGAGGTTAGCTTTATGCTTCCTAAAGAGTTTAGCAATGACCGAAATAGGTGGAAATTTGATGGAGCAAGGTCAGGCCTATACGAAAGATGCATCAACACATCCCAGCCAAGCTCTCTCAATTTTTGCAGCGTGGCTATAAATGAGTGCGGTCTGGCGTTGTCATGGTGGAACACCACGCCCTTCCTATTCACCAGCTCCGGCCGGTTTTTCTCAAAGCTTTTTTTAACTTATCAGTTGTTGACAGTAGAGGTCAGAATCGATAGTTTTACCCGGTGGCAAAAGCTGGACGAGTGGACGATTCCTTTCCAATCCCACCATACACATAGCATCACTTTGTTTCGAGTCAGGCCGGGTTTTGCCACGGTCTGTGGGGCTTGTCCATGCTTCGACTACGATCTTTTTCACACATTCTTATCGTAAGTCACTCAATTTTCGTCACCCGTAATCAAATGTTTAAGAAATGGTTCGGAATTGTTACGTTTCAACAAAGAATCGCAAATTGAAACAGTTGCATTAGGTTTCTCTCAGTGAGATCATGTTGTACCCAAATGTCAAGTTTTTTCTTGTACCCAGGCTTTCGTAAATGACGTAAAACTGTCTTATAATCAAGATCCAGTTCTTCAGCAATGTCGTAGTTACTAATATGTCGATCTTGCTCCACTTTCTTAAAGATGGCAATGATTTTATCTGTGACAGGGCGTCCAAAGCGAACCTCATCTTTCACACTAAGTTTACCAGACTTAAAACGCTTGAACCACATTTTTGCTACTCTTATTGATACCGCATTAGATCCGTAAATCGCAAAAATTTTATTCGCGGCATTCGTTTTATTTTTACCTTTTTTGTAATAAAACTTTGAAATGTACCGAATTTCTTCGTCACACACGTTCATATTGTTTGCTTAAAAAATAATTGAAAAATGGCGGGAACTAGTTTTTTTTAATTTATTGCATCTTCATCAGCCTCCGCTAGTATCGGGATTCTAGGAGTCGACATATCGAATTACGTTCAGTTTCGCGGTCATTTGGAAGGTAAGGCTAAATTAGCCTCCAAAAAGCTCGGTGTGCTCAGCAGAGCGAGGCAGTACTTCTTGCCGGCCCATCGCCTTCAACTTTATAAGGCTCAAATTCGGCCCCACATGGAGTACTGTTCTCATCTCTGGGCCGGAGCTCCTCAGTACCAGCTCCTTCCTCTTGATCGCATTCAGCGTAGAGCGGTTCGAATCGTTGACGACCTGGCTATTTCGAAACGGCTCGACTCTTTGGCATTGCGCAGAGATGTTGGCTCACTCTGTGTCTTCTATCGTATCTTTCATGGAGAGTGTTCCGACGAGTTATTTGGATTAATTCCTGCCGCCGAATTCCATCATCGGACATCGCGTCAAAATTTGAAATTCCATCCTCACCATCTCGATGTCTGGAAATCCACAACTGTTCGTTTCTCTCGACACTTTTTGCCTCGCACTACTTTGTTATGGAACCAATTACCGGCAGGGGTGTTTCCAAATGGTTACGACTTGGGGGCCTTCAAGAAAAGAGCTTACTCATTCTTAAAAGGCCGGCAACGCAACTGCAAGACCTCTGGTATTGTGGATGTCCATGGGCGGCGGTGATCACTTACCATCAGGTGCACCTCCTGCTCGTTTGCCCCCTCTTCTATAAAAAAAAAAAAAAAATCTTCAGAATGTGACATTTAATAGTGTTAAAACCAGGCAGTTACATTCAGTACAGCTAAAGAGGTTTGATTACTAATATTACTAATAATACATTCAAAATACAAAAATACTTTCGCCCCGACCTATTATATATATATATATATATATATATATATATATATATATCGGTTCCCATGAACAAGGTCATCTACTATTCTGCCAGGCAGTTTGTAAACGGCGAATATATGAATGGCTATAAGTGTCACTACTACGCGAGTACTAGGTGGTAGAGTTCTAGAACGTTTTGCCCGGGTGTTTGGTACCATCACCTTACCTATTCGCAAAACAGCAATATGAGTGTAAAGCATTAACAAACCCTATTAATCTTATTGGTATAACATATTAAAAAACATGTTTCATTACTAAATACTATGTCTGAATAGAAGTGTGAGTTATCGCATGTAAAATGGCACTATTTCTGTGAAATATTCGTATTAAATGCTGATACGAATGAATGATAAAGGAATAAGACATTATATTAATTCTTACTAATAACTGCATTTTATAATAATCGAGCTATAGTTTAGATTATTTTTATATTTCTGTAATGATAATTATAATAAAAAAAAAGGAAATGTGTAGTGTTGGCGCTAGCGTAGGTAGATATACCAAATCTTACATACCTCAGTTGGTTCTCTATTATCAATGTAGATCAAATAGTTTTGTACTTAAATAACGCTAACAACTATAACAGTGTTTTAAATGATATTTATTAATATATTCTTTGACGCAGAAATAAAATGTAGATTAAAACAGGAAATTTAAAAGTTCATCAACATTACGGTATTTTTATTACTTAAGGGTATTTCCTTTGACGTCATGTAAAAATTACAACACTGTGAACAGGTAAAATGGTGTTGCAAATAAATCGAGTTATTAAATCCTAATTTCGATATACGAACTACGAGTACAGTTGTGGTAATATTATCTGTGCAATAATTTCATATTTGTTCGCATTGACTCGTCAGTCCCTTAAATTTATTAAACCATCCGTAAATAAATTTAGTTATTGTATTGAAACAAAACTGTGTTAAAAAACTTTATTTTATTCTTTGACATGTTAGCTAACACTGAGCACACTGCTTGCCATCTTGTCTGGCGTTGATGTTACAGCCCTTAAATCTATCAGCCCCTAAAGACAAAAAAACTGAAACCAATTGACCCTGCAGTCATCCCTGAAACTTCCCGCTAATTGAGGTATTTCAAGCTTAAAGGAGTGAAACCTATAACATATATATTTTCAGTTCAAACGTTTAGTTTGTTAAAAATGACAGTAGGTAAGTATATTGATTTTGGAAAAGCTATATATTTTGAAAACGATAATCGAGTTTGATCGCTTCAAAGGCATTCATCGCAATTTTATAGATCTGAAAGTTGTTTTGACTAAATAAGCGATAGGTTGAAAAATGTCAAAGTAATGTCAAAAACCTATTTTTTCAAAAATTGACATTTTCGACAAATCCCACAATAAATTGTCAAATTTTGATCCGATTAACTGTACTTGACGCAGTTTTTTTGTGGAAAGTAGTTTATTAGATTTCAACTTAACCGATATATTAATTAGCCTAATAGCATTGATAAAAAAAACCCAAGATGCACAATCAGTGTCTCAAAAAGTCCTCTAAGAATGAGCGCAAAATTTAAAATTGTGCGCTCATTTCAAATAGAATCGTGTCGATCGCGTCACTGTCAATTTTATTAATTTTTGTACATTGGTTTTTAAAACCAACTATAAATCTTGCGCTTAAAAAAACATATGTTTTTGCCATATGTATAACTACTTAATGTGAAATTCGGGACAGTTTTGAGTGTCAGTTTTGTTCGGAACTATGCATCTTGGGTTTTTTATATCAATGCCTAATAGTTATTTTGATACAAATTTATGTCATATTTAAAAATATGACATAATTTTGTTGTGGACAATATAATTTTGATATTTGAAAAACTGTAACTTTTGGAATCGATTTTGATTTTTTAAACGACATTAGACGTAATTTTTAAGTTCTACAATGTGTAAAAAAAAATCAAAAATTGATTTGATGAAAAATCTTGAAGCTATTTCAAAAAACCACTTCTTTCAAAAGTTTTTGGAACTGTTAAAAAACATTGTTTTCCCGGAAAAAAATAAGGATTTTTCAAAATTTCTCAAATTTCTTAGGCCAAATCGGATCAAAACTTTTAGAAAGTCTAAGTTTGACAGAACCCAATCAATTGTCATCAACCACGTTTCAATCGGTCAAACCGTTCAAAAGTTATTCAATTCAAAGGTCAACGTTCATACATACATACCAACATCGTCTTGAAAATAGTCGCAAAAGGTTTGTAGGAACTTAAAAACGTGGAGATCTGGTGAAACCTCGATTTTCGAAAATCGGGTCAAAATCAGTATCTTCCTTATCTACATACGTAGCAAAAATTAAAAAAACCTTACACACATAAATGATGATTTAACTTCTGATGCTTGATCGTGAAGCGAAGCAAAGTGCAGCGAAAATCAGTTCAAAATGTTGTTCATACACATAGACGTATTATTTATCCTTAGACAAAAAGACACAACTGTATCTATTAATAATTAATATACTACAAAAAATTAAAGGAACCAATCTGGAGAAAGGTATAAAAGCTGACGCAACACGCATGCATTGTTGGTAATGCGTTGTGCGTTGTAGTTTTTAATAGATTTGACCGAGTTAGGCGGCAACCGACGGCAACGGTCAAGGGCGGCCATTCTATTACGAAATCCGTCGGATCTCACTTTTGATGCGATTCCTAGAAGAGCGAATAAATTGACATTATGAGGAAGGCTAAAAACCTTTAGTGAGTTGTGACATAATATTAACAAAAAAAGAGTTTACAGTTTCTTCCCATCTTAGTTCGGATCCTTTTTTAAACAATGAAATAACCGTCTTCTATAGCTTTGTCTATTAGCTGTGTGGTACCCAGCTCGTAAAATGAGAGCGAAGGCTAAACTAGTTGTTGTAAAAATGTCTACTCCTTGAAAGTGCCTGTAAAGGTTTATTTGAAACCCCGGGTCGCTACTGTTTTTTTTTCTAGATAGACAAATCCCTGTTACATTTGATCGACCCGGGAATCCAATTAGAAACTTCACAACCTGAGCACACACTACTGTAGGCTTACTCCGTGTTAGTCCAGGTCCCCTTATTATCCCCCCCATGGTTCCAAGCCTTGTCGTGGCGGGGGGGCTCAGTATCCGGGGTGCAATCCAGCACCCTGGAGAAGCTAATTGGACCGAGGTGGGCGCTCTCGAACCCCTCTTCTTGAAGAGGGGGTAGAGGTGAGCAGCGCGCTTTGCGCGCATGGGGAGCTTTATGGGGAGCGCGCATAGGGGGCTCTGCCCTCGCCTGCACACAGTGTACGAGGTAGGCCAACCTCGTTAAAAATTGGCCGCGAGGGGAGGGGCACCTGCCCAGGGCTTCTGCCTAGGGTATCTGCCCAGAGGACCTCCGGGTCGTGGGGTGGCGGGCCTCCAAGGCCCGCGGTGCAAAGGTAGGCGCTTTGCCAACCAAGCCAACCTCGTTAAAAAATGGCCAAAGCCGTCCACCGGGGCTGTAAAAAGCCCCGGTCCGAGGCGAATATGGATGCTGGCGGGGTAGTGGAAGAATGCTCACGTGTACCCATCACCCCGCCTACAAAAGCATCGAGTAGGAATACCGCAGGGGTTTTATTGGGTATGGCCGGTCGGTGGAAGCGGGCGAGTCCCACACTCGGGTCGCGCTCAGTGGCCCGGTCGTGCGTAAATGCATTTCCCCTGCGTTACCAAAAAAAAAAAAGTCCCCTTATTATAGACCATCTGTCATTCTGCCAAGCAGTTCGTAAAATATGAACGATTGTCTGAAAGTGTCACTGCCATCTTGACTACTAGGTGTTAGAGTTTCACAACGTCGCGCCTGGGTTTTGGTATCATTACTACCGCAATAGTCACTGTCGTGTTTCAGTTTGGAGTGTAGGAAAGCCGAAAAAGTTATGCATGTGGCACTACCACCCAGTCGCACGGACAGACATGAGACTGACATCTTTGGTGTCTATAGGCGATGTTTGTTTTTCTGTCAGTAGAGCCATCTGCTTTTTTATATCATATAAAAAAAGTTTTACCAATATTGTAAAGATTAATATTACATTAAATATATACCTAAACGTGGGGGGGGGGGGCACTTCGCAGTTCATGTATATTATATAATATAATCGAAAATATAAATAATCTATACTTACGTGTAGGTCATTGACATTGTAATAAGCTGTATATATGTCGCAAGCAAATTCTATAATTCGTATATAAATGGCGTTGTCAGATAGCAAAGATAAATACGTTTTAGAAAATACCTTAAGCAGGGAATTCAGTAGACAGACAAGCCTGCAGACATGCCCTTCGGATTATGCTACTACAGATGTGTGCAAATATCTGTCAAGCGTATTACCGACGTGGGCCGTCCGGCCTATAGTTGCAAAGTCCTGCGGGCATGTCTGCGGGCTTGTCCGCTGGCTTGTCCGCGGGCATGTCCATTTAGTGAATTCTCCACTTTACTCCTAATGTCAAATGTTTTTATTAAATATTATGCGTGACATTTACCGCCGTTGCGCTGTAAACAAATTGCCGCGGCATATTTTTTTAATTACTTATGTAAATCAGATATTTATCTAGAACAAAAACCTTATCCGGCTTCTTTTATAAAAAAGAAATAGGTTTGTAAATTTTCCTATAGGTCCCACACTAGGAAAAAGGGTTCCTTCGATAGTCGGCGATGTCGGAGTTGACAATTGACCAACAATTCGTTCGTCGCCTTCGGCAATTTGATTTGTACATTTGCGTTTATGTATGTATAAATGACGACGCCGTTTGTATAATAGCGAAACCTACAAATTGTCTGCGATATATATAATATCTTTAAATTTGTTTTCTTATCAGCTCTGCTATTGCTGCTGCTCACTATAAGGTAAGCGATATATTATTATGCATAATTTTTGGGGAAACATTGTACGTTAAAATCTCTACGACATCTGTCTATCGGGTTCATGAGTTTATTCTCAATTTGAGAAAAATCGTGCTACAAAGTAACATTATACCTACATTAAACGCCAATAAACTACTTCTTTAAAAAAGTTATAACTTATGATACGAAAGTGGACACGCTGGATGTTTTAAATTATATATTTTTAGGAATTTATAATCTTGCATTTTCGCAAGTCACAGCGTTACAAAACGCTATCACTGTTACCTATTAGTGTTTTAAGTTATTTACGTAATGAGTTGTGTTACGTAGTCGTCCACCTGCCAGGCAACTGTGATTCTGTTACCGGCTTTATTGGCCGTAATGCTTCTATCTTATTACAGTTTGGAGGGTAAGGTAAACTTACGCATATGATTTTCAACCCGCCACGCAAATGACAATATTAACATCTGGTGGTCGACGGTTGTCTTTCCACCAGGAGAGCTGCTTGTTGCTTGATGGCTATCCAAAGAAATATATAAAATTCTGTGAATCGGGTGACCCTACAGGCCATCTCTGAAACTTCCCGTTAAGTTAAGGTATTTTAAGCTCAAAGGAACAAAAACTACACCTAAGCATACATTTTTTCAGAGTTCAAAAATCTAAATTTTGTTATAAATGACAATTCTATTTTTTGAAAAGCTATATATTTTGGAAGCCATATTCGATTTTGATCTTTCGAATAGCATTGAACGCAATTTTTGAGCCCTAAAATGATTTCTTAGCTACATCCATATTAATCCATATTAATATTATAAATGCGAAAGTAACTCTGTCTGTCTGTCTGTTACGCTTTCACGGCTAAACCGCTTTGGATAAAATTTGGTACAAATATAGTTTGAGACCCAAGAAAGGACATAGGATAGTTCTTATCCCGAAAATCCCACGGGAACGGGAACTATGCGGGTTTTTATTTTAGAAATTTTTTCACGCGAAATAAGTCGCGGGCACAGCTACTAAATCTGTAAGATGAAAAATGACGAACTAATATCAAAACGCATTTTTTCAAAAAATTTCGTTAACAAATCCCAAATAAATATATCGATTTTGATCCAATTTTACGCAGTTTTTTAGACAAAATTCAAAATTCAAAATGTCTTTATTGTGTAGGTAAAATTTTTACACTTGAAATATGTCAGTAATTAATAGTTTATGCTTAAAAGAAAAAGTTATTACAAAATAAAATAAAAAAAAAAAACAATACAATAACATAATACAAAAACAAAATACAAAACAAATTAAAATATACTTAATTGGACACATCATCCCAAAAATACATTACTATACCCAATGCACAGATATCTTGTTTGAACAGAAAAGTTGATTAGATTTTTAAGTCGGCCTCGGCCTGAAAGTAATCTTTTTTTTTACAAAACATTAAAGTGGTGAAAATTTATGCATGATCATACATTAAAATCAATGAGTAAACAATCAATCATCTCTTGTTAATGTACCTTTATGGTTGGAATTAAAAAGATATATAGGTATATTTTGAGTGTATATTTCAATAACAAAGAATTATTAAAATAGGACTACTCTGTAAAAGTTATGCGTGGTATAACATAAAAAAATAGAAGCGTCTAATTGAGAACCTTCTCCGTTTTTTGTCGCTTGCAAATATTGTGTAAGTTTTCTCTAAACAACAAAATTTTAATATTCAAAAAGTTGACACATTTGAAAACTTGATTCGATTTTGATTTTTAAAACTGCATTATTTTGACGTTTTTTTAAGCACTAAAATATTGTAGAAGGTCAAAAAAATGATTGATTAAAAATGTTTGAAATTATGTCAAAAAAACACTTTTTTCAAATTTTTTTGTTAACGATAACTCCCAAACGGATAAACCAATTGTGATGCAATTAATGCATTAGACGCATTTTTTTAAGGAATATAACTAATTAGAATTTGTACTTAATCGGTACATTAATCTTGAAATTATATTAAAAAAATACTGTTTCGTCAAAATTTTTTTTGTGGTTTTTTCAAATTTTCTCAAAATTTCTTGAATTGAATTGGTTCAAATTTTCAGGAAGTCCAAGTTGAGCGGAATTCAATCGAATGCCATCAACAGCATTTCGATCGATCAAGCTGCTATTGCTAGATGCTATTGCAGAAGGAATAAGCAAGGCGGTCTATATCAAGTCCGGGCGAGACTTTGCTAAACTTTACCGCCCACGTGTAGGAATTTTATAATGCGGTAAATTGGAACGTGCCAACAAGAATTGCAGTTCATATTTTCATTACGTACACGTTCCATGACAGCTGAATGGTTTCCGAGGAACTGCTCCGTACGGACTTGGCGACAAAATAGCCAACTCCGTCGGCATGCGCCGGAGTCCAGTCGGAGCCGTAAGATCGTCGCAGAATGTGAATAGAGAACTCGCTCAGCCCTAGTCATAGTAAATATAGAAATATAGATCGGTGTTCATCATATGACTAATTTATTATTATTGTTTGAAATGACATCACGAGCCACGTGTAGTCAAATAAACGATTTGTTTTATGTATTTGTAGAGAGTTTTAATTAAGCCGGCTGCGTCAGGCGAATGATTTAACAGGAATGCTGCCACCAATATTATTTCATTACATATATTTATTTATTTAACACTTTATTGTATGTGGAAAATAATGGAGAAATTGGAGAATGGAGAAAAAAAAACAAAAAATAAAAATTTAAAATCTAAATCAAACATAAACTGATGATAATATATTTCAATATAAATATAGTAAAAAAGTTCATGCAATATAAGGAAACCTAACACTTCAGCCAGGAAGTGTTCTTTAACACGTTTTTTAAAGGACCGTACCAAGCGGAGATCATCAAAAACGGTGGGAACCCAGAATAAGTTTGGAAAAGTTTGTCACATTAATCGTATTAATCTAGAATTGTTTGATAGGTATGCACCGCTCAAGAAAGTAAAACTAAAGAAACCTTCTGCTCCTTGGATAACTAGAGGTGTTCGGATGGCTATGACAAGACGTGATAGAGTTTTCCGGAAATTCAAACATGGTAGATATAATGAGAATTGGTCAGCTGTGGCTCATAACCGCTGTAATAATATCGTAAGGGCAGCCAAACGCCACTAGATTTCTGATAATATTTGTAATTTATCTTCTGCCGACATTTAGAAGTTTCTCCACTCACTTGGTATTGGTAAACAATCCACTTAATTTAAAATTCCCTCCTTCTCTCCGAATGAATTTATGAATGAATGAATGAATGAATACTCTTTATTGCGCACCAAATTTAACAAAATAGATTATGTAAAATACTTATAGCTAATAATTATGTATATAGTGGGTACACAAAGGCGGTCTTATCGCTAAAGAGCGATCTCTGCCAGACAACCTTTAGGTAGAGGAGATCTTATAATTAATATATTTAAGGTGGTGGTGCCATTAAATTCAGTGACATAATTTCCTAATACAATCTATATTATGAAATTTTTTAATAATAACTAAATAAATATATAAATAATATAAATACATACGACAATATATATATATATATATAAATATATATAATATATATAAATATATATATACACATACACACATACACATACATATTATATACATAATAAACATATTTGTATATCCATAAATACAATACATTACATATACACTATATTAAAATTACATATATAAAACTGTACTAGATATGTACTAGACATATATTCATATACATATACTACACACATACACATGCAAACTTACATATTACAATTCAAACTAAACTAGAAAACTCTGTAATGATTTATTTATAGATTAAGATAATGATTTTTAAGAGCTGACTTAAAGGAGTGTAAACTAGGAGCTGTTTTGATGTTAGTTGGAAGGGAGTTCCATAACCGAATAGCTTGACAAGTAAAAGACTGGTGATAATAATTAAGATTTTGAGAGGGGACCCGCAAAAGTAGGTTATCCGCCGATCTTAACTGTCTTAATTCACCTCCCAAAAACTCAAACCTCTCTTTTAAGTAGTTAGGGGTGCGAAAATCAAAAAGAATACAGTACAGAAGAGAAAGAATGTGGACATTACGGCGGAGACGGACTGGCAACCACTTGAGTTTTGTTCGGTATTCAGTGACATGATCATATTTACGTAGACCAAATATGAACCTTATACATAAATTTTGGAGTCGCTCAAGCTTATTGAACTGCTCACTAGTAAGGTCAACGTAACAGGCATCCGCGTAATCTAAAATAGGTATAAAAATAGCTTCTGCAATCGCAATTTTAGTAGGAACTGGAAGTAAGTTACGCAATCGTTTTAGCGAATTCCAAGTGGCAAAAACTTTTTTGCTTACCTCCTGAATTTGTTGCGTCCATGATAAAGTTTCGTCTAACTGTATTCCTAAATTTCTAACAGACTTGCTGTAGGGTATAGTTAATTTAATTGTCATTTTCCACAACGCTTTCCGTTAGTAACTCAGCTCGATCTTCAACTATTACAGAAATAATTTACACGGCAACTACTTCCGCTCAAACATTTTTATTTTTCTCCTTTCACTGAAAGCGAGGTACACAAAGTTATTACATAGGTGAAGTCAGGTATAGTGGGGGTTGACAGCATAGGGTGGGTTATGATTTTAGCCCTAATACAAGTCCTTTTAAATCTAATTACACACATAATTAATGTTTCTTTGACCGTAGGGGTTTTTCCTTCAATGGCGCATTCTTCACATTATGGCGCAAAGCACTAGTTATACCTCTTCGTAAATCTGCAAATCCTAGTGAATTAAAAGAATATAGACCTATATCTTTCTTCTTTTCTTATCTAAAACTTTAAAGTTATTGCGCATAACAAATATCTGATTTTGCATTAAAGCATAATTTGCATTGACCTTTTCAGTCTGGCTTCAGACCAAAGCATAGTACAACTACCGCTCTTTTAAAAATTACCGAGGACATCTGTAAGGTATGGAGTGTAAAAATACTTATTTTTGTCGACTTTTCGATCTTTCGTTCGATCCCCGACGGAGACAAGTAATAAGTAAAAGTAAGTAAATAATTTCATTCCACATAGATGTGAAATTAATGTTTTATTTTTATTTTTAATGTAGTAAGGTAGCAAACAAGCAGATGGGTCTCCTGATGGAAAGAGTTAACCATCGCCTATAGACACCAAAGATGTTAATGGTGCGTTGCTATCTTGTGGCGACGTCTAATGCCACATGCATAAGCTGACCGGCTACCATATCCTCCAAACCGGAATACGACTGTGACCAGCACTGATGCTATTGCGGCAGGAATAGGTAAAGGCGGTGGTATCAGACGCGGACGAGAAAATGCTGAACTCTACTACCTAATAGCCACGATGGTAGTGACTCGCATAACCAATTGGTCTCCTTTTACGACCTGCCTGGCAGAACAACAGTTGGCCTATTCTTCAAAGGAGCCCGGAACCAACACGGTGTGTAATGAGTGTGGAATGGTTATTTTTAGAAAGAAGAAAGAAAGAAGAAAGAAAATATTTATTTGCAAGAATATGGGTGTTACAAGTTGTTAAAAATAAATTAAGTTACCAACATATTCTACCATTATATGGTGTGCAAATATTTTAAAAAATTATCATTATAAAATATTACATTTAAAAGATTCTATCGAATATTTAGAATTACTACCGGATCGGAACGCGGCCACACACTGAGAAGATCCGGCGGAAGAAACTCAGCGGGCTGTTTTTTTTTCTCTATTTTATGTACTTGTTATAAATGTACAATTTCATATTACAAAAGAATTTTTTATAATTACAAGTTTCATATTTTGTGCAATTAAATTTTTTATAATTTACAAAATGTTCACTATTTACAAAATTTTACTAGGTACATTGAAATTTTTTAAGGACAATTCAACAAACTTATATTTCTATCCATTAATATTTAATTTTATCGGCTAAAAATTCTTTAATATCATAATAAGTTTTATCTAACAGCAAATCAAACAACTTTTTGCGAAATTTATTTATAGGTAATGATTTAAGACTATCAGGAATATGATTGTATATAATAATAGACATACAATACACATTTTTTGTAAAAATATTTAATTTTTGATTAGGCACATATAATTTTTTACTATTCCTAAAATATGAGTTACCAGTGACTTCAGCATTTGTTTTAAATAACTTTTGGTGCTTTTTACAAATACGCATACCTCTAAAATATACAAACATGGTAAGGGAAGTACCTTAAGAGACTTGAAAACTGGTGTACAGGAATTTAACTGATTAACACCACATATTGCTATACCACCACATATTTATTAATTTAACACAATATTTCTAATGAATTTTATTTAAAAATATCAAGTTTCTGCAGTCCTCCGCAACGTAACCTTTTACTGTGCCAACTCCGCGCTCGCGCAATTGTCTTAAAAAGACTACAAACTTTTTCGTTCACATGTTAATATATAAATGTCAAATTACCAAAATGTTCATGTCCAAACAACTTACTGAAAGCCTCCTTTTTATTAAGTTAGTTGCTAATGGTTACTGCTAGGAATGACGGACGGATCGTTAATTATAGGAACTTGGCATCTATGCAATTATTTCTTTTCACCAAAAGAGCCATATATGTATTTACTATTCTATTATACTACATAAAAAATAAGCTAAATCAATACACGATAGACCTCCTTATCAGATAAAGTGTTATTATAATTAAAAGGAATTCAAAACGAAAGGTATTAAACAATACAAACTGGCTGTACAAACAGTTGTCATTTCAGTTTTACAGCAATCAGCTGACTATTACGTACAACTCAAATATTATCTATTGTTGAGTAACAAAATAACTGACTTCTGGCTCCCCGGCTGGCTCTTTGTTATATATTTTAGAACAATAACGAAAACTACCATCCATCGCATTTGTCCAGGCCTCTTATATTAAGAATAAATAGACTACATGACTTACTGACAGACAGAAACACAGTCCATAAAAGGTGAACAAAGACAACACGTGTTGTCTTTGTTTTTTTATTACCATCGCGACTACCAAACAGTAGAGTTCTGGAAAGACAAAGCCAGTTTTGTTACCACCAGCTTGCCTTTCTACTGTAGTAGCGTTAATGCTTATCAGTCATATATTTCGGTTTGGAGGGTAAGATCATCTGCTACATGTGGATTTACATCTCTGCCACATGAAAGGCATCTTCAATATAGCTGTGGTTGCTTGTATCTATTATTAATATTTAATCATATGTAATATATACTGTATATATTTACATCAAGGAAGCCATTTGTTTGTTTGCTATTCTATAATCGACGTTAGATTACTTAGAGCATCGAATTATCTCTCCCGGGCTGTTGCCACAGTCACCATCATACCTATCCCTGCCGCAGAACACGATAATAAGAAAGAAGATATTAAGATGGCATCGGTTTAATTACGCTCAAACAAACTTATTTAATATGCATGTTATCATTATGTTGGAAATAGCGATCGCTCTGTGGTTAAAATTCGACCATACTCTATACAATAAAATATATTTTAAGTTTAAAAACAGATTTTAGGCGTACAGAAGATAGAATACTTTTTTTTATTATTTATTTTATAACAATTATGTACAGTGTTTCTTATAATTTATATGTGCCAAACTGTAGGCCAGTTTGTATGTACATTAACATGTATGTCGCATGAATGTAGTACAGTGTTTATTCTTATTAATTTAATGTATTTCTAATGCATGTCATTTAATTTCAATGTAAGCATTTTTTCTTTAGAAGAGTATAATTTCGTTTTGATTATATGTAAATTTGATAAATTTTTGTTTTAGAATCCCAGAAATACATAATATTAAAAATCGGTCGTTGCACTTTTACTGCTTTTAAATTATGTTCTTATCAAACATCTTTTCATCAGAAAATAATAATTAATTAGTACGACTGTAAACTGTAGCATAGTTTACATCAGAGTTCCGCGACCTTAAACTCAAAACTTTCAATCACCGGCATGACGAACCGTCACCGACACCTTGCATCAGTCACAATTAATTTATGATGGCTTTCTACGATACGGAAATACGTTTTCAGTGATATTCCTTTTTTATTAAAAAAAAAAATTGATAGTCCATGTACAAAAAATGTCGATGGTGCTTTATCTATGTGGAAAAATATCTATGGCTAACTGCTGCTAGTGTTGTTTTAACTCTCCCGTGAACGGGAGAGTATGTAAACATGGACAGCTGTAAGTTACTATTATACATATAAATAACAATATATATAATCGTTAAAGCGACTAATTGCGGCAATGGGAATCGCAGTCCATTTCGCAGATAGCAAACCAGCCGCGTCGAGTGTGATGTTTTTTTTAGAAAAAGAAGTTTTTCAGTGAACCGACATCGTTTATATTTTTGGGGGTACAAATAAGACAACGTTAGTTAAATGTTTTAGAAATTCATTCTCTTCTTTTAGTTCTCTTCCTTCCATCTTTTGAATTATAAATAATATCAATATAGTATAACCATCCAACAATCTTTAACTTTTTGATTAAACATGGTCAACATGTAGTGGTATCTGATTAGGCGAAAAAGTCCTACCTCAGAGCGCACAAGCTGTTGTTGACGAGTCACCGACCACACAGCCAATAGACACCTAATAATAGGCGAATGACTTGTGTCAACATATCTGACTTATAGTTCCGATGTAAATGTCCACGCGCTAATGAGTAGTGATTGGGTAATCAGTGTCGACCAATCAGATGCTCTGTACATTACTATCTTTCACTGTGGCCTTGAGTTAGCCAATTACGGCGTTGCAAACCCAATTCGTCTTACTTCAGCTAGTTGCCAGAATGCATTCAATACGGAAAATCACACATTAGCCGTCTATAGGCTGTGTGGTCGGTGTGACGAGTAGATAGTCAGCTTGACATTTGCGGAGATTGCGATTAGGTAGTCGTTAACCTTGACATGATATGTAGAGATGAAGATTTCCTTGGACTTGCTAGTCGCCAAAATTTTCTGTTTTTCTATCTAAATTTATATAAAGTGTGCTCGTAATTTATTGTAAATAGGATAGTAAATGTGATTAAAGTAAAACCTGTACCCTACAACTATGATTAATTTGCTTTATTAGTATGATGATAGCCAGTCGATCAAATCGTAAGCTGTTGACTGTTTTCAGTCTGCATTCAACGATTTTACGTCATCGTCTGCGCGCGCAGCCTCTTCTGGTTTACGGAATCGTAATATTAAAAAGCCATATTGGATAATGAATGACACGCAAACCGCAACGTGTTTAAAGCTCGGACTCCACCACAGCGGTGACGAAATACTCAATCCGCATCTTTACATAGTTTTGGTGCATACATTTAGTTGGTAAATATCTCTCGTCTCCAGACATCTTCGTTTTGGTGATGATCAAGTCTAAAAGCTGTCTCATAATTGCATAGAGTTAATAAAATAAGGTGTCTCCATACTTCACTACTTGTAAATAAATTATTATATGGAATTTAGATAAAAGTGACCAATTTTAATGCATTAGGTGCTTATTTAAAATGTATGCACAAATATGTACAGAGGTGTGGCATTCTCTACCCAGGTGCGGATTCAACGGGAGAGGAGAGGGCAGTGACTGTAATTGTATAGTCGCTTTTTGGTCAGTTGAAAATAATTGGCAACAGCCAATTAATTAATAAAAACAGCCAAGTGCGGGTCGGACTCGCGCACGAAAGGTTCCGTACCATCCCTATTCTAGTTTCTACCTGCTTATTAGGATCGAGGGAAAAAATTGCTTGAAAATTACGTTTATTGTACGGGAGCTCCCTTTAATATTTAATTTATTTTTATTTAATATACAACTTAATATTCTGTGAGAATTTAAAGCGTCTACTAAAAATACGACAAAAAACACGTTTATTATAAGAGGACACCCTTAATATATTAATTTTTTTGTTTTTGGTATTTGTTGTTATAGTAGCATCGGAAATTTGTGAAAATTTCAGCTTTCTAGCTATTACGGTTTGTGGAGATACAGCCTGGTGACAGACAGATAGCGTAGGCTTAGTAATAAGGTCCCGTTTTTACCTTTTAGGTACAGAACCCTAAAAATACAAAATAAAATTAATATTATTACGTCAGTTCCTTTGCAGGGTTCAACCAAATGGCTATAGATAGGTTCGCCGTGATTCACGCATTCGTCCATTGGCAAGAAGGGTGGTGTTCCCCATGGCCGCATCGCCGCACTGCTATCTGATAGCGATCGCTTGTTATTGAGATTTGGATTGCGAATAACCTCAAAAAAATCTCAATAACACTTTAACCCCACCCGGGGATCGAACTCAATAATTTTCTTTACAACGATATAATAAATCATTTAAAATGTTCAAAGATTTGGCAGTTGTAACGAATGAAACATTAGTTTCTATGTTTAGGCGGTTTTTACTTGTCCTTTTTAAAGTTTTTTATCAATGTGTGATTCAAAATGAATGAAGACCCTGTAATTAGACGTATGAAAACAACTAAAACGGCCCATGTAGGTTCTGGGGAATTTGACTGACCTGACTTCTGAGAATATACTATTAGTCAATCGTCATCGATAAGCTTCAGGATTTTTGTATTTCGTCCTGTGGAAAACAAAAAGACATATGTTTCTTTTAAATATGAGTCATTTTACAATTATTTTAATAACTAGCAATAAAAGTTTCCAGAGATTCTAGGAATTTACTATCGACGAATGAATCAACCTAAAACTTTCGATTCATTTACATTACTTTTTTGTTTTCAAATGGGTATTTTATTTTAAACGGTTATTTTAAATACGAAATTATATAGTTAGTTTAATAACTTTTTTATCCGTGCTAGAAAGGTTATATAACGTTTTTTTATATATTATGAGATAGCAAACAAACAGATGGCTTTCCTGATGGATAGAGATAGTATCACCTATATAATTGGTATCCGTGTGGCGGGATGACAATGCCCCTTGCATAGGTATACCGGTTATCTTACCCTCTTAACCGGAGCACGTTAACATTCGCTGAAAAATATAAAGCTGACACAATTTTTCTTAAGAAAATTATTTATTTTAGGATTAATGTCATAGTAGAGCCAAAGATCATAGTATATTAGAGTCTGTGCGTTGCGTCCGTTTCTAAAACATACTTAAAATAGCAAACTGCAATTTAAACTGTTTTCTTCAGTGGATATACTTTGACACAAAATGTGTACTCAGTAACAAATATTAACACTAAATATTCTGTTCTCCTTAGTTGGCCCAGCCCCCCTCTGAAGAACAGTTCATATACAACAGCAGCAGCAGCACTACATTCTTCCAAGCAGTTCGTAAATGATGAAAGATTGGACACACTAATTGTCACTGCCATCGTGATTACTAGGTGATAGGTAGGGTCCTGCAACGGTTCGCCCGGGTTTGGTACCACCGCCTTAACTATTCCGGCCGCGACAGCATCAGTGCTTTTTAAACTTAAACATATTACAATCCCGCCACATGGATAAAAACGAGCTATTAATGTCTGCGAGGTCTATAGACAATGGTTTTTTCTTTCCATCGGAAGAACTATCTATTATAATATTAAAAAAAACGTGAATATTGAGTGTATATTGAAACATCCAAAGAATCGTGCTAATTTGCCTTTGCTGTTAGAAATTATTGATACTGAAACTTTAAAAAATTAGAAGAATTACTCTTCTAATTTTTGATTGAGTTACCGATCTGAACATGTAAAAAAAAGAAAATTTCATTAAAATCATTTTATCTTCGAATTGCCTGCTAAGAATTACATTTTTTTTAATTTAAAATATCAGGTACGGTACTTGCCTCATACTTTTAACTCAGTAAAACTGTAATGTCCGACTTTCAAACTTACCTTTTTATAGAATTTTGACTCAGAATTTTTCATTGAATTTTCATGGGACTAACATTGCGAAATACTTTTTTCAAAAAGTTAAAGGCACCAGTAGGTTGGAAGTTTTTTGATTACCCTGAGATTTTGTGATTAAATTATAATTGTCTACTTCAAGACTATAAGCAAATTTAAATTTGTCCCAATTGAAAAAGAGCCTCTTTTTTTAATCGGTTAAAAATAAATAAAGCTACTTTTATTTTAATTCACGATAAAAGCTTAAATCAATGAAAAAAAAAATAAACCTCGACATGAATTAAACCACCGCGCCGGATTGTAACCACGATTTGCTTGTCATTTCCTTGAACTTTATCGTGTATAGTCAGCCGTTGAAATGTATGCGGTTGATTGGTGCTGGTTCTTCTAATTTTTTAAATATTTTATTTGATTATACGAGCGAACGAAAATTGTTAAGAAATATTTAATCATATCTCTATCTTTGTAGCAATGAGACTGCTTTTGTATTAAAGTTTGTAAAAAAATGTTCCTCGTTGGTTTAATACTGGTAAGTCTGTTCAGCTTAGATTTTGGTCCCTGTCCTTGTTCCCTATTTTAATTCTAAATGTTATTAGTTTTCTGTTTCAAAATTGTCATAGTAAACCAGAGTCTGGTGAAGATATATAGTAAGTAAGAAGCGCGGCTGCATTTTATAATTTTATTATGGCACCCCATTTAATAAATAAATAAATAATAAATATTCACGGGACAAATTACACTTACTGACCTAACCCCAAATTAGCAAATTATTTGCTTGTGTTATGGGTGTTAGCCAACGATACTAATACATAGAAATACATATATAAATACAAGAATAAATTTAATAAACACCCAAACCCGGAAATACAAACATTTATGCTTATCACATAAATGCTTGCCCCATCGGGGATCGAACCCGAGCCCCGTCAATCGCGAAGTCAAGGTCGCTAACCATTCGACCAACGGGGCGGTCGGTGGGGCCATTTTATATTTTATTACGGCACCACCCATTTCGAACAGTTGCTAAAGTGAGTTTAGTAGCTGACAAAACAAGTGAAATCAAAGGAAATTTAAGCATCTATCGATATTTAATTCACTTAGATTATATATATATATATATATATATATATATATATATATATATATATATATATATATATATATATAGATAGATATATATTTATATATATATATATATATATATATATATATATATATATATATATATATATATATATATATATATATATATACTGCAAGAGGACGAAATTTATTTTATTTTGACATGGCATCTATAGGAATGAAATACTCGCACATTTCCGCGATCAATTTCGCGTTATCGCTTGATCAATTTCATAGTAATACCTATGTGACGTGACTATGCTCTTCCGCCAACAGTACTGAAAAAGTCGAGCTGCTGCGTCTGCGTGAGGGTGTGTTTGCGGCCGCATTTCTAAATTGCTTCACCAACACTTAACTCTCACAGAAAATCATAACATTTGGTTTTTAAAATTTAAATTGTTGTGATCTAAATAATGCGATAAATATTGTACCGAAAATATATAAATGCCAAATATATAATCCAAAATTCGAAAGAGTTGGTTAAAAAAATCAGAAAATGACAACCATTTAAAGAGTAAAAAATAAGGAGATCTACATCTCCGTTACTTGGGTCAGCCCAAATATTTCCCAAAATGACTCCGCGGATTCGGTGTCTCACGTTAGCCCTATCACTACCAGGGTAATTTTTATTTCATTTCGCATATTTGTAAGCAAAACTAGAAAAGTAAGTGATGGATTTACGTTATTTTTTATAAAACGTAAGGTTTGAAGGTAATAGAAAATTTCAAGTGGATTTTGAATTTGGATCCATATTTGATTAAAAAATAATACTTGGTTTTATTTCAAAAATCTATAAATTAATTGGCGCTACAGGTCATCTCTAAAACTACCCGCAAAGTTTTTTTTATATAATTAGATAGCAAATAAGCAAATGGCTCTTTTGTTAGAAGAAAAATCATAGCATATAGACATCAATGATGTTAATGTTGCATTGCTATTCGTGTGACGGGATGGTAATGTCAATGCATAAGTTTACCGGCTACCCCACTATCGGAACTCAACAATGACGAGCATTGAGGCTACTGCGATAGGAATATGTACAAGGCAGTGGTACCAACTACCCGGGTGACACGTTGCAGATCTTTATCACCTAAACGTCATAATGAAACTAATAGTTCGCCTTTTATGAACTGCCTAGCAGAATGGCAGATAATCTATTCTTTAAAGGCGGACCAACAAAGGCTTATTAGATAAACATTTTTAAGTTCTCCAAGTTAAAATAATATGTAAAATTTGTTATTGACTTGAGTTTCATACCAAATTAATGGCTATTTAAAAGTTAATTGAGTTGTACAACAATAGGTTTTAACCCAACAAGATGATTGCGTTCACTCAAGTGTAAACTCAAGTTTATTACCTACTTATTATTCGCGACTGTACAAGTTGTTTCTTTACAGGAACTATCAAAGTAATCATTTCCAGAAATATCATCACATACTTATATTTAATTCATGCCTTATTAATGAATTATTATTCTATTCTCAATAAAGATAGAGATCAAAATCCGCTGACAAGGTAGAGTTCGGGGCCGCCAAGAGTCGACGCGCTGTCTGCAATTGTCTTTAGACAAATGTCTTGTATTTTATGTTTTGTATACATTTCTTTCTGCGTATCATGTTTTCTTTTTACCGTTGTGTTTATAAGAAAATATTATAGTATAAAACATAAAACAGCTGATAAGTTGAATCTCTTTTTGGAGATGCTGCCTAACCAGATCAAGATATACCATTTTCTGCTATATCGAGGAAAATTTTTACAAAATATAGAATTTATCATTTCCGTGACAGTAACTAAAAATTTGATGGTGAAATTTAAACAATTAAACAAATTTTATTTATGTATTAATTTTATATATATTCTTGATAAAGCCACCTTTAAAAAACAATAATAATTCTAAATCATAGATAAATGATCGGTCTCGGGGAGCTAGACCAATTATTTATCTAAGTTCTAAATCATAGTGGGTTTGTAAGATTTTTCTTATGATGTCATAAGATAGCAAACAAACAGATGGCTTCCCTGATGGAACCACCGCTTATAGACGCCAAAGATGTTAATGATGCGCTGCTATCCACGTAGCGGGATGGCAATACCACATACATAAGTCTACCGACAACCTTACCCTTCAAACCGGAACACGACAATAGCAAGCATTGACGACATTGCGGCAGTAAGGCGTTGGTGTCAAATACCCGGGCGAGACTTGGCGGAACTCTACCACCTAGTAGTCATGATGGTAGTGATACGTATAGCCAATCAGTCGCCTTTAACGACTTGCCTAACACGTGGGGAAAAGTGCCTGGCAACAGACAAATAATTGATTTATGGAAACACTTGCTAAACTTATGCAAAATCAACCTTCTAAAGAGTATGGTATCATACTCTTTAGACTTAAAGTTTTGGAGTTCCATTCCGGAAAAAATATGAGGATACTTGAAATAAATGAAAAAAAATCATCAGATTCCTTTTCGGGATAAGCAGAGTAAACCGTCTATAGACTTTCCAATTCAACACGATTCACTATTTTGTTGGTTGGCGAAATGCGCTGTATCTCCATCGCTGTATTTTACCGACTTGATAACGATTTTTGACTATCTCTAACGATAAGCGGGACAGACAGATATGCGTACTCATCTAAAGGCTATATTTCACCGGGAGGGCATGGCAGCGCGACCAGTCGCCGCTACCAATAAAATGTATACAGCTCTATAGCGAGTTACTCACGTGTCTGTTTGGTAGGGCAACCAATTTGGCGGCGCGACCAGGTCGAACACAGAGGTCCATTTTGATACTGTATCAATATGGTGCGGCGACTTTAGTGTTTGTATGGTGACTAGTTTGGTAGGCTATGGACGCCACGGGTGCGCGATGAGTGCGCTGCCATGACGTTCCGGTGAAATATAGCCCTAAGGCACGGGATGTAGATAACAAACACACCACCTACCAAATTCCTAACTGCTACTGAGATTTTAGAATTTCAAAAAAAACTCTGTAAAATCACAATAACACTTTTGCCTGACCCGGGTACCTCTTAATCTGACCCGAATAGACTACGTTAACATGTATTTATTATTATCATAAATTCTGTACTGAAATATGTCTCATACTACCTTCGTGGTCGTCAGCAGGCTCTTTGATTAAACGGCATTTTGTCCGTGTTGGACTTGTAACATTTTAGTTCGGTGAAGGAAAAATTTTTTTTTATTAATAACAATAAATATTTTTTTGCTTTAATCGGTTGATGAAAAACGCGAATAAACTTTTATTCTACACATTCGGTGGTTTTTCTGACGAGTCCTCCACTCTAAAGGTTCGGAATTATTATAAGATTTTTAAATTGATATTAATCAATTTAAAAACAACCTAATTTTCTCACAACGGCTTGTTAATTATTATTATTATTCAAGGTCCTACACGTAAAGTGGGAACTTTTCTTGACACTCTTAAGTTTTTTTTATCTATCTTTATAAGTTACCCAATTCGAGATTTTTCGAAGATAGAAAAGATGGGCGTCTCTTGAAAACGAAGCTGCTCACAAGGAATCAGCTTGTTATTAATAGAAAAGAAGTTTATTCCTGGGACCGCTTTCTATTCGTCTTTTAAATTTAAATATATTGTTCGTTGACTATAAAACTGAGCGCTGTCAATCCTGTGGGATAATCAATTTGATTTACATTTGTGCGAGTGATGTAATAAAATCGTTTCCTCTTTTAATATGCGGGTTTAACTGGAACATCAATAAGTAATATAAAAGTGAGGTAATAAATAAAAAAATCTAAAACCGGTTGATACTCATGCCATACATGGGAACATCCATGATACTAAGTTTAGGTATTTTAAGCTATTTTTATTTTTGAATGACTGTTTATCTCCTTGTGTAATTTATCTCTGCAAGAGAGAACGTTTGTTGAGGCATTCATAATTTCATATTAGAATAAATGAGATATTTGTAAATAAATTAAATTAATTAAATTAAATTAATAAATTAATTAAATCCCTACCCCGTAAGGGATCTGGCGAGAAGATATGTATAAATTGATTAGCCCTGAACTTAATACTTTTTAGCCTATTCTGGACAAAGACAACTCAAATCCACAAAATCGCAACAAAATTGACCCCGTCGTTTTTGACTTATAAGTGGTGTAAATGTGTAAATAACACGACTTTTTTAATTTAATATATAGATGAACAGCTAAACTGATGCTTTTTACTAATTTTTTTTGATATTTTTTTTTATTAAAACATTATTTGTTCTTTAATAAATCAGCAATATTTTTTAAACAAATCTTTTTTGCTGACATTACGAATTTCACACTTGTGGTATGAAGTTGATAACAAGCGCGATCCTATTCTCAGTTGGAACGCGTAGTACAATATAATTTTTTTAGAAAACAAACCAAACACATATTTTAATGTCGTTGAGTGCTTATGAATGCATGTTAAATTATTTTTGTGTTATAGCACTCACCCCGTGTTTGAGAAAACTGGAAAACCTTTAAAAACAACAAAGAAAAATATCGACACGCAGAGATTGAACCTCCGACCGTCTCCCTAAAGCCGAGACGCTCTTCCAAAATTATAAATGTGAATTTCATCTGTAAATATGAACTCATTTAACTAGTTATACGAATGTATACCTAGCGGTCAGTACAATCGACGTAATCGATCATATAAAAAAAAAGAATTTCGCTACGTCAAACCTGTCGACACTAGCTCAGTGGAAGAGCTTTCGGTTTTATGGAGACGACTTTATGCAGGTTCAATCCCCGCGTGTCGATAATTTTCTTTGTTGTTTTTAAAGCATGTTAAATTGATGTTGAGCATTTATATAGTAAGTTAATTAATAATTTACCTATCTCTATGTAATTTGATCGATGGTCAACAAATGCTAATCAAAGCTATGCGAAAATTGATTTATAGACCTTTTTAGAATTGTTTTAATTCAGAAAACTTTAAAGTGCATTAGGGGAAAAATGGAAAAAAGAAGTATATTTACGCCTGTATTCCCGAAGATGTAAGCAAAGGTACAATCAGTTCATCCACGATTAGCAGAAGATAGAAGTCCCACAATGTGTTAGGTGGCAAGCCTATCGCCAACCTGGCATTTATCCAATCCGGGGCAACGTTGTTTTTATCAGAAAACAATATTTTTAATAGGCCTGACCCGGACGTACCCGGGACCTCACGTGTTCAACTCTGACACCGGACTATTAGCCGGTAGAATTATGGATGTGGCATTGCATCCCGCCACACGGATAGCAACACACCATTATTAACATTTTTGGTGTATGTAGGCGATGGTTTCTTTTTCCACCATATATATATACCAAATTATGTAAATAAATATTACCTATGAATAAAATAAATTATTCGTAGATAATATTTTTAATCATAACAATATTATTGATTTTGTATGTTTAATCACAATTAAGTTAGGTACTTATTCTAATTCACCACTAAAATTTACAAAGTTATTGGACCAATGGGTTTTTATATATACTAATACTGAAATGTCGTTTAGTTAAGTTTTGAAAGATTTGCGCAACATGTAGGTCTATGTTACATAATTGATAAAGATAAGATCACTTTAAAAATTCGAAAATGTGAAAATATCAGTATCATTATCATCCCTTGCGAGGTAGGCGGAGTCTATAGACTTTCCAGTTCACCATGATTCACCGGTTTGTCGGACGTCGGTTGGCTAGATGATTGGTAATGCACATCGCTGCATTTTACCGACCTGTAGGGCTACTTTTGAAAACCGATTTCAATTTTAAATGAATATTTAACGAATTTTGAAGTATTTCGTACTCTGGACAACTATATTCAATTATTATTGAATTCGCCGACATTGCCACATGGATTTCGAAATTTTTTGGAACTACTCATTATTGCTTTTATTCGTTATTTTGTTTAAAACGGTACTTAAAATTTCCACTTGTAACACTAGCTTGACGTATAACGATGACATCTGTCTCCAATAATTAGGTCGTTACTATACTGAATCAATGCGGGCAATATTGGTTTCAAGAGTACCGTTTTTCGACGATATTCGAAACTTATTGTTTTTATCAATATTGGTTTAAGATTAATATTGTTTTCAAGAGTAGGCCAGCAGATCACGATTATCAATTATTTGATAATATTCCTATGATAATATCAATAAATTCTAAAGTGGTATTTTTGTGTTTAAGTTACTTTTGTAATGAAATTATACACACACCAACCACTTCATCCCGCATTTATTTATAATTTTAACGTAACATACACAAAAATAATTTTCACCAAATATTACGAAGATTTAGTTCTTCTTATTCGCAAATCTCTTATTTCACTCTTAATCTGTTTATCCTAAGCAGGAACTCATGAGCAGGTACTTATATATCAACGCCAGAACAGCTTGACATTTTGCTATTTTTGTTTAATGTGCTTTCTTGTGATAGATTGGAATGTAGTGAGGCTCACTCGTGAAAACAGTTTAAGTAATAAACATTGTTGTGGAATGTTTCTGGTGTTACCTATAACAGAATTAACTCATAAAATTTATTACAAAACTGTTTGTTTTTCTGTCTTTGACGCGCGAAATAGAAATAGATACTTTATGACTTACGCACACTACTTCATTGGTATGCAACTTTGACGCATTTGCGTTGTTTTGCAGCCTATACTTACGCGCTGTTTCGTGGAAACCATGTAGGAGCATGCCCTAAATATCTGGATTTTTACATGAAAACCATTATACGTTAATTGTAGGTATTAGCTCGGGTCTATTATTTTCTTCAATCTTTATTCGTTATATAATACACACAATGTGCGCTTGTGTGTCATAAAACAAATATAGATTGCAAGTAAATTATGAACACAGGTCAACTAACCTAACCTTTCCGATCCCAATGATCCCAAAAACAATACTGACATAAATACACACAGAACACGACACCGTCGCCGTCACCCTCAACGACAAACATTCCTCTAATTAGTAGACACCTATTTTTTAGCCCGTGCACGTGGGGCGAAATGCCACAACTTGTCTCTCTACAATAATTAATTCAACTCTGCACTAAGCAGAGCTTGTCTCACGGTAGCCATCCCATGCGCGGGCGTTAGTAGCCCCAACCTAAATTTCAACTCTGGCTAAGCACTTTCCTCGCTCCAAAAGTTCCGTGTCACAGTTGCAGCCTGAATAACTAACTGTTAAATACTTATTACGAAAAAAAGTAAAGGTAACGTTGCCTGGGGCATTATGTTAATTCCGTTATGAGTTTAGGTATTTAGTTTAGATACAGGCAAAACCGAGGCCTAGTTTCTCAGGAGATGCCTATATTTAAGTCATGCCCTGAGCTTAAATTTATCAATAAATTCTTAACTATTCTTTTGTCAGTATTGTGGATTTTTTTTACGCTTGCAGGAAATTAATTGACAGGGCTAAAATAACGTCTTACGACTACTGGCTTACGACTTACGACGACTTCTTACGACGGCTGGAAGATTAGAGAAAGAGCTTTGTTTCTAGTGCAGATTAAAATATTTTAAGTAATAACAGTTATACGAATGGTAGATACATTTCCATCTGACCATCCAACAAAAAACTTGATCGTTGAGAACCGGAGCATTTTTAGACATTCGGTTTTTCTGTCTAGCCTTCAAAGGAATGGGCGTGGTGATATCTTTTATTTATTGAAAACTTGTACCATTTTGTCACTAATTGAAAATCAATCGGCGCGACAGATATTACGGGACTGATTACGGCACTCATGCAATCAATAAAAGCATTTATTTTTTTACTTGTCCAATAACTGTTTAATCATATTGAGATATGATTTGTGAGACAAGAGTAGTATGCAAAAACAATAAATCAAGAACTGGATTGGAGTAACTCTTTACAGGATTAGTCGTTTAAGCCAGCAAATTAAATATTAATTATAAGACACTATTACTATATAGAAAGCCAGCTTACTCCGTGTCGGATTCGCACACAAAGTAGTTCAGTACAAGATTTAGATATTGGTATTTTTAACTTATCTACTATATAAGGATATATCGTAGATAAGGAAGTTACTGATTTTGCCGCGATTTTCGAAAATCGAGTTATTAGCATATCCCCGCGTTTTAAGGTCCTAGAAACCCATTCCGACTAATTTCACGATGACGTCAGTATGTGTGTGTGTGTGTGTATATGTGTGGGTAAACATCTCATAACTTTTGAACGTCTGGACCTATCGAAATTTGATATCGCGGTTGATGGCATTCGATTGGATTCCACTCAATTTAGACTTCCTGAAAATTTGATTCAATTCGGCCCAAGAGTGTTTGAGAAATTTTAAAAAACCCCAAAAAAATTTTGGCAAAACAGTATTTTTTTAAACACAACTTACAGATTGTCTAACCTACGTCTAATGCATAAATTGCATCAAAATTGGTTTATCCGTTTGGGAGTAATCGTTGACGAAAAATTTTGAAAAGTATTTTTCGACATAATTTCGAAATTTTTCAACCAATTATTTTTTGGTATTCAACGATATTTTTGTACCAAACAGACTTCGTCGAATGCCGTATAAAAAATCAAAAGCGAATCTAATTTTCAAAACTTACAGCTTTTCAAATGTTTAAATTACCTACGGTATTTTAGCAAACTTACTTAATATTTTTTAAATAACTTTTAGGCTAATACACAAACTGACTTTCCAGTAAGTAAGAGCTTTTTAAATATTAAAATGACGTTTTAGCAAACTTACTTAATATTTTTGAAATAACTTTCAGGCTATACACCATTGACTCTTATCAGGTTTTTTCCTTTAAAAATGCGGTAAATAGGATCAAAATCGGTCAATTTGTTTGGGATTTATAAATGACGAAAATTAAAAAAAAAATGTTTTTTGACACTGCGTAGAAATTTTTCAACTTATCGATTTTTTAGCTAAAGCAATATTTTAGAACTCAAAAATTGAATTGAATATTAAACATTAGAAATTAGCTAAAGCAATATTTTAGATCTCAAAAATTGAATTTAATGCCATTCAATAGATCAAAATCGATCATCGTTTTCAAAATATACAGCTTTTCAAATATTAATATACTGCCATTTTTAACAAAATAGATGTTTGAACTGAAAAAAGCTATTCTTATAGTTTTTACTCTTTTGAGCTTAAAATACCTTAATTTAGCGGGAAGTTTTAGGGATGGCCTGCAGAGTCGACTCTTTACATATTTTTTTATCATTAGATAGTAAACAAGCAGATGGTTCTCCTGATGGAAAGAGAAACCATGACTGCAGACACCAAAGATTATATAATGCGTGGTTATCCGCGTGGCGGGATGGCAATGCCACATGCATTAGTCGACTACCTTACCTCGAAACGGGAACACGACAATAACAAGCATTGATGCTATTGCTGCTGAAATCGTTATGGCGATGGTACCAAAAACCCGGTCAAGACGATGCGGAAATCCTAGTAGTTACGGTACGGGATGCTGGGGGATGCGGGACCAAGTGGTCACGACAGTAATAACACAGATACCCAACCCGTCGCCTTTTACGACCTGCTTGGCAGAACGGCAGTTGGACTGTTCTTCAAAGGGGACAGATACCCAATCGGTCGCCTTTTACGACCTATTTGGCAGAACGGCAGTTGGACTGTTCTTCAAAGGGGACTGTTCGGACTGTTGGACTGTTCTTTGGTTTTAGAACACGTAATAAGAAAAGTTTTGACACTCAACTTAGAACTTGGCCTGAATGGAAAACATATGGTGATAGGCTACGCTGATGATGTTGGCCTAATGGAGGAATGCAGTAATGATGTGGCTGAACCCGCTCTAATTCTCAAAGAGCAGGCAAAAATGTTCAAGTATCTCGGCTTCACAGTACCCGATTCAAATACACGTGATGAAGAAATACAGATACGTATAAAAATCACCTTGGGTGCAATGTAGCTAGCTTCTTATATGGAATACTAAAACTACCATCTACAAAACCTTAATTTGTCTAGTCCTGATATACAGTTGCGGAGCTTGGACACTTACACTCAAAGAGGATAAGTTGTACTAGTACTGTACTGTACTAGAGGATAACAAGCTTCTGGTCACGGAAAGGAAAATATACCGTAAGATTCTGGGAACAACTTAAAGGCAGGACGACAGCTGAAGAATAAAAACGAATACTAAAATTGAAGATCTAGTGTTTGAGCCAAATATTATCGGCGCCACCAAATCCCATCGGTTGCGGTAGCTCGGACACATGGAACGGATAAGAGAAGATCGAGCAGTTAAGAGAGCATATCTGGGTTGACCTATTGTATGGGGACCAGTGGGTCGCCCTAGGTACCACTGGAGTGATGCGGTGAAAGCAGACTTTTGTGAGATCCAAGCCAACAATTGGCAGAATAATGCGCATGATCGCGCGAGGTGGAGAACTGTGGTTTCGAAGGCTAAGACTCACTTCGGTTCACTGAGCCAGAATAGTTAGTTAGTTGTATTATAATATACGTGGAAAAATTACACAAATTGATCTAACCCCAAAGTTATAAGTAATTAATATTCAAAACCTTAATAAAAAAATTAAATGACTGGATTTTAACCAGTTGCCTTAAAGCCAGGCAACGCTCTGGCTGCTGAGCTATGTGTCGGTGATTCAACATGCCAAAATTCTCGTTTGCTTTGTGATCGATTCCGTTGATTATACTGATTCCTAGATAGACTGCATTGTGGTCAAGTAATAAGGCTATTCGATCCAGATCATGATATTTCTGATTCATCCTCGGGTTGTCTGGTATTTGTCTAGTGGGTGTGTAGTAACACCACTGTGCCTTTTATTAATGACTATGGCTTGATATTCGGGTAGTCGGGACCAAGAGCTGTGCCGTCTACCGGGTTACAGATTCTTTGAATACAGTTACGTTAGTTGTTTACATAAGTGTGTTAAATACATTGTAATCCTAACAGATTGGTATATTTAGTTTAGGATATAGTTCAGTATATATATTATTATTGTCATAGTTTTAGATTAGGTATTTCCTGTTAATTCCTTTTTTTTATAATTACGATACCTTGTCCTTGTTTGTTCGATATATGTGTTACCAACAAGTATTTTTAGTTTGAGGTATAGTTTGTTACGTTATAAGGTATAGGAAGTTTAGTAAGTTTTGATATTATAGGAAGTTCAAATTAGTCTGACGTTTTCCACTTAAATTTTGATAACAAAAATATCGTATATAAATAACTAAGATAAATATGTAGGTAAATATTTTTTTTTTATACAATATTAGCGGCCCGCCCCGGCTTCGCACGGGAAAAAATGATTAAAATCGATCCAGTAGTTTTGATTTATTTATTACTGCCCGTGGCCCTCACGCGTTAATTTTGGAGTAAAACAATTCCCCTTTTCATATACCATGAAGATTTCCTGCTATCTTTGGAATATCTAAAATCATATAAGTACTACATTTTTAGTTTTTACATTTTTACATATTTCTTTTATTTTTACAATTAATATTACAGAATCCCTTTATATACAACGTTCACAGCTTCCATTAGACAATACGAACATGTTTTCTTTAAAGGTTACTCTTGAAAGAGCGATATATAGTTGGCCATGTGAAAAACAGTCAACGCTCAAATCTAAGCCTGCAACATTGAAGGTTTGACCCTGCTATTTATTAAAGCGAGGCATCGGAGCAAACGGGAAAAAATGTGTAAATGGTTGACCCTACGGGCCATCTCTAAAACTTCTCACTAAATTAAGGTATTTTAAGCTCAAAAGAGTAAAAAATATAAGCATAGATTTTTCAGTTCAAACATTTATTTTGTTAAAAATGGCAGTATTATTAATTTTTGAAACGCTGTATATTTGAAAACGATGATGGAATTCAACTCAATTTTTGAGATCTAAAATATTGTTTTAGCTAAATAATCGATAGGTTGAAAAATTTCAATGCTATGTTTTGGATGGATTTTCTTTACAAATCTTTCTTTGTTCAAGGCGTTAAGCTCTGGAATTCTCTTCCAGTTGACATTAGGAGGTCCTCTTTAATTATCAACAAAATAGGGTAGGGAGGGTGTTAATTAATTATCAACAAAATACCTAAGAGAAATTGAAATTATCTACAGACAGACATTACTAAATACTTTTGTTATACTTACTTGCTTAGTTAAATATTTTGTTTATTATATGTGCTATGTATATATATATATATATATATATATATATATATATATATATATATATATATATATATATATATATATATATATATATAGTCTATTATGTGTTTATTAATATATGATTATGTAAATATGTTACATGTATCTATTTATATTTTCTATTTCCTAGTAATTATTATATTTTTGTTCCGTTTAACCCATCATACTGTTTCCTATTTCCATTTAAAATATTTATTTGCACCCCCTATTGAAATTTTTTCTGCTCCACTTGCTAGTTGACTGGAAGAGAATGCCTTTATGACATTAATTAACAACTTTCCCAGCGGTTTAACAGAACATACCGCGCGCGCGCCGCCATAGGCCCGTAAGCCCGGAACGGCTATGACCCTGCATTTTAAATCTGTAATATCTTCGAAAATATTCATTTAAATTACATGCTGTAAACGGCCATATTGATCTATATTAAATCAACAATATATTTAGGGTATTTAATTGGATAAGGATTACTGCTGTATTGCTTAAAATTGCTTCGAAAAAAAGCTATTATTTCTCGAAAAAAGTAAATGACAAAAAAATGCTATTGTGGGTTATCCATAAGAGATAGACATATACCATCGCGGAGTTTTCTGTAGACCTTTTTAAGGTTTACAAATACTTAGTACATTATTTTGATAAATCTCGTAAGGTTTAGCCTGCGTTTGCAATGTAAGCGGAAAAAAATATAATTATTTACGACATGACATCAGAAAAGTCAAAAATTGCAGTATTTCTCTACTCTCTCTATACATATAAACCCTCCTCTTTAATCACTCTACCTATTAAGAAAACCGCATCATAATCCGTTGCGTAGTTTTAAAGATTTAAGCATACATAGGGACATAGGGACAGACAGAGAAAGTGACTTTGTTTTATACTATGATGATGACTAGTGGCCTACTTGACTATATAAAGATTTTTAATAAAGTAGCTTATAAAGAAAGGTTACATAAGTTCTAAAGTAAATACCTATCCGAAGCCGATATAAAACTATAACCATAATATAAAGATAAAAGTTTTTTTTCTTTGGTCCATTAGTTTTTAGTTTACATTCAGTGACTCTTTGTTTGTTAGAATATAATAAATCGTTAAAAATCTCCTTTTTTAAAAAAAATATGTGCTTGTCTAAACCTTGTCATTGGTAGAATCACTATAAAAAGGTGCATTATCAATGAACAACAATACGTTTTATTTTACAAAACGTAGTTTATGTTGTTCATACATCCAATGGCATTACATCCAAAGGCAAAATTGTAACCCAATCAATCGAAAAGTTCATAAATTGCTTATAAAATTCGAAATACGATAATTATTGATTATACAAAGAATAACATAAATTATGTTTCGCCGACTCGATGAATCGGTGAATAATTAAGCTTGTCTACGCGTTTTTGTTCCCAAATATGGTACGCTAAAAGCATAAAGTAATCGATACAAAAATAAATGTGTTTGTAGAGTTCAAATAATTCTTTACGTATTTTATTATTATCACCACGGTAAAAACGCTCAATTATCGGCGCCAATTTTTTACAATTTGTTTTTACTATTATCATGTGGCGCCAACTTTTTGTACGTCTATGATTATTCAAATGTTTATTTGCTGTGAAATGTTATATAATGTAATGTCCGAAATATATGTTCGCCAAGATTCCACTAAGTCAGAGGCAAATTAATACAGGGTAAGCTCCACCACACCACACACTTTAAGTGTGTTTCTAGTAGAAACGTACACGTATGTGCACGTTTAGGTACCCTTCTGTCCAGGGCTCTTACGAATGCCCTACCAGCTGTCTTGTAAAGGGTATGGACCAACATGGTAGACATGGTAAACTTTCTACCATGTTGGTCCATACCCTTGGTTAGTACATGGTAGAAACATGGCATGGTACAACATGGTAGAAAGTTTACCATGTCTACCATGTTGGTCCATACCCTTTACAAGACAGCTGGTAGGGCATTCGTAAGAGCCCTGGACTGAAGGGTACCTAAACGTGCACATACGTGTACGGATATTGATTACAAAGTGGCAATGTTAGCTGAAGCATGTCTAACCTCGACCAGCTACGAAATTTATGAGCTTAAGCTATATTTCTCTAGGTCCAGACTTAAAACAAAGGCAAGGTGAGATAAATTGCACCGGCACACAAAAAAAAAAGTTGTCTGTGCACCGGACGCCACTTATCTACGGGCATGTTTTTCGACCCGCTGAACACGAATTTCAAGTCAGTTTAGGCCGTCCGGACTTCAATTTCGAGTAAATTGCAAAAATCCCCAAAAAATAGGAATTTTAGGAAATAATAAAAGTGAAAATTACAGGACAATAGTCGAAGAATTAGTGAGAAATTACAAAAACTTAGGATGCTTGTTAATAAAAAATACAAGAAATTTATTGAATTGTGTTTAAAAGATTTTTTCTATTTTTTCAGCAGCAGTTTTCTGCTATTTAATCGATTTTTGCAATTTTATGAATGTTTGAGGAGACTATGGGCCAAATTTATTGCAGAATCAGATTAAGCAGACTAATTACATGAAAATCTTCATCAATTCGGATCGATGGTGAGGATGGAACTTCAAGTTTTGACGCGATGTCCGATGGTGGAATTCGGCGGCAGGAATTAATCCAAACAACTCGTCGGAACACTCTCCATGATATATACGATAAAAGACACAAGAGAACCTACATCTCTGCGCAATGCCAAAGAGTCAAGCTGTTTCGAAATGGCCTGGTCGTCAACGATTCGAACCGCTCTACGCTGAATGCGATCAAGAGGAAGAAGCTGGTACTGAGGAGCTCCGGCCCAGAGATGCGAACAGTACTCTGTGTGAGGCCGAACCTGTGCCTTATAAAGTTGAAGGCGATGGACCGGCAAAAAGTACTGTTTCGCTCTGCTAAGCACACCGAGCTTTTTGGAGGCTAGTTTAGCCTTGCCTTCCAAATGACCGCGAAACTGAACGTAATTCGATATGTCAACTCCCAGGATTCCGACACTAGCTGAGGCTGTCAGGAGAGTATCCTCAAATCGAGGTGATACGACAAAGGGCGTCTTTTTTGCGGTGAACACGCAAAGCTGTGTCTTCTTGGGGTTAAAAGTAACCAGGTTTTGGCGACCCCATTCCGAGACATCGGTAAGTCGATTCTCGACTTCAGACACAAGCTTGTTTCGGCACTCTTCGACGTGTTCCCGAGAAATACTGCTTCGGCCGGAGTATGTAGCATCACCAGTACTGTCATCCGCATAGCAATGTATGTTGCTAATTCGCATCATATCATTGATATGCAGAAGGAACAGTGTCGGTGATAGCACGCAGCCTTGAGGAACACCAGCATTGACAGATTTAAGGTCTGAGCACGCACCGTCGACAACGACCTTGATGCTCCGATCAGCCAAAAAATGGTGATCCACTCGCATAATTTCTCAGGAAGCCCATAGGAAGGCAGCTTCGCGAGAAGCGCTTTGTGCCATACCCGATCGAAGGCCTTCGCTATGTCCAAACTAACTGCCAATGCCTCCCTCTTGGACTCAACTGCTTCCGCCCATCGATGAGTTAGGTATACTAGAAGGTCACCAGCTGAGCGGCCGCGACGGAAACCGTACTGACGGTCGCTAATCAGCTGGTGCTCTTCTAAATACTTGAAGAGCTGAGAGTTGATAATTGTCTCCATAATTTTGGAGAACAAGGAGGTTATGGCTATGGGCCGATAGTTAGACGGGTTAGAGCGATCTCCTTTTTTAGGGATGGGATGCACCAAAGCTGTCTTCCACGAATTCGGTACCACGCCGAGTGAATAGGAGAGCCGGAATAGGCGTGTTAATACTGGTGCCAACTCTGGAGCACACATTTTTAGCACAATCGGAGGGATGCCATCCGGCCCACTCGACTTGTGGATGTCCAAGGAAAGTAGTGCTTTACGCACAGATGATTGCCGAAATTGTAGTTCTGGCATACAACTATCACACTGCGGGATGGTAGGCGGTGCGTTCCTTTGGTCATCCAGAGTCGAGTTGGCCGCAAAGAAGGGGCCCAGGAGATCGGCCTTCTCCTTTGCGGTATGGGCCAGAGAGTCATCGTCTCCGTGCAAGGATGGAAGAGAGGGCTGTGAGAAATTCCCTAAGACAGCCTTGGCGAGAGACCAGAACGCACGAGTGCCCGAAGGAAGACGAACTAATTTCTCGCCAATTCTGCCAATGTGTTCCGATTTTGCCGTGGCGATAGCTCTTTTGAAGTACCTCGAGGCGAAATTGTACTCCTTACGTAATGTGCTGGTTTTTTCATCACAAGATGCGGACGCTGCAGCCCAAGCCCGGTAGCACTCCTGCTTGCGGCGCGAAGCCGTTTTACAGGAGCGACCAAACCAAGCCTGAGACTTACCACCAATTGGTACCGCAGAAAATGGAATGAAAATATAATAATTTTTATTTAGATTAAAGATATTAGATTTAAAACGGTTTATGATTAAAGTACGATCGAAATTAGTATTTAACAGATCAAAATACATGAAAAATATGCTTGCATTAGATTTCAAAAATTTTTTCTTACCAAAACATCGAATTTTCGCTATTTTTTTGGAGTTTTTGGAGAAATTGAAGCCCGGACGGCCTAAACTGACTTGACATTCGTGTTCAGCGGGTCAAAAAACATGCCCGTAGATAGGTGGCGTCCGGTGCACAGACAACTTTTTTTTTGTGTGCCGGTGTTACCGGTCCAGACATTAGAATTTATGCGTGTTAATCTAGGCTCAATGAAGAATAGACCATCTGCTATAATATTAGGCAGTTCGTAAAAGGCAAACGATTGACCACATGCGCCACTTCCACTGTAAACATTAGATTGTAGAATTCTGCATAGAATTCTGCACTCGGATTTTCTTACTTCCGCCTTACCTATTCCTGCCGCAATAATGTTACCTACTGCTTGTCACTATCATGTTTTAATTTGAAGGGTAAGGTAGCAGGTAAACTTATGCATGGGCATTACCATCTTGCAACACGCATAGCAAAGCACCATTAACATCTTTGGTGTCTATAGGTTTTGGCTATGTGTGATATTTGGTGTTTCTTTTCATCAGAGAAGCTATTTGCTTGTTTGCTATCTTATGATATAAAAAAATGTTTATTTTGATTTTAAAAGTAGGCTATTCCATATTAAGGATGTCAAAATCTATGAAGTCTATCTTTTCAATTGATTGACAAGGCACTGCACTGGAGTGAGTCGTACCCAAGCTATTCGTTGGAGAATAATCCAACGAAATGATCACCATAGTAATGATATTATATTTAGCTGTTATTTGTCTCTTACTAATTGTATCTATAGAAGACTGATATTTCTATTCTTCATAATGAATCTTGACTAAAATCGTGTGATGGGCTTTGCGATGACCGCGATGAGCGGATAACCGTTACCTACACACATTTTTACTATTTCGCACTAAATACTCGATCTACCAGCTCGCTTGGAATAAGCAGCATGATAAAAATTTCGACTCTTTTTCATCATTGATTTTTTTATACATAATTAGATAACAAACATAATATACAGCAACAACATAGCAGATGGCTATCCTGATGGAAAGCGAAACCATCGCCTACGTGTCTATAGGCGATGGTTTTCTTTCCATCCAAAGATGTTAATAGTGCCTTGCTATCCGTGTGGCAGGATGGCAGTGTCCCATGCATAAGTTTACCGACTACCTAACCCTCAAAAACAGAACACGGCAATGAGTCGCATTGATGCCATTACGTCAGCAATAGGTAATGCGGTGGTACCATATAGCCAGGCAAGATTTTGTACAACTCTACCACCGAGTAGTCACGATGGTATTGGTACGAGCCTATCCGTCTCCTTTTACGACCTGTCTGACAGAACGGCAGTTGGTTCATTCTTAAAAGGGAGCTCGGAACAACACGGGGGAAGACACAATCTCTTCAGGCTACTGTGTTGGACACATAATTCGACATTTTACTTTAAAAGGAGACATAATAATCATATCACACTTTCACCCTTTATTTACTTACATAATTGTTTTACTTGTACTATCGTAATTACAACGAAATTTAGCTTAATAAACGATTAAGCACATTTTTTATAGGAGATGTTATGAGTCGCAACCCTGAACACTAACAAATCAGTACACGGAGAAAGGGAGAAAGAATTTGGCGTTAACAGAAACACTACTGCGAGGATAAATGTGACTAAAAACATGAATTAAAGAGAACTTTACAGCTAAGCCGCTCTCTCACTTGGCAGCTGCCTTGCTCGGCAACAGGTTACTATGACTGCCGCTACCTGACATTGATAAAATATGTAATATAGAGATAATAACTCCGGATATGATTTTCTGTCAACTAATGAATAATTTACCGTTTTAATATATTACAAATATTTTATTTATTTTTTAACTGTGTCATTGCAAACTTCAGCAGAACGCACTCGTCCCGTCGACCCACCGCTCCGTGCAAACTCTGCTCATCTCGACTCGCCGCAGACTTGAGCATTCAAGGCACATACGCTTCATTGGCTAAGCTAGATAGACCTTCAGTCATAGGGAAAAGTACTATAGCGGTCTAGCAAATCTATAAGTGATTACCACCGCCCATGGACAGCCACATCACCGAAGGTCGTGCAGCTGCGTTGTCGGCTTTTTAAGGAGTATGCTCTTTTCTTAAAGGTGCCTAAGTCGTATCCGTTCGGAAACACCCCCGCCGGTAATTGATTCCACAGAGGATTAGTGCATGGTAAGAAGTGCCTAGAGAATCGCACGGTTGTGGATTTCCAGACATCGAGGTGATGAGGATGGAACTTTGAATTTTGCCGCGATGTCCAATAGTGAAATTCAAGGATTCAATGAAGGGATCAATCCAAACAGTTCGTCGGAACACTCTTCATGATAGATGCAATAAAAGATGCTATGCGAACTTACATCTCTGCATAAAGTCAAGAGGATTGGAGACTGCCAGGTCATCAATGATTCGAACCGCTCTACGCTGAATGCGATCAAGAGGAAGAAGCTGATACTGCGGAGCTTCTGCCCAGAGGTGAGAACAATACTCCAATGTGAGGGCGAATTTGCACATTTTAGGAAAGGAATATAGTTGAAAAGTCATGAAACTAATCAAATTTGTTCGATTTTTCTTATTTCTAAATCAAGCAAAATATTTCTTTTCTGCCATAAAGTTAACTTTTTATAACCAAAATTTCTTTTATATTTTATTACTAACCGAACGAAAAATGTTAAATAAACTGTTGTTGTATATAACAAAAATTACGATTCCTGCAAACTTACTTCACTTCCCACCTATTCATAACTCTCCTCGTACAAACATGCCTGTTACGGAGACATGGAGCCTTGACAAAATCTTTGGTCTGCACCCGATGATCATTGTGCCCCATTCTTGGTTCCCGGAGTTTCTTATACCCCTCCCCATTGGATTTGTGTATTAATAATATTTCATTTATCATTCATTATATTATTTATTATATATGGAGAATGAATGATAAATGAAATATTATTACCAGAGGTCCCGGATCGGAAAATTCAAAAATGGGTTTTTTCAGTTTTCTGAAAAAAACAACGTTGTCCAAGATAGACATGCCACCTATCACATTGTGGGCTAAGTATCTTCAGTTTATCGTTGGTGCACTGGTTGTACCTCTGTCTATCTCTTCGTGGATACGGGACTATAAATACTATACTTATTATACTTATTTATAAATCACGGTCAAATTTCAACTATTTATAATAATTTACATAGGTAAGTAAGTAATTGCTCCATCACTTATTAAAATAATTACTGCGAAAATAGAGTTTCTGAGTTTTTAAATAATCATCGGGTTGGAATAATCACAATCACCACTCGTTCATCAGAACTAGAGTGTGTAATATGATGCTACACCGGACGGCTTAAAAATTTGTAAAAGATATGGAGAAAATTATATTTGAAGCCTCGAGTCATTGCACAACTTTGTCAACTAGCATAAAGCTACAAGTTCAATCTGTGAATTTACGTACCCCATAAGACATGGGGTCATAAACACACAGATTGTGTAAGTATATATAGAGTTAATAAAGCTTATAACTATAACCTATCGAAATAAAAAAGGTTAACAGTTACATTATTTGCCCTAGTTTAATTTGCTAAGGTTAGCAATTAATAAAATTGATGGGATAACTTACAACTGAATGACTTCATTACTAAAGGAACAATTCACAATCAAGGTACTTAATTAGATTTTATTTCGTTACTTTCTCGGAATATCACGTTTTTTCATTTAAAAAATAATTTCACAGTCGTTGTAAAAGTATGAAAACAGATGAACAAAAATGTAATGTAATTTGCAACTTTACGCTTATAGTATATTCGTTACTTTTACTGTTGTGCAGCTCTTAATACAGTAATTTGATTTTTTTCTAGCGACTAATACCGGCTCCAGTAAGGATCCCGGAACTCAATTCAAACCTCAGGCCGACCAGTTCATTCTAAATAAATTTACCAGTTTCTGCTAAAACATACCTAACTTGCTCGAAACTGTATATAAGCCGGATTTGTCGTTAGGTTGGCAACCTGTCACATCACGGAACTTAATACCTTTGACTAATCGGTGTTGGTTCGGGTTCCTTAGAAGAACAGATCAACTGTCGTTCTGCCAGGCAGGCCGTAAAATGCACCCAATAGGTTGTTCGTGTCACAATCATCGTGATTACTAGGTACTCGGCAACGTCTCGTCCGGGTATTTGGTACCACCGCATTGCCTTTTCCTGCCGCAATGCTTGTCATTGAAGTTAGCCGGTATATTTGTGCATCTGGTATTGCTATCCTACCACACGGACAGTAAAATATTTAATTGGTGTCTATAGGCGATGGTTTCTACTTTCTATTTTCATCAGGAGAGCGTGCTTGTTTGCTTTCTAATGATATGTGAGTGGTTACGCAAAAAGGGACCTCAAGGGAAAATAATTGATTTCGAGTAAATCACGTTTAAAATGTTGAGTCGAAATGAGAGAGGCGCGGGGTGTTTTATGTTAGTGTCGTTAGTGAGCGACTTCGTCAGTGAGAAATAGCACGTGTTTGCGATAGCTGTATTATTGGTGACTTATTTATTCGTCTTTTACTTGTCTTTATGTGCGCGCTAGAAAAAGAAACTAGTGTGCGCTGTGTATAAGGTGTAATATTTTCAAAACTGCCTCGGCTTACATAAAAAATCATTAAAAAAAAACTACGGCACCTAAAATTATTTTGATTAGAACAAAACAAAGATGAAGGACCATAGAATCAGAATTTATCAAAAAAAAAAAACCGTTTCCAATCCCTTCAGGTCCCTTTTTGCGTAACCACTCACATATATAAAAATCAATAATGCAATAGTTACACCTCTTCCAACCTCTTTGGCCCATAGACTTGACGTAATTTATTAATTATTATTTAATACGTAAACTTTTTGACAAATTTGGAAGAACGCACAGCAAATATATCATTTCTCTTGTTTTAAATATCATGCGTACTGGCCATTAGTAAATGCTATTAAAAGAAAGAACGATTTGGAATGTTTTTTCAAATTTGATTTGTTTTTATGTAATAACGCTAAACACTTCTGCGGTTATATAAGTCTATGCTATTATATAAGGTAATATTGCATTCCTTCATACTCAGAAAAATGTTTGGATTTGAGTTAACAATTATGAGTATCAAAATGCGAGATCCATACGAGTTGTTAACATATCAAAAACTGTAAGAGATCTGGAAAACTGTGACTCTGTGTGAGAAATGAGCGTTTTGTTATTATCAATGTGTGCTTAAAAACTGGATCTTAGCTTCTTCTGCGGTCAGAACGAAACTCCAATAATCTTGGAGGATAATTCTCTCATTACTCTCACATTATGCAGAAAAAATGGAAGCAGAAGGCTGTACTGACTAGAGTACTTTCACACTTGTCTGCCACAAGACCCGTTCTTGCCACGTATCATCGAGTAACTCGAGTTAATTTTATTCCCAATCCCGAAAATTGACATGGCTTAACTTGGAGTCAAGTCCAGATTTCGTTTGGAGCGAGCTGCTGGAAGGAACTAAGTGAAGATATTCGCGGAAGAGGGTTACATGCAATGTAACATCACTTTAAGGGAGGCTCGTGGTGGAGAATCTGTAAAGTACAGTACGGAAGTATTGTTTTCGCATATTTCATTATGTGGACTGTGGAGTTTAATTAGATTTGTTTTAAAGAAATTGCTGAGTTGTGAAAACAAATTTTCGATTGAGGGATCCGTTTGTGAAATATTAAGCTTGAACGTGCTAGTTTGTGTAAGCCAAGTACCCTATCCCTCCTTTCCAGCTAAATGGTGGTTTCTGGATGTATGAAAACCTCACGGTAGTATATAAAACACGGTTAAAAGGAAAACTAGCACAGATAAGTAGACCTTAAAAACTTATGAGTAATTATCGACAAAGTTACAAAATATACTTGGAGAAGTAAAAGCGGATGTATTATTCGTTATTGGCGTTGAAAAAGTTAAATGTTCACAGTATAAAACAATTAAAAGTCCTGTTGTGATTGCGATAGGCAATTACGGAACACTAAATTGCGCGTGGTCCAACACACACTTGGCCGGTATACATGATTATTATAATAGGAGAAATTAACCTTTTGTACGTTCTTCTAAAATCTTATACCCTGAGAGCTTTGATATAAAATAAATTAATGTCATTAGTTTTAAATTGAAACTTTTTTTAAGTCGACTGCCTCGTTGCCTAGGGGTTAATATATTAAACTATCATCATCAAGTGCCGGATTCGATTCCCGGGAAGGGCAAAACTACTATTGAGGTTTCGAGTTTTTTCTCGAAAATCAAAATCTCAGTAGCCCCTCGAAATCTGGCGGTTACAGTATATGTTCATCCCCATTTCTCGGAGAATCACGTTACGCTGTTGGTCTAAATTATCGCTAGTATAAGGTTGAATTGCTATCAGGTTGGTAAAAATGCGGTGATGGTCACCACTACCTATCTTGCCAACCGACATACTGGTGAATTGTAGTGGATAAAAAAACTCTTTAGATGTTCGGTTCACTCTGCTTACCTCACAAGGGAACCAGCTTAATTTTATTACAATGTAGACACGGCTATTTAAACGATATAGGTACCTAATTAATTTAAATACCTAAATGAACGGCTTACACATTTACCGTGCAGTCGTGTTCTTTTAGACGAAGAAACATTTTGTGTTATACAAGAAGAACGATAATGGATGATTGAAAAAGTTATATTTTACTATGAAAATGTATTTCGTCATATTTTAAAGTTTGCAGTACCATGTTATGATATTCACAGGTTACAAACCTGTGAATATCATAACATGGTACTGCATGCAAACTGTATGTAAATTTTCTGCGTAGGAGTATTGGAGTAGGGTGGAATATTTCAATTATTGTTCCCATTTCCGTTTACTGCTAGGCGTAGATACTGGGCGTGGAACATTAGCATAATGCGGTTGTTAGCATTCCAATAAAAAAAATATCAAAATCGAATTACTGTGTAAAAAGATATGCGTGGTCTAAGATGGAAAAAAAATCTGTAAATGGTTGCCCTTGCTGCAGGTCATCCCTGAAACATCCTGCTAAATTAAGGTATTTTAAGGTTAAAGGAACAAAAACTATACCTAAGCATAGATTTCTTTCACTGTACAAAAATCTAAATTTTATTAAAAATGACAGTAATTACATTTTTGCAAAGCTGCATATTTTGGAAACGATAATCGATTTTGATCTTTCGAATGGCATTCAACTCAACTTTTAAGATCTAAAATATTGCTTTTGCTACTACCGATAGATAATTAACCGATAGGTTGAAAAATTTCGTAGCAATGTTAAAAACATTTCTTTAAAAAAAATTTGTCATTGATAAATCCTAAACAAATTGACTGATTTCGATCCAATTTTTAAGGACAAAAGCAGATAAGATGTTTAAGTTAATCGGTGTCGGCTAAGACCCGAAAGTTATTTCAAAAATATTATTTTCAAAATTAGACTCGATTTTGATTTTTGAAACGGCATTCGACGTAGTTTTCTCAGTACTAAAATATCGTATAATACCAAAAATGAATGGTTGAAAACACACAAACACACACATGCACACACAAACATACATACAGACATACTGACGTCATCGTGAAAATATTCGAAAAAGGTTCCTAGGACCTCAAAACGTGGTTCTCTCGGGACAAAATCAGTAACTTCCTTATCTACATACGTAGCGGGAAGTTAACGAGTTGAGAACCTCCTCCGTATTTTGTAGGTTGATATGTACACACTGCCCGGCTTATCAGTCATCATATTCGTTTAATTTATAAAAATAATAAAAAATATCTTCACGCCCCAAATGTGTCTGTCCGTATATAAAAATCGCTAAAAATATAAAAACGTAATATTTAGAAACTGTTTTCCTAAAAAAGTGACTGTAGAAGTGTGAATTATCGAATCGTTATAGTTTCTGTGAGTTATATTGTGGCAGTAAGTGAAGTAATTTAAATCTTAAATAAGACTAACTGCATGTTTCTGGAAACTTGGAGCCAAGCTTAACGAAATATTGATGTCAGAAGTGCAAACGATTTCTAGTCTAACTTCTGAAGATTTTGTGGTTGTTTTAGGTCTATGAATGATAATAATCCGTATGAGCTTCGATTTGCTGCAGACAATTTTTTACACAGAACAGAAGCACATGTTTTATTTAATGAAATTCCACAAAACAAACACTTGAATAAGGTAAAACTAAACAACGAATTAAAGTTCATCTGTAGTCGTTTTCTAAATGTCACCTATTTAGACATGGAGTATAATAACCAATAAAGTTTCACTAATTTATTTACCTTCGTCTAGCTTGAGTAATAATAATGTACGGTAGAACAACGGGTATCAAAACGCTGTACCTTTTGGCTCTTCTGTCTCCCCAATGCATGACAGCCGGGACAACATATGTACATTTCGTTAATGCTCGACTATACATTTCACACCAAAACATAAATGGATTAATGGGAAAATCAGACTTGTTATTTGTTCATACTGACGAATTGGAGAAGCATAATAAGATTATCAATGTAATGTATATAACGTATTACAATATAAAAAAATAAGACATTGACCTTCTGCATTTGTCAAATTATATTTTGGCTGCATTTTTTGATCGAAGTACTAGACATGGTGGCTCGTGTATATTATTAAAAAATAATATCAAGTATAAATACATAGACAGAAAAGTTTTGTTCAATTAACATTCCCAAAGCGATAGGCAGAGGTACAGCAAGTGCACCTACGATTAGCCGAAAATACTTGTTTCCACAATGTGATGGATAAGCCTATCGCCAACCAGACACTTTCCAATCCATGGCAACGTTGTTTTTGATCAGAAAAATGAAAAAACACATTTTTGAATTGCCCAACCCGGTAATCGAACCTGAGACCTCATGTGGTCAACACTGACACCGGACCACTAGACCACAGAGGCAATAAAAAAATCCACGGCATTGAAATCGGAATTACCTACATAGATAGTAATATTCAATAGAAAGCAATCCTTTTTTTATATCATAAGATAGCAAAGAAGCAGATGGGTCTCCTGATGGAAAGAGTCAACCATCGCCTATAGACACCAAAGATGTTAATGGTGCGTTGCTATCTTATGGCGAGGTCTAGTGCCACATGCATAAGTTTACCGGCTACCTTACCCTCCAAACTGGAACACGACAGCGACAAGCACTGACGCTATTGCGGCAGGAATAGGTAAGGCGGTGGTACCAGACCCGGGCGAGACAATGCAGAACTCTAACACCTAGAAGCCACGATGGTAGTGACTCAATAGCCAATCGGTCGCCTTTTACGACCTGCCTGGCAGAACGGCAGTTGGCCTATTCTTCAAGGAGGCCGGGAGCAACACAGCGAAAATCCTGCGACATACATCTGTTATAAAATGGTACCGATAGCCAATACGTTAGTGGTTAAGTAAGAGTTTTTCAACAAAAAGTTATTCTGTAAATTAAAATAAAACAATAAATTTAATAAATAATAAATATTCACGGGACAAACTACACCTACTGATCTAACCCCATAGTAAGCAAATTATTTGCTTGTGTTATGGGTGTTAGTCAACGATACTAATACATAGAAATACTTACATATTTAATAAACACCCAAACCCGGAAATACAAACATTTATACTCATCACACAAATGCTTGTCCCCGTCGGAGATAGAACCCGAGCCCCGTCGATTGCGTAGTCAGGGTCGGTAACCACTCGACCATCGGGGCGGTCAAATTGAGATGAAAATGTTTCAAATTTTTATTGGGGTAAGGTTTGGCAATTAGGAATGAAAAATGATTTCTGATATTAATGTGCACTACGACCACGGTTATATATGTCGATTCATTTTTTAACGGTACGGTAAAAGGGTCTATTTCATTAACCACCACAAATTTTGTGTTTTAAAGCTGCAATCGATTTATTTGGCTTTTTTTTATATAAGAGGGGTAAACGATGATGGTAAGTGATTACCGCCGCCCATAGACAACTATACTACCAGAGGTCTCGTAGTGCGTTGCCGGCCTTTTAAAAATGAGTAAACTTAAACAAAGTAAACTTCTTGAAGTTCCCTGAAACGTATCCATTTGGAAAAATTTCTGCCAATAGCTGGTTCCACATCGGAATAGTGCGGGGCAAAAACAGACTCGAGAATCGTACGGTTGTGGATTTCTAGACATCGTGACGGTGAGAATGAAACTTTGAATTTGTCCTATAGTGAAATTTGGCGGCATAAATTAATTCAAACAGGTTCACGAAATGATAGAGCTCAATGATAGAGATTCCCCATGATAGAGCCGATAAAAGACGCAGTGATGCCACATCTCTACGTAACGCCGAAGAATCAAGCCGATGTGAAATCGTCATCGACGATTCAAGCCTTTCTACACTGAATGCGATCAAAAGGAAGGAGCTGGTATCGAGCCCCGCTCATAAATGAGAGCAGTACTCCATATGAGGCCAGATTTGCGCGTTATAAAGCAGTAAGCGATGGGACGATGTAAAGTACTACCTGGTCCTGCTAAGAGCTCCCAGCTTTTTAAAGGCTAATTTAGTCTTGCCTTCCAAGTGACTGCGGAATTGAACGTCGCTCGATATTTTGACTCCAAGTATTCCAATAAATACTGGTTGAGGCTTTCAGGGAAATATTTTCAAAACGAGGAGATAAAGGGTGATTTTTTTAGCAGTAACGGTAACGCGCAAACTTGTGTCTTAATGAGATTAAACTGTACCAAATTTAATCAACCCCACTCAGAAGCTACGGAAAGTTCTTCAATTATTGACACAAGTTTATTCCGGTACTCCTTGACATGGTCCCGAGAAATTCCGTTGCGGCCAGAATATAAGGCATCGCCTGTACTGTCATCCACGTAATAATGAATGTAGATTGATCGCAACATGTCATTTATGTGCAGAAGAAACAGCGTAGACTCCGTATAGACATAGTCCTTAACGTAACCCTACACCAATAATCTAGAAGTGCTAAATCACATAATCGAGCTGGCCAATTAACAGCTGAATTTCATGAAATTATGGGATCGGCAAATATGTTTTACTTTTCCGGTTTATGTGGTTGTGTGACTTGTGGCACCATCTTGCTACAGGTTTATCCTCGTCTTAGTGGTTTAAATCTTTAATCTGATATCTTCTAAGATGAGTGTTTTAATCGTATGCTCTGAAGGGCAATGACATTAAATGCACAATGTATTTAATTGGATAAGGAATAGTATAATAGTAAAGTAGTAAGGAATACTATATTGTTTAAAATATCTTCGTAAATAATCCATTATATTAAACTCATAATATTTTGTAATATGTTATAGATAAAAATGGTTACTGTAGGTTAACCTTAGCAGATATACATAAATATATTATTGCGAACTTTTTTTATAGATCTTTTTGCGTATATAATTCTGTAGTACATTATTTTGATCTATATCGTAAAGCTGAGCCAGCGTTTGCAATGATATATTTTTTACGACAAATTCTTGAAATTATCGGCTTTTCTATTCAATAATATGCATGTATTTTACATTTTATCTTTCTCTTGAATCACTCCGTGTATCAAGTTAAAATCCGTAGCGTGGTTTAAAAGATCTAAGCACATATACAGTGGAAACTCATTTGTTGTTGGAGTAGTTGGAGCATCTGACTGTCAAGCAATCAGTTCGTAAAAGCCAAACCATTGGACAAACGCGTCACTACCATCGTGAATACCAGCTAGTAGAGTTCTGCTACTACTAGATAGTAACTGATAGAGTTCTGCAACGGGCATTTTTGAAGACTAGACCAACTGCCGTTCTGCCAGGCAGGTTGTAAAAGGCGCAATAGCGACAATGCTTGACATTATCGTGTTTTGGTTTAGAGAGTAAGGTAGCCGGTAGAGTTATGCATGTGGCATTGCCATCCCACCAGATCGATAGGAACGGACCGTTATCATCTTTTGTGTCTTTAGGCGATGGTTTCTCTTTCTATCAAGAGAGCCATCTGCTTGCTTGCTATCTTATGATATAAAAAATGCACTAAATTGCAGGAGTTATTTTTAACTTCCCGCTACGTAGTACGTAGTGTACGTAGATAGGAAGTTACTGAATTTGCCCCGATTTTCGAAAATCGAGTTTTCACCGGATCTCCACGTTTTGAGGTCCTAGGAATCTTTTCCAACTATTTTCGCGATAACGTCAGTATATCTGTATGTATGTATGTGTGTGTGTGTGTGTGTATGTGTATGTGTGTATGTAAACATCTCATAACTTTTGAACGGCTGGACCTATCGAAACGCGGTTTATGGCATTCTATTGGATTCCGCTCAACTTAGACTTTGTGACTCTCCTTTAAAAACTACGTCAAATATCGTTAATTGGATCAAAATCGGTCAATTTGTTTAGGATTTATTAATGATGAAAATATTTGAAAAAAAAAATGTTTTTTGACATTGCTACGAAATTTTTCAACCTATCCATTATCTAGCTAAAGCAATATTTTAGATCTCAAAAATTGAGTTGAATGTCATTCGAAAGATCAAATTCAATTAACGTTCCCAAAATATACAACTTTTTAAAATCAATATACTGCCATTTTAACAAAATAGATTTTTGAACTGAAAAATCCATGTTTATAGTATTTACTCTTTTGAGCTTAAAATACCTTAATTTAGCGGGAAGTTTCTGGGATAGCCTGTAGGGTCAACCGCTTACACATTTTTTATACGCATAGGTTTAGCGTGACTACTAAATGCACAAAGTACTTACAAATTAGAGGCACAAAGTAATTACAAATTAGAGGGTGAAAGTGCCGCCATTTTACGAAAAACTGTTTGGCTTATATATTCGTAACCGTGCATTTAAGTTCAAAAAAGGTTATAATAATAATAATCTTTATTATTATTATTATTACCGTTTATTATTTATCCTTTTCATTATTATTATTTCTTCCTTTTTTACAACTGTATATTCAATAAAATATTACTAAATGTAGGATTGTTTGGGGAGACAGGAGTTCATACTGAGTTGTACCCGTAAGGTACAAAAAGTACATTTAAACTAGGTGTATTCTAACTAAGTTTCATTAAAATCGATAAAGTCATTTTTTAAATATAGTTATATTGACAGATATTGCTTTTATGTGCATTTATTTACATTTATTAAGTACGTCCTGCAATTTAGCGCAGAAAAAACCCTTTTATTGTCTGTACTATAAATTCCTTAAAAAAGCCTACAAGCTCAAGTTCATAGCGAGTCTGAACAATAAACAGGAATAGTTTAAAGGGCAATTTACAAAATCAATGTACTTAAGTATATACTTATATTTCGTTTTAATTGAAACCAGACCCGGAAATCTCTCACGGATTTTAAATTTATTAGTTACGGTGACTCATTTCCGGATTTGACTACCTGAGATAAGAGTTACGGATATATTACTTATCAGCTATTGCCCGCGGCCTGGTTTATTCTCAATGTCGTACCTACTCATATTTTTAAGTCATTGCCTTAAAGAGGATTTTTTTGGTAGATACTCATACAATATTCCGTGGTTTGAGCTATTCGATAGATCAGCCAGGTTGATTTTCCTTTCCTTTTACACGTTTAGTTTCCTGTCCTCTATAAAAACAATAGACATTATAGTTTTATTAGGATTAATGATGGCCCTATAGTCGAAATTCAACCATAGACTATTTTTATTTTATTTTATAAGGAAAACCCCGTGTTGGTTCCGGGCTCCTTTGAAGAATATGCCAACTGCCGTTCTGCCAGGCAGGTCGTAAAAGGCAACCGATTGGCTATTCGAGTCACTATCATCGTGACCAGTAGGTGGTAGAGTTCTGCATTGTCTCGCCCGGGTCTGGTACCACCGCCTTACCTATTCCTGCCGCAATAGCGTCAATGCTTGTCGCTGTCGTGTTCCGGTTTGGAAGGTAAGGTAGCCGGTAAACTTATGCATGTGGCATTAGACCTCGCCACAAAATAGCAACGCACTATTAACACCTTTGGTGTCTATAGGCGATGGTTGTCTCTTTCCATCAGGAGAGCCATCTGCTTGTTTGCTATCTTAGCAACTCAATATCCGAAATCACATCTGCTTGTTTGCAATCTTAGCAACTCAATATAAGATTTTACATCAATTATGTCGTATTAATGTTTTCGCATATAAATGTCTTGTAACTTACACTTGCTTGTACAATTAAATTTTAAATTATGTATGTATAAAAAGTAGGGGGGAGGGGGGTGTTAATCGTACTTAACTCTGAAATTATTCCTTAGAATAGAAAAGAATAGAATATTTTATTTGCATATTCTATTCTATTCTTAAAACTCCTTAAAACACTCCTCACCGGTGGGGGGGATGCGCTGTGCCGCGCTCCCGGCTGCATGGGTACCACCATCTTGCCTATTTCTCCCGTGAAACAGCTTTGCTGTGTTTCAGAGAGAAGGGCAAGACAGGCAGTGCAATTACTGGCACCGAGACTTAACATCTTATGTCTCAGGATAGCCAACACATGACTGGAATACCTGGGCCCCTACCTGGGAGTTCCAGCCCTGGTATCCCATTTTTGTTCATTAGCGTCGTCGACCACTTACCATCAGGTGGCACGTCTGCCAGTTTGCCTATCTCAATAACATAAAATAAATAAATAAATTAATAAAATAAAAACAGTTGAGCAACCTCTAAACCAAGGTAAAGCAAGGATGCTTCTGAAAGTATCAGGCTTAGTATTAAACAGGTCTAATTCTGGATGGTCAACCAAATTACATGGGGCACACTAAAAGTTTTGCACTTCTAGCTAATCGGAACTATTTGAATTTCGAATGTTATATTTTTAAAACGTTGCAACCTTCTTAGTAATAAAAAAAACAATTGGCGGGAAATGATTTGTCAATTGTTTTCTTTTCACACATCAAAGTTCTACGTACGCAACGAAAATGGAATTAAGTCGAAAAGATTTTAGAGCGATGATTTTTCATGATTTTAAAAGTTCTCTTTCTCCGCAAGACTGTGCCGCTCATCTTCAAATGCTTTTGAGAGAGAAGCACCTTGTTTGATCATCGTGAGGCGATGGTTTGCTGAATTTGACAGTGGTCGAGATTCTTTACATGACGAATTTCGTGAAGGGCGGCCTTCAACTGCCGTCAACGAAAATAATGTGGCTACTGTTAAGCGGTTAATTGAAGAAAACCCCCGGATTACCTATGAGACAATTTGAGGACTATTGGGATTAGTATGAGCTAAATTCAGAAAATTTTACACGAAGAATTGAAATTACAGAAACTTTGTTGTCAATGGATCTCTCATAAACTGACAGCGGAGCAGAAGCGGGCTCGCGTGAAATGGTGCTCACAAATGCTACTGAAGTACGACCACGGACATTCTAATGCTGTTTATGACATTGTGACAACAGGAGATGAAACGTGAATTTATTGTTTTGAACTCGAAAAAAAACAGCAATCTTGTGAATGGGTGTTTGAAAATGAGAACAGGCTAACAAAAGTGAGACAGGCGAGAAACTTTGGTAAAAAAATTATCGCATTTTTTTTTCTCAGCTACGGGTCTCATCTGCACAATTCCACTTGAAGATCAAAAGAGTGTTAATGCCGAGAGGTATTCTACCATTTGTTTACCCAGGGTGTTAGAAAAAGTTCGCGAAAGTCGACCCAACAGCCGCATTCTCCTACACCATGATAACGTTTCTTGACACACGGCCTACAAAACAAAATCATTTTTAGCTTCCGAAAAAGTACATCTCGTCACTCATCCTGCGCATAGCCCTGACCTAGCACCCTGTGATTTCTGTATTTTCCCCAAAATCAAAAATTTGATGAGAGGTTTTACTTTACTTCGCCTCTGTGGTCTAGTGGTCCAGGGTTGGCGTTGACCACGTGAGGTCCCGGGTTCGATTCTCGGGTCGGGCACATTAAAAAAAAGTGTTTTTTCAGTTTTCTGGAAAAAACAAAGTTGCCCGGGATTGGAAAGTGCCCAGTTGGCGATAGGCTTGCCACCTATCAAATTTGTGGGACCGAGTATCTTCGGACCCACGATTAGGTGGGTGCACTTGTTGTACCTCTGCCTACCCCTTCGGGGATATGGGCGTGAAGATACTTTTTTTTTAGGTTTTACTTTTACCAGCTCCGAAGAGGCAGTGATAGAGTTCAATCAGCACGTAGAAAACATGCCTTCAGATCTGTGGTCCTCTTGTTTAAAAAAATGGTTCAATCGCATGAAAAAATGTTTAAAATGTAAAGGAGATTATTTTGAAAAGCAATAAATATAATATTTTGGTTATAACATGTTTTTTTTTTAAGTTACGCAAAACTTATTGTATGATCTACGGATTAAAGAGTCTCACTGAACGAATAACGTAAGAATTAGATCTGTAGTTTGAACTACTACAAGCTATATCAAGGGCTACCAATTGGCTGCAAGATCAGTTTGGAATTTTAGATAGAAGATATGGTGAATCAAGCAAACTTTGAAAGATTTAAACAGAAACACCATATCTCCTATATTTCTTTTTTCGTTCAGGGGCAAAACATGATGCCGGCGACACCTTGCTTTGTAGGTAACATCATAAAACTTGCACTTAAATTGTAAAAACCTTAAAAACTTTCGTTGTATAGATTCGATCCTATCAATGTAAACATTATACTGTGGATTCCATATTTGCGAACAATACTCTAGGGTACTGCGCTCAAAAGAGCAGTAAAGAATTTTCATAACTTTTGTACTACAAAATGGGAACTTGTTCTCATAATAAAACCCAGCACTTTATTGGCTTTTTTTACCATATAATCTATATGCATTTCATATGTCAATTTAGCGTCATTTATGATGCCAAGATCACGAATCTCTTTTAATCTATGAAGCTCTTGTCCTTTAAGGAAGTATTTATGGTTCAGTTGTTTCCGTTTACGTGTAAAACTAATGATATAGCATTTGTTAACGTTGAAGTCAAGTTATTTTTAGTCCAGTAATATTCAATAGTAGTTAAATTATGTTGTAGTTTAATGAAATCCTTGAAATTGTTAATAGTCTTAAAAATTTTCATGTCATCGGCACATAAAAGAAAGTTAGAATATTTAAAACAATTATAACCCACATCATTAATAAATATGTTGAATAGCAAAGGACCGAGCAGAGACCCCTGGGGTACACCAGATTAAACTGCAAACCAGCAAGAGGAGTAACCATTGATCACAACCGCTTGGGATCTATTTTTCACATAAGAGCTAAACCACCTAAACAAGTTACCAAACTAACTAAACTATAAATTTCTTTTGAATATAACAGACTTAAGCCATAAAAATCACGGAAATAACAATATAACATACCTACATGTATATTACATGAATGGAGTGTATTACGTTTATTTTTATTAATTTAATTTGTTTCTAATGCGTAATATTTAAAGATATTATTGTTTCTGCCGTCCTCCGTAATGTGAACTTTGACTTTGCCAAATTTCATACTCTCCTGCTCGCGTAATTGTCTTAATAGCAAAAATTTTGCTTCACGTTTTATGTTATTAGGGTATAGTATACCTATAAAGTGTAGGTTAAAGTTATTCTTGTTAATAGTTAACTATTAAACATTCCTAGAACTCGAAAGGGATATCATAGCATTAGCACGTGGAAACGTTTACTTGTATCTAAATGCGGAGGTAAAAAAATAATGTTAAATATTACAGTACACATTAGCCTGTGTATAAAAACAAAAGTCTTGACTCACTGACTGACTCACTCATAAATACGTCAATCCCAGCCTTGGAACTACAAAGTAAAAAACTTGCACAGAAGTTATATGTAGAGTTGAGATTTTTTTTAATTTTTTTTTTAAATTTATTAAACTTCCCGCTACGTTAATACGTATGTCAAGAAGGCAGTTGGGTAAATAAACTAATCGCACAAAAAAAGGTTTTTCATCACTGTGTGTGTTATAGTTTTCAGTCGATAAAATCAGGTACAAATGTTTTCTTTTACATTATATTTAAAAGCGTCAATTTTTTTTATCCGAGAACATTATTCATTTTTATAAAGTTAAGAAACAACGCATCTAACGTCATTTCTAACCCGACGAAAAGTCATGCATTTGACTATTAATGTCAAAATATCTCCAAAAGGAATCAAAAGGGTGCGTTTCTGAAAAGTACTTTATAATAAGTATAAAACAACGATGTATTACTGCTATAGCATTTGAAAGTGAACTATCAATTTTGGTCTTAAATAAATTATTCAAATGAAATGAAAAATTAAAATGAAAAAATAAAAAAATATTTATTTGCAAGAATATGGGTGTCGCAGGTTATTAAAAATAAATTAAATTACCAACATATTCTACCATGATATTATGGTGTGCAAAAATTTAACTTTCGGTCGATTTATTTATAATTACTACCGGATCGGGACGTGGCCACACACCGAGAAGATTCGGCGGAAGAAACTCAGTGGGCTTTTTTATTTCATGTATTACAATTATTTATGTATTACAATATTTACAAGTATTATTTCACAACAAAAAGTTATTTTTCCAATTTACAAAATATCATGCTCAATCCAAATTTTTAAAATCTACAAAGAAATTTTACCATTTACAAAATTTAATATTTAATTTTTATTACATTTAAATTTTAAGGTAAATTGTACAAACTTATATTTCTATTTATTAACATTTAATCTTATCTGCTAAAAATTTTCTAATATCATAGTATGTTTTATTTAACAGTAAATCGGACAATTTTTTGCGAAATTTATTTATAGGTAATGATTTTAGACTATCAGGGATATGATTGTATATATTAATTGCCATACAATATGCGTTTTTTATAAATATTTAGTCTTTGGCTAGGCACATGTATCTTCTCACTGTATCTAAAATTATTCATAAATTGTTACGATATTTTCATCATTTCCGTAAACGTTCGTCAAACAGTTTTTTTTTGTATTCTGTGGGACAGAGGCCATGTCGTTCCACGTCCGCACCTCGTAAAAGGCGACCAATTGGCTATGCGAGTCACTAACATCGTGGCTACTAGGTGGTAGAGTTCTGCATTGTCTCGTCCGGGTCTGGTACCACCGCTTTACATATTCCTGCCGCAATAGCGTCTGTGCTTGTTATCGTCGTAATCCGGTTTGGAGGGTGAGGTAGCCGGCATACTTATGCATGTAGCATAAGACCTCGCCACAAGATAGCAACGCACCATTAACACCTTTGGTGTTGGTGGTGACTCTTTCCATCTAGAGACCCATTTTCTTGTTTGCAATCTTTTGATAAGTATAAAAAAAGTCAAGCTGTCGAATTAATGTTAACTAGCGATCGCCTGCGACCGAAATTCAACCATAGACTTAACAATAAGGTATTTTTTTAAGTTTAACTATTGTATGTGTGTAAAGTTTATATTTATTAATCTAATGCATTTTTTTAAATATTAGGTTTCTGCAGTCCTTTGCAATATAAACTGTGCCGAATGGTATACTCCACCGTTCCAAAGATTTTCCTTCACGTATTTGACTCGCGTCAATTCTATAGGAAATGGGCGGCGCGGTATGTTCTGAAACCACTGGGAAACGTATTAGTTTTCGGATAAATAAATATAGGACTTCAGCTGAAAACCAAAATTTAGTACATTCTTTTTTGTATTTATAACAAAATATCACCATATAAAAATCATATGGAAGATTAGAAATATTATTAACATACTATTTGTTTTAGAGATTTTTTAGCCTGTTTTCGGAATTTTATATGATCAAGTAAAGTGCATTCTATCGTGTAATAAGTTAGCACATTCTTTAGATAATATATTCAGGTTTATCGTATAATTTTTGTAAATTTTTTATTTTAACAATCAATGTAAAAAACATGATTTAGCAAACCAGTTTTTTACCCTTTGTCCCGATGACTCGCCTTAATATATAGATAACGAGCCCCTTAATTCAGCAGCGACGAATTCAGTTCGTGCTTTTACTTTTCTATTTTGCGCATGGAGACGCAGTATGTTTGATGTCTTTCGGCGATTGATTACAATGTAGTTTGCTATAAAAAGTATGTTATAAATATAATAAATTCCAGTATAGTGGAACTATTACGGTAGGTTTCCTTAAATATCTTCCGATTTCATACTGACATAATGAATTCCCTCCTATTGCTTAGTACAGTCGTATTGAAAAGAACTTGAATTTTATATAATTTATATATATATATATATATATATATATATATATATATATATATATATATATATATATATATATATATATATATATATAATTAGTTTGAGATTTTGAAGCGTTGTATCTTTTTAAATTACAATCATAATTGCAATAATGTAGAGCAAGCAGGAAAAATTTGCAAGAATTGTGACATGGCTTTCGGTTCTCTCTGAGGAATCATGTAAAGATGCTAAAATATAAATCGTATATAAATAGAGCATGACTAAAACTAATGATAATTTCCATCGTCAGCACTTGATGAGAAATGTTTCAATTTGTCTTTTATACTGATTTTCTTAATTATAAGAAATCACGTGCAGAGTGAAATTGAACAAACCTGATCATGTTTAAAAAATGTGTCTGTAAAACTGTAAAATAATATAAAGAAGACAAATAGGTAACTAACAATTTTTTGAATGAATGTACCATAACGTATTAAACAATTATCTCAATTCTCAGCCTCCATTATAGACCTTTTCCGTTACCTTGACGGAACTGAATGTACTTCAACGACAACATGGCATAGGAATATTTTGTAAGAACTGTGCTTATGATAACATTTCCTTGTACCATGTCATTCAAGTAAATATTATTTGTTAAGCAGTCTATTTTACGATTGACTTTAAATATAAATTCAATCCAATTGAATGTAAAAATAACGGGAATGAAACGGAAATGAAACGGATATCAAAGTCAAATTCAAAAATCTTTTATTCAAATAAACTTACCGGATAGGAACATGGCCACACACTGAGAAAATCCGGCGGAAGAAATTCAGCAAGCTTGCCTTTTTTCATTTAGTTTTTTAATGTGCATATTTAACAAGCAACTTTAATCTGCGCCTATCAGACTTACTAGATTTTAAGGACTCAATTTTATCATCGTTGGACAAATTACACAAAAAATTATCTAACTCGAATGTAAGCTAATTATTTATTTGTGATATACATGTTAGTCAACGATACTAATACACAGAAACACATATACAGGTTGACTGGTAAGAGACTGTACATAATATGGGACACAATAGTTAATAGTTATACCTATGTAAACAATAAAAAATATAATAAAAAAATATTGCTTTATTACATAGCAAACCTCAACAAATTAGTGCAATAAATAATATTCAAAAGGTGGTCACCGCGCGGCGCGCTAACCAATCAAGTCTTGAGTTCGGAAAATCGCTCTTAGTAAACAATGAACTTCGCTATCTATGTACGGGTGTCCGAACATAAACATTTTTATAGATAATTAGGTTAAAATGTACTTAAGTACCTATCTATTTTATAAATATTTGGTATTAGAATCCAGAAGGTACTGAACCTTCTTCCCTCCCGCCTTCAGTATGCACCTACAGTCTTTTACCAGTCAAGCTGTATAAATATGTACTGAAATATATTTAACAAACGCTTAAACTCAGAAATACACACATTAATGCTCATCACATAAGTATTAGTCCCTGCCGGGAATCGAACCCGGGCTCCATTGATCGTGTAGTCAGGGTTACTAACCACTCTACCAACGGAGCGATTGCTAAAGCTAGCCTTGAATAAAATTTGATTTGTATCTAAAAGTTGGAACTGAGGTTTACACTATTGGCGCGTCTTGGCAATAAAATTATCTCGTGAGTGTTCACCCCTTGTATGCGATGGCCAGATCTTAGGATTGATCATTTCATGATTTGGCCGACCATTGCATGAAATGATCGGCCAAATCGTCCAACAAAATTTTGAAATATGTATTTTTCACCATAATTAGTTCTTAAAAACTGCGACGTGTTCAAAAGTTCCAGCTTTGCAAAAATGTGTTTATGCTTAAATGTTGAGATTCGATTGAGCCAAAAAATATTGACTTATAGAAAGTTACGACACCATATCTGTAGTCCAGCTATCTAATGTTCAATCATATATGACTTCGTATGCAATAAAAAAAAACTAATTTATGCTTCATGAAATTCTTTCTAACAATTGTGTTTGTCATTATAACAAAAAATACATTATAATTTTTACATAATGTAAAAGAACAAATCTTCTTCTTCTTCCAAATCGAATAATAGCTAATCCCATAAGAACACACCGAATCGATAAGCGTATCTTAATATCTAACTGCTGATTTTCGTGACTTTCGAGGGTACTGGAAAGTCGGGTAAACAGTAGCCGGCTAGATGTTGGTGTTCCAAAAATACTGGTAACAACCAAAACATCCACGACCATGTTTTGATAATAACAGCTTTTCCTGCTGCCTTTTGTACCAAGAAAGCATTTTGTACTACTGACCAGACCGCAAATGGATTCTGAGATAACCCAGCATCAAATCAAGTAAATCTATTTCTCTCATATACTGGTTATAAACATCGACAGCTTGGGGAAAAGATATGTGAACATATCTTTAGTCGTGTAGAAGCGTGCATGGTGCATTTCTGTAATAAGCAAATAAAAACCGTTGATGCATACATAGCCACATATTATGATAGAAAATATTTTGACCGGAAGGCATACGAAGCCAAATATGGTAAATTAAAGAAAGTTAGAAAAAAGAGAAAGAGCAAAACAAAGCAAAATCAAACGTTTTTCGTACTTGTGAAAGTCAATAGAATGTAGTTATATTTTTCTCATTCATTTACTTACCTTTTAGATATTTGTTTTTAAATTACAAAGTAGCTCTTTGTTTTTTGTCCCCGGCCTGCCGCACGCGGTAACCTTAACTTTTAGAATATTTGACATATAACATTTACAATATACAAACTATTGATTTTCTGCTTAACGATGTAATTCTGGTTCTGTGTAACTTAGTTTTTTAAGATAAGTTACATCGTTAGCCTGTAAAAAAAATCGTGAACTTCGGCGCTCATATGGTTTTGTATGTGATAAGAGGTTAATTTATTTACTTTATCGTACAAGTATGAATTTTTTTGTATTGTCAGTTTACTCTTTAATTAATAATGAAATTCCTTAAAGTTTGGTATGTTTAAGTACTTTGTTGGATGTACGTTGTATACATGCTGTAGATTTTATATTTATTAAAAATATAAAAATAAAAATTAATCCTCTTATATGTAATTTACCTCATTGTTATCAGTTTAGATGATGCGGGCATAAATCGGAAGGATCCGCTTTGGACTTATAATTATTCTAATTCTTTGACGGGTGATGGAATATGATCTCAGGTTGTAATTAAGAATGGTGTAAATTGCACGACTTGTGTTACGGTAGCGGAACGAAGCTGGAACATTAATTCGCAGAATTAATGTTTGGACGGGTGAATGGCGTGGTTTAATCAACATCATAATGTCACTATCTAGAGGTGTTTGATAATATAATTCTTTTCCTGTGTTGGTCTGCGTCAGGATCAGGTCAGCCTTTTAAAGAGTACCTAAACCTGCTTTTCCACCAAACACGAGCTGCCTGTATTTCAAATGAATATTCAAGTGAAGGCTAAAGGTCTCACCGCCATCGTGACTTCTAGAAAGTAGGGTTTCGCAACATTGATGCTATCCTCTTGCCTATTCCTGTCATAATAAAACCAATACTCGTCTAAGTCATTTCAGTTTCCTTAAACGGAAAATAAGTAAGAGCAAAGTTACCAATAAATATAAACCTGTAGCATTTGTTACTATAGCTGACGGTTATAATAATAGTACCTAGTAATAAAACATTTATTTCAAGTTTTACCCATATATCTTTCAGGACATAATTCTTTCGATATTACGATTCTTGCTGGTATCTTACTCGCCTTTCAAGCCAGTAGTACATAACTTCAACATTTTAACGATCTATAAATATGTTTCAATAATAAATACTTTTTGCGAAAGTGTCTATCTGTTATGCTGCGGCTGCACTTGCATCTGTCGTCACAAAACTTAGCGCAATGAGACGATACATGCAGATACGGCTATCGTTGCAAACATTCGAACTGCGTGTGCCTTATTGCGCAGGTGCCGGTAAGTCAAAGGGTTTAAGGGCGTAAAAACTTTGGGACGATACACGCAGGTGCAGCCGAAGAGTTACGCATTCACCGCTAAATCGCTAAACCGATGTTGATTAAATATGGCATGAAGATAGTTGAAGATCCAGATAGTTGAGTCAAACATAAGCTTTTGTTTAGAAATCGAAGCGGAAGCGGCTGAAATGGGTAATGAAAGTTTGTATAAAAAACTATAATAGTAGAGGAGACAGTGGGAGATCGTCCTTCACCGATCTGATAACCAGATGAGACGTATATTTTATCAAATATTATTTATAAACAAATATGCCTATAATTACTTGCCTGTCAAAAAGTGCTCATGGCTATTTTTAATTAAATTAACTTTAATCGTTTTTTTTCATAACTTTCATACTTTTGATAACCAAATGAATTTATTTCACTGATAATTTTTAACACACAGAATATGCCTAGGTAGGCTTGCCTACTCATTTCTGTGCATGACTACCTGGCAAGCAGGTGTGAACAGGTAAGTCAATATAGGTGACTCCATCGATCTGCTAATTTATCGAAAGTTATATCAAATTTTAGATTATTTTATTACAAAATCAGTCACATATACTTGCCTGCAAAAAATCGTACTCAAAGTACTGTTTCCAAGCTAAAAACTTGCCATGAGCACTTTTGGATAGGCAAGTAATTATAGGCATATTTGTTTATAAATAATATTTGATAAAATATACGTCTCATCTGGTTATCAGATCGGTGAAGGACGATCTTCACCGGCTCTTAGACCATAAGTATTGGAGATACGTTAATCTCACGAACAAAGCTGTGAGAGTCAGCTATTTCAAAATATTGTTAAGGTGAGTGCACTAGTCACATGGCACACCTCCGACTACTTGGGAATTTACACTTTATCTATTTATTTTTGGTCCTACATCCCTCAGTTTATTTTTACTTGTTATTTTCAGAATCATCGGTCTTTTGATCGGTGCGTCATGTGCATTGCAGAAATAGGTTGTTAATGAATGAATGAACCACAATTTCAATTAGGAAAATGTTTTAAGAATCGATCATTAAATGACTAGACGGAAAACTAGACATTTCTGAGAAAAACATCATGAAATTATAGAGGTTTTTTATAACCTGCAATAACATATTATCATTCATTAATTTTGTTGCGGATAAAACATTAGTCACAATAAATTATATGGTAATACTGCACAACTGTGGCAAAGGTTTGTTTTGCCGTTTAGACAAGGATTGTTACTAAAAGCCTGATGCCCAGGAACACCGAAATACTCAATTTTTTTTAATCCGATTTCGATGTTCCGATTTTCAAAAGTCCGAGGATCTTAATACCATGAATTATAATGTCTACCCTTAAAAATCACGTTCTAAAAACGATTAATTTGTTTTCCAATTTTCATAAGTCCAAAGAACCAAATGCCCGATAGGTTTTCGTTTCGAAAAACGACATACCGATTTTTAATACTTCAAATAATCTGCTAAAATTAGAATTCTGATTTATACTCAATTAGTAGGTATATATAATATTCAATGACGCATACTTCATATTCTTCTCCTTATATTTTAATGAGATACCGTCTACTGTTATTAAACCATTTTGGTTAGGTTAGGCTAGAATAGGCTAGGGAAAACGCTAGAGCATTCAACAAGCCGACCTATATTTTCTTTGTTGACTTTTCGAAGACGTTTCATTCGGTAAAAAGGGCAGTACTTTGGAAAACTCTCCTGGCTATCGGAACAAGTCTTCTCCTGAGAAGACTATGAAGAGGGAACAGTATCGGTAAGAAGAAACGATGTATTTTCGAATGAATTTCATACAAGTGCCGGAGTTCATCAAGACTGCATCTTGTCACCACTTCTTTTTAAAATCTACACGGAACTTATTATGAGAATAGCACTCGAGAACTGGTCAGACGGAATCACTATTGGCGGCTATAAACTCTCCAATTTGCGATATGCAGATGACACTACCCCATTTGTAACAAGCATCGGCAATATGAAATCCCTGCTAGCCAAAATGGAGCAAGTGAGCCTTGACTTCGGTTCGAAGATGAATCGCAGCAAGACGAACATTATGATTGTGGATCGACTGAACAATAACTCGTCCGAAGTAACGAAAATTGCGAATTGTGAGGTCATTCAATCATACATCTACCTTGGAGCATTGTTATCGAATGATGGCGGATGTACGGCGATCAGACGGCGCATGGCTATCACCAGGTCCGCCATGTATCGGCTTGGGAAGATATGGAGAAACAGAAACATCACAAAGGCCACTAAAATGTGACTCGTCAGGCTATGTTTTCCATATTTCTTTATAGTGCCGAAACGTGGACTTTAAGGGAAAGTGAGAGAAAGAAGATAGCCGCTCTAGAAATGTGGTGTTGAAGAAATTATAACGTCTCAATCCTCGAAGAACTGGATATTAAACAACGTCTTTCTTCCATCGTTCAAAGTTGTATTCTCACTTTCTTTGGACCTATTACGAGAGAATACGTCACTCGTAATATGTCATAGTCGAGACAATACGTCTGTGGAGTGATTCGTGGCTCAGGGCAAAATTGAGGGCACGAGGGCGCGCGGTAGATCACTATTGCGCTGGACCGACCAAGTCAAGACTACAGCTAAATGGTCCATTCCACAAATGCACGAGGCAAGCAGCAGTACGAGAGGAATGCGACGAATTGTGAAGCTTGCCACCCCTCCTGTTATGACGACCACGACCACTCTGCCAAAAGTGTGACGACAGAGAAGAAAAAGGCTAGAACAATGACCACCACGCAGAGACGAGCGAATTAAGCAAGCGTGCCATCAAAGAAAACCATAGCTTGCCTTAGATACATTGTATTACGTACATTGTACGCTCAAAGGCTCATATAGTTGCTTATACATCTTCTCCGGAATACCCACATTTGATGTTTCGAATTTTCAATGAGTTAGACTTTTTGTTATACGGACTATTTTAAAACTCGGTATTATAATAATAGTACTCGTTTATTATAAACGTTAGGAATATCAAAATTTTGGAATATACAAATAAGATGAATGATAAATTATCGGAGTTATATTAAAAATTTTGAACCATTCGGAATTATGAAAATCGTGAAAATCGATATTTTAAAATTAGTATTTGTGATTATCGAAATAATGTTTTTCGTGTTTATGTACTGTACCTCTAAGGCCCATAAAAGAAGCGTTGGACCTTCTAACTAGCTGTTGTGAGTAATTTTGCTCAAGTTGAATTTGATTTAAGCCTCGCGATTAGATTTTCATAAACACTTTCTTAGTAGATGCCTACTTTAAGATCTGTATATTAAATTTAAGCTCAATCCTTTTAATGGTTTGTCTATGTGGTAACAGCCAGTTAGGACAAACGATTTAAGTTTGTAAGTAGTTAAGCTTGTAGACTATATCTTCCATTTATGAAGAAAATCAGGATTTACTAGAGCCGGTAAATAATAATGTTAATGTTATGCTTTAAAACTTTGTAAAAAAACGAAAAACAACAACATTAATAATTTAGTGGAGATGATAACATATAGAAAAAACTTGCGAAGTACAAGTCATCTCGCACTCCAAGTGTTTCGTATAGGTACCACCCTGGTAACACCGCACAACATTAGAAATTGTCAAATTTGGGACAATACATGGATCAAAGAGCGCCAATGCATCCTCAAAAAGTCACTGTTTGACGTGGATTTTGGCCTGGCGGCATCATTGGTCCACATTTCTTTGAGAACGATGTTGGCCAGGCCGTCACCGTCAACGGTGAGCACTATAGGTCGATTATTACCAACTTTTTTTTGGCCTCAACTGATATTGACATCAACGACATCTGGTTTCAACAGGACGGCGCTACGTGCTTACACAGATCATGTTATTTGGGACATTCTGCACGAACGATTTGAAGGCATGATCATCTCACGTGAGATAATGTGAACTGGTTACTGAGATCGTGCGATTTGAATCCATTATATTTTTCTTGTGGGTTTGTCTTGTCACAGGTCTATGCGAATAAGCCACAAACCACGGCGACCCTCAAAGCCAACATAATTAATGCCATCGGTCAAATTCATCCTGATTTATGCGCTCGAGTCATGGAAAATTGGACATTTCGGATGCGTGTCACCCAGAGAAGCCTCGGTAGACATTGAACGACGTTATATTCCTCACATAATAGCATCCATAGGCCATTCAAACGATTAAAAAATATCAATGTTATCTCACGCACACTTTGTTTTATTTAAATTTAAATTAAGTGCTTAATAATAGATAATCCACTTTATAGACTCAGTGATTACCACATCGAGGTCGTACATTTAAATACATAACTTTAAAAAACCACCGAAACCGAAACACTACAATGACAAGCATTGACGCTATTGCGACATGAATATGTAAGGCAGTGATACCATATATACCCAGGCGAAACGTTACAGAAATCTACCATTTACCAGATAGTCATTCGTCGTTTAATCGTCGTTCTATCGTTCGTCTTTTTCGAACTGCCTGGCAGAATGGCCCTTTCTTCAAAGGGGGCCTAGATCAGCACGCAAAACTCTCGCAACACATAGGTCTCGTTTATTGTAAGGAAAAATAATAAATGCGACTATTGGGATCACTCTCCGTCTCATCAACCGAAAAATCGTTAAATCATGATAAATTCGACCATCTAATCACTAACTAAAGTTCTGATCACACTGCACCACCCCGTTAGCAAACCTTACTACGAATCGATAGGGCTCAGGTTAAATTCCCGACGGGGACAATGTGATGGACATAAATGTTTGTGTTTCTGGGTTTGGATGTTTATTATATATGTTACAGTAGTTATATATGTATTTTTACGTATTAGTATCTTTGACTAACACCCCGTCATAAAACAAGCAAAATAATTTGCTTCCTTTGGGGTTAGATCAATTCGTATAATTTTTCCAGTGTTATTTCCTACCTCACAAAGAAACTGGCATGTTGATATTTATTTATTTTGATTCCTATAACACTAACATATATTTGATTTACGATAATCAACGTCGGTTGCTTCGCTTGAACACATTTTATCACCGTGTAGTCACATTTTCCTTAATATATTGTGCAAATCCGCAATCGAACCCGAATCATTAAGTTTATCAATGTTTTACTTTATTGTTTCTACTGAAACTCATTATTATTTCCTAAAGTTCTATTGTTGCATTAGCAGTACGTCTATCTAATCTATTCAGCACACAAAACTATTAGGATATCTGTTTCGTCCCCTGACTCACGACCTGATTCACCATCACATAATTTTGATGTCAATTAGCATTACACTTAGACACCATAAATGGGCATACGCAACTAATAAAGTGTACTCTAAAAATACAAAGCATTTAATATATTACCTTGTGTTGGTCCCGGGCTCCTTTGAAGAAAAGACCAACTGCCAGGCAGGTCGTAAAAGGCAACCCATTGGCTATACGAGTTACTACAATCGTGGCTACTAGGTGGTAGAGTTCTACATTGTCTCGACCGGGTATTTGATACCACAGACTTACCTATTCCTACCGCAATTACGTCAGTGCTTGTCACTGTCATGTTCCGGTTTGAAGGGTAAGGTAGCCGGTAAACTTATGCGTGTGGCATTAGACCTCGCCACAAAATAGCAACGCACAATTAACACCTTTGGTGACTAAGGGCGTTGTTTGATTCTTTACATCAGGAGACCTAGGAGAGCTTGTTTGTTGTCTTATAATATAAAAAAAAAATCCTTGTTCGCCATTTTTATAGTTTTGATGTCTTTTGCGATATGTTAATAATATTATCTTATTATAATATATATATATATATATATATATATATATATATATATATATATATATATATATATATATATATATATATATATATATATATATATATATATAAAAGAAAGTCGTGTTAGTTACTCCACTTATAACTCAAGAACGGCTGAACCGATTTAGCTGAAAATTGGCAGGGAGGTAGTTTAGATCCAGGAGAAGGACATAGGATATTTTAGAATTTTTTCCACGCGAACGAAGTCGCGGGCACAGCTAGTATATAATAAATCCATACTTGCTAATACTTGCTACCATTTTAAATGTGAAAGTCAGTCTGTCTGTCGCTCTGTCTCTTACGTTTTCATGGTTAATCTGCTGAACCATATTTGATAAAATTTGGAAATTATTGATAATCCCGCTTAAACACAGATTAATTTTGTTTCAAAAATCAACCCCTTAAGGTTTAAAATAGGGAATGAAAGTTTGTATGAAAAACTATATCGACGGTGTTATTTGTTGTCGATTGATAACTGACAATCAATCACAAAGATGTATAAAATTTTAGGGTAAGGAAAAAATATTTCCTGTATATTTGTAAAAATAAATGTAAATTTTACCTGCCAAGGTGTGTTGCGTAGTAATGAACGCAACGTTTACTGGCAGTCAGATCGATTAAAGAACCAGCTTTTCTAAAATTATTTTCTTTCAGCGTTGCTAACTCTCATACATATTATGTATGTATTATTACATATGTATATGTTAATCTACTCGCGGGCGAAGCTCAGCCGATCAGCCAATAAATAATAGACTAACTCTAACCCCAAAGTAAGCAAATTATTTTGTTTGTGATATTAGTGTTAGTCAAATAACTGATACATAGAAACACAAATTATGTTAATATTGTTATATACATATTTAATAACCAACTAAACCCATAAATAATAGCACATTTGCCACTCCTTTGCTCCTCACGCAAATGTTGTTTTTCCCTGTCGGGAATTGAACCCAAGTCTGATCCAATGTAGTTAAGGTTGCTAGCCACTGGACCAATGGGACGGGGAAATATAACATATTTATAATAGCTGAAATTTTTGCTATTGATGGTATAAATCTGCATTGTCTCACTCGGATTTGGTACCATCGCCTTACCTGCCGCAATAGCGTCAGTATTTGTCACTGTCGTGTTCCGGTTTGGAGAGTAAGGTAGCCGGTAAACTTATGCATGTAGCATTAAGACCCTGCCAAAAAGATAGCAACGCACAGTTAACATTTTAGGTGTCTATATGCGATGGTTGTCTTCTGCCATCAGGAAATCTATCTTCTAAAAAAAGCTGGAATATTAGAATGGGATTTTCATTTGCCATGCTTGGGAGTATTCATTATATAGAAAATGGAAACACAAATGTGGCTTCTTCACCATTTCAAATAAATAAAACTTAGAAATTGTAACGAGAACTAGATATTACTGTGCCAGTATAAGAGGGACAGAGAGCTTTACCACAGATTACTAAATAGTTACTTCGTAAGCTATACACTATGTCTGCTTCTAACTAAGATGGTCTGATTGAAAGCAAATGGTGGTGTAGATAATTTCCAGTAATATTTGGCTATTATTAACAATATATGACTCATGATGAAAATATCTCTATCGCTTGTCCTTTAGCTGGTCCTAGATCTCGTCAGTGCCGGCGGTAATAGCATGGAAGTGACGTGTGGTTACTTGGTTCGCTTACCAGATATATTAAGGCATCGGGATCGGCGAGATTGTGGCCGAGCCTGCATTTTTTTTGGGATAGTTCTGAGATATAGAGTCGGCCGTGACTACGACCAATGGGCTTTGTGATCAATGGGTGCGAGTTTAAAAGTGTGTTGAAATCAAAATTTTAAATACATATCAATGGATATGTCTTTGATCGTTTCTGTTTTTTTTCGATACTCCATTTTTTAAACAATCGTCTAGGGCGCTCCCTGCTGTCTACAACCGTTCGGTGATTATAGGTTCAGAAAAACGGGTCGTATAGAGAGCGGTATGGTCATACGTCGCAGAAGGAGAACTGTAGAAGGAGAACTGTAGGACGGAGCCTTGTGGAAACTGTAGTAGTGGTCGGTCTTGAGGTGTCACATGCATGAGTTTACTGGCTACCTCTAAACTTAAGTTAAATCTAACTTTATCTTCTAAACTTAAACATGACAAAGTCAAGCCTAGACGTTATTGCGGTAGGAAAAGTGAGACCAAATCTGCATGAACCATTGCAGAATGTCACTTTACTATAATCACAAAATAGTGACAAGTTTTAGATTGCAGATGGCCTTTTCTTCGAAAACGGCCCAGACACTGGGATTATGCATCTTAAACTATACAGTAATAAACTTTGAGTATACGTTATATATATTTATATATATATATATATATATATATATATATATATATATATATATATATATATATGTGGTAATAAATTAGTAATTATCCTAGAAATGTCATTTAAGTATGAAATAAAATCAACTGGGCTTAAAATTTCTAAAATTTGCAATAGCTAAAATGTCAAGAGTGAATAAATTATTAAATTTGATATTAGATATTAATTAACTTAAATGCCAATACTGCATCAAATTATTATTAACTAATAGGATCATTGCAACATTTCTAAATGTTAAATCATTGACAGGAAATATATTAACATGATATAGAGTCAATTCAATAATTTGCATTCAATAATTTGGATTGTTTTCTTAAGTCGAGTCAAGTCATACAGAAGATATATTAGTATTTTTAATATTTTTTTTATTCCTAATAATAAAATTCCTAATAACAAACACGGCCAAACTACTTTATTTTCTTGTAATAATTATTCTTGAACTTGACGAAGTCGACTTGACAATAATCAACTCGCGTAAGTGTCGATTATTATACATACTTACTATAAGCTCAGTGGTAGAGCGTCCGGGCTTTAGGGAGACTGTCGCAGGTTCAATCCCTGCGTGTCGATATTTTTCTTTGTTGTTTTTAAAGTTTTTCTACTTATTATAATGTTAATTTTGTGTGTGTTTTGACCGACACATACAAATTAATTTAAACGGCAGAACAAATTGATTAAATATTCAATATTAACAGATTATGAAATTAAATAATTTATACTTTCCATCGCCGACACTTGGTGAAATCAATCAAATCAAATTTCTTAAATCAATATGAAATCGAATTAAAAAAAAAATAAGTATATTGAGCTCACACACGGTAACAGTGAAAATTTGTGTTCTGGTTAGGTAAATTGTAAAACAATGACATGAATATACTATGGAGGTGGTTAACAGAAAGAGAAAAAATAGCGATTGATCATCAATTTTTTAATTAAGTAATTGAAGCAAGGAAGAATATTGGTTGCATTGTTGACATCTGGCTGATTTTGGAACCATTAAATAGATGATAGTTAAAAATAAATATATAATATGTAATGTATGCTCTCTCTCGTCAGCTTAATCCTATACATTTGTTATCGTACCGCATTTTCATTCTACTGAATTTCAAATCACGACGATTCTAAAGTAGTTTCATTTTAAAATATCAAATATAATCGAGTGTATAGAGTGTCGTTTGCAGCTCTTGATCATTATTGTTAAAGAACCGTAAAGCGTAGCACGTTGCCTGCGGCAAATGAACACGACCGTTTAAAATACAATAAATTATCATTGAAGTGTCGCTTATAATTTACAGGTTTCGGAACTAAAGGTCCTACTAGTAATAACTAGCCGTCCCTTTTCTATGTAAAATAAAATGTAAGTGGCTCGTATTGCGAAAATTAATTGAACGTCGGGGTGGATACCCAACACTTAGATTAATCTACGCCTGCACATTTGTGGCGATAATTACTCATGCTGTGTGAGGTAGTATCGCGCGTTCCTGTACTTTTCTATATTTTTTCTAACTCTTTCTGTCTGCACTAACCCTTCTAACGAAGACGTATAGATCTTCCAACGCGGACACTCTGCATGTATTAGCAAGGGTGATGCCAGAAAACTAGTAGGAGTATATTATATTGAAAGTAATCCAAGGTGAGATTCAAGGAGAAAAAAATGAGAAAAGGAGAAATTAGAAACAAGGTATTTGGGAAACGGAAGAATAGGTGTGGAAGTAGTGAAGGTGGTAGGAATTTATAAAAAATATTTTCGAACCTTAGCGTTAGATACAAAACGGAATGAATCACACTCATTTGTTACCGTGACATGGCTGCTTCTGGTTCTGCTTCTGCTGGTCGCTTACAAGAAAGGGCAGTATGCGACACTGGGATATGCTACTGCAGCGCTGAAGGCGATGTAAGAAATGAGTAGGTTCCACGACCATGTCTTGCGGGATTACAGCAGCGAAAAGTTAGACCAGTTCACTTCTTAGGTCTTATAAGTTAATCAGTTAATGGCATGTTAAGAGAAGGAAGAAAACGGTGAACAAACAGGGTTTCATGTTTTTTTTAGCAAACAAGCAGATGGGTCTCCTGATGCAAAGAGTCAACCATCGCCTATAGACACCAAAGATGTTAATGGTGCGTTGCTATCTTGTGGCGAGGTCTAATGCCACAGGCACAAATTTACCGGCTACCTTACCCTCCAAACCGGAACACGACAGTGACCAGCACGGGTGCTATTGCGGCAGGAATAGATAAGGCGGTGGTACCAGACCCGGTCGAGCCCATGCAGAACTCTACCACCTAGTAGTCACGATGGTAGTGACGCAAATAGCCACTTAGTCACCTTTTACGACCTGCCTGGCAGAACGGCAGTTGGCCTATTCTTCAAAGGAGCCCGGGACCGACACGGGGAAAAATGTGTAGTCTGCCCTTTGTGGGGAGAGATTAAATGGGGACATGTTCATGTGGTCTGTGGGAACAAGGGTTGAAGATGTTAAATAATTTTAGGCTGCCAAAATCTGCATGACGAGGAGAGCCTAAGAGCAGAATTGGTGAAATTCCAAAATATTCGGCTCCTATAACCAAAAATGGTAGGTAGAGCCGTTGGTGGGTCGTCCCTTTTTCCTAGTGTGGGAGTACAAACGATGGAAATTCGACTTTTGAGTTGATTTTGAGCTATGTACCTACTAATATTCTCCATTTTAGCGCGCTGTCTGATTGCGATAGAGTTCTGCTAGCGGCAATCTATACAATTCCAATTTAATTTCTTAAATTATTTTACCAAATTCTACGATTTCAATACAGCGCCATCTAGTAATATGGGCCGAAACTGATTCTTCAGAGACTACTCTATCTAGTTCTTTCGTTAATTGACATCAAAATACTCAAGAGCGCTGAACGCGATCATGATGTCTGCTCCTGTAATGTGACGTCAACAATGAACAACTTTACAAATAAATATCATTAACCCAAATAGATATTTACTAAACAAACTTGAAGCTTGACAGCTGATAGGGCTCGGGTCAAAAATTATTTTCCTATTAGTAATATAGTAATAAACAATGTAATAAGTAACATAGTGCTCGTTAGTGTCAATAGTGTTAATAAATCTGTCCGAGTACGGGAACAAGTTATGTTTGAAGTGTTAACCTTAAAAAGTAAATAAGACATCATAACTTTAGTGTAAGTAAAACTTTACCTTAAAATGTACATTCGTTTTTGAAAAAAAAAATATTTAACACTTATTTAAACAATAAATACGTAATATGTATCTAAATTCGACACTCATTTGAACATCCATCCCTACTACATTTTTAGATATTAGTTTAGTAAATGTTGAGGTCAAAGATTAGTGGAATTTCTCGCATTCACGGTTGATTAGATTGTTAGAATAAACGCACATTACATATTATGCTTTTATATATTAGATCGTTCAATTAATAGATAGGTATATTTACAATAGAAATTTAGAATTTGTTATTTTATGTATGTACCTATCTACGTTTGTACACTAAAATAATTAAAAAAAAACCGGACATGTACGAGACGGACTCGCCCCTTTTTTCTTTTTTTACTAGACTTTCGCAGTTTTTTCCAAACTTTTCTCAAAATACAATTCCCGAGTTAAAGGCTCTTGACAGACTGACCTACTGACAGAAAAGAGCCCACAAGGTGATCTTTTAAGGGTTCTGTTTTTCCTTTTGTGGTACGGAAGTCGGAACCCTAAAAAGGTAAGATTTGATTGTTTATTTGTTTGTAATGGATGGATAAAAAATCTACTGAATTGATATGAAAAATTCTCTTACCGATAAAACCACATTATCATCGAATAATATAGGCAACATTTCTATTCAACCAAGTACCTACCTATCTAATGATACCTAATAGATAATAGAGGTAATTTTCCTAAACTAATTTGCAGGAGTTTTTTTTATATAAATAGGTTTGATGTGACGTAGGTTCTGAATGTAAATGCACAATATACCTATCTACTTACAATTAGGGGGTGAATATGCCGCAATTTTTTCAAAAACCGTTTAGGCTTAAAGGTATAAATCCGTAACCGTGCACTTGAGGCTAAAAATTATTGGGAACTTTTTTGTAGATCATCAAATTTCCATTCTTTTTTGTTAATGGTTTAAGGTTTTTATAACACTTAAGCTGGAGCCGCACTGACGCAAGTGCGTCATCACAAAGCTTCGTCTTCGTGCAATGTCACGATAACTGCAGATGTGACCGGTTATTATCAGCTATTTTCGCATACATTCCGGACTGTGTGGTCTTAATGCGCATTTCTTCGGAAAGATAGACGCAAGTGCAGCTCCAACATTATGTTTACAACTTATATAAATATAATACCAGCAATAGGGCAGCCCGTTAGCCGGTACTTTAGTCCTTTGTTAAAGTCGTAACCCGTAAGTGACAAAAATATATATTAAAAATATATAAAAATATATATTCCAAAAAAACGGAAATTTATTTTTTCGTATAGGGTACCCCCGTGTTGGTCCGAGCTCCTTTGAAGAATAGACCAACTGCCGTTCAGCCAGTCAGGTCGTAAGAGGCGACCGATTGGCTATACGTGTCACTACCATCGTGACTACTAGGTGGTATTTGGTAGTTGGTACCTACCACCGCCTTACCTATTCTTGCCGCAGTAGCCTCAATGCTTGTCATTATCGTATTCCGGTTTGGAGGGTAAGGTAGCTGGTAGATTTATGCATGTGGCATTGCCACCCCGACACACAGATAGCAACGAACTATTAGCATTTTTGGTGTCTATATGCGATAATTTCTCTTTCCATTAGGAGTGGTGTCTGTTTGTTTGCTATCCTATGATATAAATAAATTATCTACAATAAAGATCCTTTCCATTTTTCGTCTCAAATGCAGAGTCACGGAGATGTACCTACCTACCTAAGTCGAAACGGTTTTTTCGGAAAATGGCGTCAATTCGGGCGGAATTGCCGCCATTTTCCGAATATCCGTTTTATAATATTCTTCATCCGTTTTATAAGTTCTTAGAAAATAAAAAAGCAAGCAAGTTATTAGTTTTATTATATCTTTGTAAAATAGTGTCCACATCAATTCATGCTGACGTGACACGTGACACAATTTTCAGTTTGCCGCCAAAACATAAAATAAATGACAAATGAATGAAAGACATACTCAGTAATGTTGGCAAAAAGTTCCATTTCCAAAATATAAACTTATTTTTTATTATATTGTTTACAAGTGGTAAGTATGCATTTACATTCAGTACGTCATACTGAACCCATAGACTAGTATGTGCTAGTATATAATATTATGCTTAGTTTAGCTGAACCTATTTATAAAAAAATAACTCCTACCATCTGATTCTCTATTTACCTGTGTTACAAAAGAAAGTAAGTAGTGCTTAGGGATCAGCTCGTTTATAAAATACTAGCTGTTGCCAGCGACTTCGTCCGCGCGGACTTCGTTTACTCCGCACAGCACCTCCCCGCTAGGTGATAGCGTGATAATATGTTGCCCTGACCTGTTAGTAATATTCATGCAAAATTTGAAGTAAATCCATGCAGTGCTTTTTGAGTTTACCCCGGACATACATACAGACAAACAGACAAACAGACATACAGACAAACACAAAATTCTAAAAACTATATTTTTGGCTTCGATATCGATTGTAGATCACACGCCAAGTATTCTTTAAAAAAATATTCAATGTACAGTTTTGACTTTCCTACGATTTTATTATATGTATAGATAACGTTTATCAAGGTAAGTATAAATCAAACAAAATTTAAATTATAACTATTAAAATTGTGACAAAACTATTTAAATATCTTCGCCGTGTTGGTCCCGGCCTCCTTTGTAGAATAGGCCAACTGCCGTTCTGCCAGGCAGGTCGTAAAAGGCGACCGATTGGCTATCGAGTCACTACCATCGTGGCTACTAGGTGGTAGAGTTCTGCATTGTCTCGCCCGGGTCTGGTACCACCGCCTTACCTATTCCTGCCGCAATAGCGTCAGTGCTTGTCGCTGTCGTGTTCCGGTTTGGAGGGTAAGGTAGCCGGTAAACTTATGCATGTGGCATTAGACCTCGCCACAAGATAGCAACGCACCATTAACATCTTTGGTGTCTATAGGCGATGGTTGACTCTTCCCATCAGGAGACCCATCTGCTTGTTTGCTATCTTGTGATATAAAAAAAAAAAAGTTAATGAACTATTTATTATTTATTACCGGACCTTATCAAACTTAATAATTGAAATAAATGTTAAAAAGCCGGCCAAGAGCGATTCGGTTTCACCATCGACCACACAGCCCATAGACGCCTAATGTTCGATTTTCCGTATTGAATGCATTCTGGCAACTAGCTGAGCTGAGCTGCAACATTGTGATTGGCTTACTCAAGGCCGCAGTGAAAGATATTTATGTACAGAGGATCTGATTGGTCGACACTGATTGGGTATTGGTGCATGAACATTTACATCGGAACTATAAGTCAGATGTGTTGACAGAAGCTATTCGCCTGTTATTAGGGGTCTATGGGTTGTGTGGTCGGCGGGTTTCACACATGAAGTGGCAGCAAAATATAGCAACTGTATACCACAGTGAACAAAATTAAGTTTTTATTGCTTGAAGACAATATAAAAGCAATTTTATTTCGTGCAACTGCGGAAATATGTTATGCAACTACCAAAATTATCCCACCTACTATAAACTATTCGATCGATTTTGCTCAAACCAATTCCCTTTGAAAGTTTTTTTATATCATAAGATAGCAAACTAGCAGATGGGTCTCCTGATGGAAATAGTCAACCATCGCCTATAAACACCAAAGATGTTAATGGTACATTGCTATCTTGTGGCGAGGCCTAATGCCACATGCATAAATTTACCGGCTACCCTACCCTCCAAACCGGAACATGATAGCGACAAGCACTGATACTATTGCGGCAGGAATTGGTAAGGCGGTGGTAGCAGACCCGGGCGAGATAATGCAGAACTCTACCACGTAGTAGTCACGATGGTGGTTACTCGCATAGCCCATCGGTCGCCTTTTACGACCTGCCTGGTAGAACGGCAGTTCGTCTATTTTTCAAAGGAGCTCGGATCCAACACAAGAAAAAAAAAGAGTTTTTGTTGAATGCTATATTCCCAATTTTTTCACTTCATAATTCAATAGGTAGAGGGGTTTATATGGAATTTCTTACAAAATATTGGCATGATTAAAAAACCTTTAAAACACCTTCATATCATTTAAAAAGACCTATCCAATGACAGCTATACTGTCTTGAATTTTTTTCATCGCTCAGTTACATCAGAGACTAGTAACTATAATCATATATTAGTCTATGGTTAAATGTATAGAGAGCTACCCTTTATAATTTTATTTTTAAAATCGTACTGCATTATTTTGTAGCAGTTAATTAATTACATAGGTAGATACATACCTTCCAAACTTAACCATACAGTACCCATAGGCTTCGAGTAAAATGACTGTAACGAACGGACGGACAGATGAAAAGAAAGACGGGCATGATGATACTATAAGGGTTCCTGTTTTTGGGGATTTGGCTACAGAACCTTAAAAATTACATCTTCCCTTTGACGCAAGTTTATTTACCTTATCGCCGATATTTATATTTTGTTCTTCTGTCAATTTATAAATATAAATAAGAATAGGTCAATGCTACCTCTCTCATATTAAGACAGTATACATGTAGTATACTTGACAAGTATTCTAATAATATGTAAATAAAAATGAATCGCCAAAAGGTTTGTACGCGCATTACTTTGGTCATAATTTACTAAATTATATAATTCTTTTTTTAACCGACTTCTCAAAGAAGGAGGTTTTATTTTTGTTAAAAAACGTACATTTATAATAAAATAAAATTAAAAATTTGTATTCTTAAAATAAAATTTACCGTGAAATCGCTCTGGACTGTCAGTGTCCTTATGACATCACACCGTGGTAATATCTACTTTACATACTACTCTGTGGTTTCTATGAAAATGACATCATATGGACATTAGACGTTTTACCTCGGCGTGGCGTAACGCTTACAAATTTGCTTTTACTGTCACGTGACGCGACATAATGTCTATTTTTGTTTTTTATTTGTTGTTTGTTTTGTTTTTTATTTGTTAGTGTTTGTGTTTAAATATGTTTTTATTATGTCCAAAAATATTATTATTTTTATTATTTATTAATATCATAATTAATCATTAAAAACTAGAATGTATCGGATTCATTCTTAATGGACACTGGGCTTGACACATTAATTGAGTGGCAAATCTATAAATTCCGTACAATAGGTACGGAATTTATAGACCTGCCACTTAATTAGTGTAAGGAATTTATAGATTTTCCAGTTGACACTAATTACTTGGATTTATGTGTAGAGAATCTAATACAAACTTCTACGAGGTTTATTGGTGCCACAGTGATTTCTGTGATTGGTGCTACTAATACTCGTATGTATATATTGTATTTTTTTATTTTGTAATAATAAATAATAATAGCTTATATTACGAGTATACTTACCTAAAACGTTATCAAATGTATGAAAATATCTGAGTGCTTCGAAAACTCCACCGACAAGTGCTTCTTTTTCTTAACATGGGACTCCAGACGGAAAGTAGGCATATCCGCAAACCACACAAAAGTAATGCCTAACGAACACTCTCATCAACACTGCATCCTCAACACAAGGGAGAAAATATTCGATTTTACAGTCGTCGTTTTACGTCGACGTCGTGCGTCGGTCGTTAAAATGACCTGCGATCATTTCAGACCTCTGTAATGCAAACCCACACGAGGATGTGACAATCAACCTCCACGTAATTACGTCCAGGATCGCGGAAACATGGATTTTTTGTTTCTGCGCGTATACAGTTTATAGTGGAGCGAAAGAAACGAACTCATAGCATTGACTGGACCGAGTGAGCCAAGCAGGATGCTCTCCATTAGGCAAAACAGCGTCCATTATTGAATTGTCGTTGACTTAACGTAACGCCTCATTGTATGGTTGAGAATGATAAATATGTATTATGCTAGGCCACAAATTTTGGAGAAAATGTACTTTTTCTTAAATTTACATTTCACGAGAGAATTTCCCTGCATCGAACTTAAAATACGTGTAATTCTACACGATGAGGCGCCGTTAATCTCATAACTGGGTGCATATTGCACAGATCATAGAATAATTTACTCTAAGGCACAGATATCCTATCCTATAATCTATATCCTACTAATCCTATCCTTCTAAACTTACCTATAATATCTATATTAATATTACAAATGCGAAAGTTTGGATGTTCGGATGGATGGATGGATGTTTGTTCTTAGTCACGCCAAAACTACTGAATGGATTTGAATGTAGTTTAGCACACAGGTTTATGGAATAGCACATAGGCTTCTTTTAATCCCGGAAAAGTTAGTTGTTCCCGTGGGATTCACCAAAAACTTTTATAATGCAGTGGGCCGCACGCTGCAGCTAGTGATCTATAAATGCGAAAGTTAGTTTGTTACGCATTCATATCTAAACCGCTCAATCGATTCTGATGAAATTTGGCATGGATTTAGTTGAAGATCCGGTGTGAAACATAGGCAAGATTTCTAGTTGGAAGCATTTCTAGTTGGACGAAAATTGACCGAATCGCACAGTGGCTCCAATAAGCTCGATACATATTATGCCAATAATATGCGACGATCGTTCCCAAGTTAAAATTTGTCGTCCATGCGGCATAATATTGGCTTTAAATCGTTAAGACAATAAGCTGACCTCGCTCCCATCCTTGCTCGAATTCGGACAAACAATCACCGTCGGAAATGTGGTGTATCCGATCGAGCGCGTTATCCTCGTGACCTTTTCAACTGGATAAATGGTGTTTGTACTAGTTAAATCCGAATTTCAGCAATCACATAGAACTTTACCTCGAGATGAAATAAGCGTAGGGTCTAAATATTGAAAACTACTCGATGGTCACTTGGTTAATGCCATTTCAAACATACTGTTACACTTTTTATCAAGTTATCGATGTAAAAATAGTAAATATGAACGTAGGATAAAAGTGGATTCTAACTCTCCTGTTGCAAAATACTAAATAGTATTTTTTCTTTTTTCATGTAATAGCAAACAAGCTAGTGAATCTCTTAAGGAAAGGGGTAAGCATCGCGTATAGACAATAAAGATGTTAATGATGCGTAGTAAATGGAATAGTATCTAATGACTAATGACAAATGCCACATTTACCGGCTAATATAATATTGTCGCTAGTATAATATTTTGTCACTGGTTATAGTTACTTGTGGGTAAAAGCGCCGATTTAGGTTGCGATTGGAAAGATATATCCAAAAGAAAAATATCTTAAACACACAGTAAAAAGCCTAACTTTGTATTATGTGAAGTGACAATGACTCATATTCTTTAACATGAAACAAAGAAAACAAGTGGAAGTGAAGAGTGGGCGTGCCGCGTGCATCACTATTATGCGCTCTTACTCTAAATTGCCTTAGTAATACTTACCATATCTTTAAGAGATAGTCGTCGTGCGAAAATCTATTATACACTGAATTATGCCGTATTGTGCCATCTTTGAATGCAGAAATGATAGTAGAATACAGATGATTAAAAATGGAGATATTTCATATCATCCGAAAGTACAATTTTCATTTTATTTTAATTAAATTCCTGATTTAATATAATCTCTAATGATATAATAGAAAGTCAAGCTAAAATCAGCCGTACACCTTACATATAAAGTTCATTTTATATTGACCTAATTTTTCTAGAAAGATATAAGTATAAGTTCTCTACTCAAATATGTCCAACTGAAAACTACGTAAAAATCAATACTGCCATCTTTTGTAGAATAGCGAAACTATTATGATTATAGTTTCACTATTGTACAAATAGATGAGTCTATTTTCAATAATAGCAATAATAATAATTTTAATAGCAAAATAAAATTTATTGTAACGCAGTTTGGTATATTTTTAAATGTTCTGTTTGTGTGTTTCGGATTATTGTTGTTTAAAATGAAAACGACCAATGAAACGATGTTTGCATTAGTAGTTTATATGCAATAATGCTTATTTTATGTGTGAGTATGGCGATCGCGGTCCTGATACAAATGTTTGTACTTGCCAATTCCGCTTGTTCTTGTTCCATGTTCTTTAATCTATTTCCGAGTAGCATTATTTTTATCGCCATTCGTATCGCAATTGGGTCATTGAATTCTTTATCTTTATAATAATATTTTTACAAGTTTACTATATTGTGCATATTGTTTTTCTCATCAAACAATTAAACTAGATAATTGTATCTCACCTTCAAATAATCACACTTATAGTATTACAAAAAATTCATAAGAATATATAAATTGTTTAATACGTTTTGGCTAATATAAAAATAAAGGACTATTAACAAAATGACCACTTTACTACAAATTAATAAAAAAGGCTATAAAACTTTAAATTATTAAACACGAAATTCTTCAATTAAATTAATGATCCTCATATCGATATCATTTATTTCTTGTATTGAAATATTTTAATATCTTATTTGTAATGTAATTAAACGATGGCCCTCGCCGTGTTGGTCCCGGCCTCCTTTGAAGAATAGGCCAACTGCCGTTCTGCCAGACAGGTCATAAAAAGCGACCGATTGGCTATCGAGTCACTACCATCGTGGCTACTAGGTGGTAGAGTTTTGCATTGTTTCGCCCGGGTCTGGTACCACCGCCTTACCTATTCCTGCCGCAATAGCGTCAGTGCTTGTCGCTGTCGTTTTTCGGTTTGAAGGGTAAGGTAGCGGGTAAACTTATGCATGTGGCATTAGACCTCGCCAGAAGATAGCAACGCACCATTAACATCTTTGGTGTCTATAAGCGATCGTTGACTCTTTCCATCAGGAGACCCATCTGCTTGTTTGCTATCTTATGATATAAAAAAATGTATTATTCGAATTTAATAATTTAATTACATTACAAATAAGATATTAAAATATTTCCAAATTTTGTGAAATAATACAAGAAATATATATTATCGATATGAGAATCATTAATTTAATTGAAAAATTTCCTGTTTAGTAATTTGAAGTTTTATAGCCTTTTTCATTAATTTGTAGTAAAGTGGACATTTTGTTCATAGTCCTTTATTTTTATTTCATTAGATATCAAACGAGCAAATGGCTCTCCTGATAGAAAGAGAAACCATTGCCTATAAACGTCAGAGATGTTAATGCTATCGCTGGTATAACGGAATAGTAATGACACTCTTGCGGCAGAAACAGGTAAGGCGTTGTACCATGACTACTGGGTAATTTCTAGAAGCCTCAAATCGCTCTATAATTTTCCCAATTTTAAAATTATTTTACAATTTTAAAATTCCCAATTTTTTCTTCAATTTTCAATTTTCAAGTGATCTTCATACAAAAATATATTGTATCTCAAATCAAACACTGTTTAAATAATAATACATTCATAATAAGTTTCGTTTAAAAAATGTAAAACACTTAAAAAATCTTAAAATGAATAATTAAATTTCAAAAACAAATGTTTCCGCCCGGGATCGAACCGGGGACCTTGTGCGTGTGAAGCACACGTGATAACCGCTACACTACGGAAACTTGCACGTTGGTGTCGAAATTACTGATAGTACTAAACACTGGCTTTTGCGTTTCTATACTACCTATATATTTTTTTAGATATTTTATAAAAAATCAATCCCTATTTTCTGTGGTCACGACATCACCTGTGAATGGCTGGACCGATTTCGCTAATTCTTTTTTTTTATTTTGTAATTGTCAAGGGAAAGTTCTTATCAAAGAAAGTATTAAGAAAATTGCGCTGAAAATTAGTAAATTTAGGAATACTTAACCACCATATAAAGTTCAATGCCCTCTCGGCTGCCTGGAAGGACAATCCCGTATACTTATAGAAATTATGTGTCACGTTATTTGTCCGCTATGGATTCCTAATATGTATGGCAAAACGTTTGCCGGGTCAGCTAGTAATAAAGAGGTAAAGTTTGCGAGTTTGTTTGTAGGAAGTAATCTCTGGAACTATTAAAGCAATTTTGAAAATTCTTCACCAGTAAAAACTTAATTATTCCTGGGTGACAAACGTTACATTTTATCACGATTTTTCCGCAGGACCGAGACTTACGCGGGGTATATCGCGGAAAATGTTTATATTAAAAAAGTGTTTAAAACATTATCATAGTACATTTTATTTTCATATACTAGTCTGGTTAACAAGTGCTTTTTAGGTTAAAACTTTTTCTAATTCTCTAAAAATTATGATAAAGGTGTCATTTGATTCGGAATGGCATGTAGAAACATTTTGAGAAAATTGAAGGGCCGCTCGCAAAAATTGCAAAAGTTATATACAATTAAGTGAAAAGAGAGAGAGAGTTTGGTTTTTCGCAAATATCTCAAAAACTATTTGAGATTTTTTAAATTTGCAAAAAGGTTCAAAGAAAGAAGGAAATTTTCCAAAAAAAGTCTCCACTCCCGGAACTGTAAGATAATTATTTATAATTTTCCTAAAGGGTTGAAAATACGCCCGAAAACGGATACTCCGGCTTGCGCAAGCCACGTCCACTTTGGACTTTTAATGAATAATTTTTATTTTAACTTATTAAATATGAAAATTAAGAAGTAAAAAAAACTGATGCGATACAAGATAGATCAACAAACAATAATCCGTCGGCAAAAACTTTTTATCGCGATTTTTCATTTAGTTATCCATTAACTAACAATTTTTTGTAGTACCAATGTTAACATTGAAAGTACGATAATTGTTAAACTATAAATCTGGATTTTTTTCCTTTCATGGAGCTATTTGACAAAGGCTTTAGAATAGATTCCTGTAAAAAAAATTAAGAAATTGTTAATTTTCACATTGTTATTAACAATTCACTAAGATATAAAATTATGAAGCGCGATTAAACATTATTTTTTTTTTCATAATATTACTATTACTTCGTTTTTTAATGATCAAAGCTATCTAAAAATGATTTTTAATCATTTTTATCTCCTATTGTTTAAAAAATTGTTATAAACAAATGCATTGTTTATAAGATAATTCAAATTTTTTCAGAAACATAATCTTTGATAAAAATTATGATTTAAAAAAACCGTTTCTAAAAAATATATTGCAAAAAGACGGATTTGTTAATTAACAATTATTTTCCATCAAAAGTTATGTGAGTTGTATGGTCATATTTATATTTGTTTATAAGATATTTAAAAATAAAAGTAGAAAAAAAAATCCCGAAGATTATTTTTTAAACAAACGCGAAAGGGCATGAATTAAATAAATAATTGAGTACGAGCTTTAAACTTGGAATTAATTTATTGTTTAATTAATAAAGAACAAATAAGATTTAATTTTTTTCATTGTATTTCCATTAGTTTAAAAATTTTAGTAAAATTAAAGATAAAAACCAAGTGAGAATGACAAAATGATAGGGAACAGAAAATTAAAAGTTTAATAAATTATTTATTTTTTTTGAAAAAAATAGTACATGGTTGTTTTAGATTTTTCAAGTAGAAAAAGATTAAAAATATAGCGAGACAATTCGTTTGTTTATAACAACTTATAAACAAATGAATATTTAAATTATAAACAATGAAAATTTAAATAATAATCATTTTTTTATGTCAACAACCAAGAAAAATAATGATTTAAAAAAAATTATTCCTTAATATTTACCTAAATATTAAGTGATGGAAAATAATTGTTAATTAACAAATCTGTGTTTATGCAAATTTTTTTTTTAAGAAACGGTATTTTTAATCATAATTTTTATCAGATTGTGTTTCTGAAAAAAATAATTGAATTATAAACAATGCATTTGTTTATAACAATTTTTTAAGCAATAGGAGATAAAAATGATTACAAATAATTTTTATATAGCTTTTGATCATTAAAAAATTAAACGATAGTAATATTATGAAAAAAATGAAGCTTAATCGCGCTTCATAATTGTTAAAAACAAAATAAAAATTATCAATTTTTTAAATTTTTCCAACGGGAAACTCTTTTAAAGCCTTTGTCAAATAGCTCGATGAAAGGAAAAAAATCCAGATTTACAGTTTAACAATTATCGCACTTTCAATGTTAACATCGGTACTACGAAAATTAAGTTAGTTAATTAATGGATAACTAATTGAAAAATCGCGATAAAAAATTTTTGCCGACGGATTATTGTTTACTGATCTATCTTGTAGGCGCATAATTTTTTTTACTTCTTAATTTTCATATTTATTAAGTTAAAATAATATTTATTCATTAAAAGTCCAAAGTTGGAGTGCCTTGCGCAAGCCGGAGTATCCGATTTCGAGCGTATTTTCAACCCTCTGGGAAAATTATACATCTTTATCCTACAGTTCCAGAAGTATGGACTATTTTGGGAAATTTCCTTCTCTCTTTGAATCTTTTAAACTTAAAAAATCTCAATAAGTTTTTGAGATATTTGCAAAAAACGAAACCCCCAGTCGCCTCTGTGGTCTAGTGGTTCAGCGTTGGCGTTGACCACATGAGGTCCCGGGTTCGATTCCCGGGTCGGGCACATAAAAAAGTGTTTTTTCAGTCTTCTGAGAAACACAAAGTTGCTCGGGATTGGAAAGTGCCCGGTTGGCGATAGGCTTGCCACCTATCACATTTGTGGGACCAAGTATCTTCGGCTAATCGTGGGTGCACTTGTTGTACCTCTGCCTACCCCTTCGGGGATATGGGCGTGAAGATACGAAACCCCCGTTTTTTATATATATATATATATATATATAGAGAGAGAGAGAGAGAGAGAGAGAGAGAGAGAGAGAGAGAGTATTCCTAAGCAACTAACAATTAAAAATGTTCTCAGAAAAATCTGCTGGTGTGAAGTGTCAACGAGTGTCACTTATGTACTTACAGTAATCAAGCCACGAACACTAGCGTGGTTGATGTACCCAACCTTAATTTTTTGTTATCCCTGCTTTCAATATAAAAAGTGAAGGCTAAAGTAAATATTATACATCTGCATTTAATTTAAAT